>CM038673.1:733325859-733711760 GCA_021605145.1 Aegilops bicornis
GACTTTCCTTGGCGTGGAAGGCAAGCTTGGCGATACGGATATGTAGATCTCCTACCATTGTAACCGACTAGTAACCCTAACCCTATCCGGTGTCTATATAAACCGGAGGGTTTTAGTCCAGAGGACTAACAACAATCATACCATAGGCTAGCTTCTAGGGTTTAGCCTCTTTGATCTCGTGGTAGACCTACTCTTGTAACACACATTATCAATATTAATCTAGCAGGACGTAGGGTTTTACCTCCATCGAGAGGGCCCGAACCTGGGTAAAACATCGTGTCCCTTGTCTCCTGTTAACATCCGCCTAGACGCACAGTTCGGGACACCCTACCCGAGATCCGCCGGTTTTGACACCGACATTGGTGCTTTCATTGAGAGTTCCTCTGTGTCATCACCGATAGGCTCGATGGCTCCTTTGATCATCAACAATGACGCGGTCCAGGGTGAGACTTTTCTCCCCGGACAGATCTTCGTGTTCGGCGGCTTTGCACTCCGGGCCAATTTTCCCGAAGGAATTCTCGTAGTGCGGCCTCGACATCAGGACTTAGTTGTGCCCCAATGGAGGCCGTCTTTGTGGGGTCCGTTGGATGGACCTGAAATTTGACTATCTCGTCTGCTGGTTTAAAAGAGGTGGATTTGGACCTCTTATCGAGTATCACATCGTCCCTATCCACCGTGGAGCGCAGCGTAGCTAGTTCCTCTGCCGCTAGGGCTTCGGACAATGCCTCTAAGGCCAGTGCGGCTGTCTTATTTTCGGCGCAGAGTGTCGTATCTGGATCACTGGCGAGAGTGATTATCCCATTGGGTCCGGGCATTTTGAGCTTCATGTACCCGTAGTGGGGTATAGCTTGGAGGATTGTGAATGCCTCTCGCCCTAACAAAGCGTGATATCCGCTGCCGAATGGGGCCACTTGAAACGTGACCTCCTCGGACCTGTAATTATCCGGTAAGCCGAACACTACATCTAGTGTGATTTTTCCTGCGCAGCGCATTTCTCGACTAGGGATTATCCCTCCAAGGTTGTGCCGCTTCGCTCAATGCGGCTCCACCAATTTCCATTTTTTGAAGGGTTTCCTCATAGATGAGGTTTAATCCGCTGCCGCCATCCATGAGTACCTTAGTAAGACGAAAACCGTCTACTATCGGACTGAGGACCAATGCGGCTGGTGCTCTAGCAGTTCGGAATTTAGGTTCGTCACTATCGTTGAAGGTGATAGCCGTGTCGCTCCATGGATTTGTTGTTGCTACTTGGTAGACTTCGGCGAGGCTGCGGATTGTTCGTTTCCGCATGTTATTGGATGCGAAAGTCTCGAAGACTGTTAATACCGTCTTGATCTTCTGCTGGGTTGGTTGCCCGGGGCTAAAAAGCCTACGCCACTTTTGGCCACCTGCCGAAGTATCCAACACGCTCGAAGGTTGTGTGTTGGAGTGGCGCCCTCCATGTTGTGGATTTTGCAGGGTCCGTTGAGCAAACCCTCCAGTACGGTTCCATATTGGTTTTTTGGTATTCAACCCGGGTGCTTGATAATGATGCACCCTTTTGTTCCGGACTAGGGATGTATTCGGGGCCGGATTATCCCAAAATTTACTTTCGGTTTTCAGCGCTCTCCATCGCACAAAGATTTTTGTACTATGGTTGCCAAGTCAGTAAAGCGTGTAATTTCGCGACGACTTATGGCGTTGAGGATTCCCTTGTCCATGCAATTATTGCAGAAAATTGGGATTGCGTCCTCCTCTCGGCAGTCCTTTATCCTGTTCTTAACCAGGAGGAATCTGGCCCAGTAATGATGTACTGTTTTAGCGGGCTCTTGCCGAATTCGAGAGAGATCGCTAATGTTTGGGTGGGCGGGTGGAACTAGATCCTAACCCTGTCCAATTCAGGACTCAAGGGCCGAGAAGTTTCCGAACTTGGAAGTTTGGATTTTTGAGTGTTATCCAATGAGTCCAACCCGCCGCCTGACTTTAAGTTCAGGGCTTGGTCGACGTCCGTCCCTCTGCGGGAATCCGGCATGGAGGAATTGGGAATCCGGACGCAACTGGTCTTTCAGATACAAGAAGAATTGCTGCATTGCTGCTCTGTCACAGCAACATGATGGGTAGCCTGGGGAGAGTTGATCTCTCTCAGATCGGTTTTAGGCCCGATCCGGTCGTAGTCTGTGGCGACTCCCAGGGCAGCGATGCGATCCAAGAGCTCGTTTATGGAGGAGAGCTCGATCGGATCTAACTGTTCGGCAAGTTCCGAACTAACCTGAAGATTGGTTTCGATGACTCGAGAGGTCATCGTTGGCGCGGTGGCCGGACTGGCGGTCATAAGAAAACCACCTAGCCGAAGAGTCTGGCCAATGGCCAAGGCTCCTTTGGCGATAATATCGTCTCTAAAGACGAGATGAGGCATCCAACCAGACGGTGACGACACAGAGGAACTCTCAATGAAAGCACCAATGTCGGTGTCAAAACCGGCGGATCTCGGGTAGGGGGTCCCGAACTATGCGTCTAGGCGGATGGTAACAGGAGACAAGGGACACGATGTTTTACCCAGGTTCGGGCCCTCTCGATGGAGGTAAAACCCTACGCCCCTGCTAGATTAATATTGATAATGTGTGTTACAAGAGTAGATCTACCACGAGATCAAAGAGGCTAAACCCTAGAAGCTAGCCTATGATATGATTGTTGTTCGTCCTACGGACTAAAACCCTCCGGTTTATATAGACACCGGATAGGGTTAGGGTTACATGTAGTCGGTTACAATGGTAGGAGATCTACATATCCATATCGCCAAGCTTGCCTTCCACGCCAAGGAAAGTCCCATCCGCACACGGGACGAAGTCTTCAATCTTGTATCTTCATAGTCTTGGAGTCCGCCGATGATGATAGTTCGCTATCCGGACACCCCTAGTCCGAACTCCCTCAAGAGTCTGTAAACCAGGCTTCAATGATGATGAGTCCGCGCCAGATATTGTCTTCGTGTTGCAAGGCGGGTTCTTCCTCCGAATAATTTATAGAAGATTGTGAACACCAGGATAGTGTCCGCTCTGCAAAATAATTTCCGTGATACCACCGTAGAGAGAATAATATTACACAAGATCAATCTGCTGACATATTTTTGTGGCGCGACGTCGCACCACTACCAAGCCTTTATTCAAATTGTTTTTACTGTTCCACCTCGGTAGCGTTCAATGAGCGGTTTTCCTTGGCACGTCTTGTCGAGGCAGTAGATCGTGTTCCCTTATTCCGGGATTCCCATCAATACGGACGTGGGTAACCCAACCGCGCCATTGATTGTGGCGCTTGGGAGATAAGCGAGTTTTACCAGGCCGGTGGGGACACATGTTTTTGTCCGCCCATATAAGGGCATAAGGATCCACCCTTTCACCTACATCTTCTTCCTCCTTTGCTCATCCATTCCCATGCACTCGAGCACTAGCGCCCAAGTCCGCACTTTCCTCCTCAACCTTCTCCAACCATGTCAGGAGCGGGAGGCAGATGGATGGCCTCCTCCGTCACGGAGGGGCACATCACAAGACTGCGGGAGGCCGGATACTTGTCCGGCGATATCACAGACAAAGCTGCCCGACGCGGGGCAGCTCATTCCAACCCCCAGTCCCCATGAGAGGGTGGTATTTCTCCCCCACTTCCTCCGCGGACTAGGTTTTCCACTTCACCCATTTGTCGGGGGGCTCATGTTCTACTACGGCCTGGATTTCCACGACCTAGCCCCGAATTTCGTCCTCAACGTCTCGGCGTTTATTGTCATGTGCGAGGCCTTCCTCTGCATCCAGCCCCACTTCGGCTTGTGGCTCAAGACCTTCAGTGTCAAGCCGAAGGTTGCGAAGGGCAGCCAAGCGAGTCTTGGAGGCGCCATGGTCGGCAAGATGGCAAAAGTCCTATGGCTCGAGGGCTCCTCTGTGGAGACAATAAAGGGTGGCAATCGGGTGGTTCTACATCACCGAGCCACGTGACCCTGAATGGGTGGCGGCCCCGATTCAGATCTGGATTCCCCACACGGCTCTCGTCATGGAAAGAGACGGGCCTGAAGTGGGGGATTCGGACGAGCTATCCGGACTCCAAACACGCGTCCCGGAACACGGTGGACAAGAATCGCAGGCTTGTCGACGTAATCCAGGTGATGCTCATCCGCCGGATTCTCCCATGCCAACAACGGGACTTCAATTTGTGGGAGTTTGATCCGGCACAGCACCGAACCTTGAGCTGGCTCTTCGATACCACGTACGAAGACGCCTGGAAGGTGCTGTTCAAGGGCGCCGAAGCCCCCGCATCCGCTAACAAAGATCGCGGATACAACTCGCGGCGTCAAGCCGGTGAGGTAAGTTATCTTACCCTTTACGGGACTCTCTTTTCATAGATTGACTCTACGTGGGATCTAAAAACTCCCTATTCTTCAACAGGTCTGGCTGAAGACGTCCGGACAGATCAACTGTCCGGCTCCTTTGCCAGAAGATCTAGCGGACGCCCGATTGACGGGGCTGTTGGCTCTGGCACCCCATGTGGTGCCGGAGAAGAAGGCCAAGAAGGAGACCACGGGAACTCGAAGGAGCTCCGGACGCCAGGTGCTGTCGGATTCAAGCGTAATCTTCTCCTCAAGACGAGGAGGAAGAAGAAGAAGCTTCTCCCCGGGAGGAGAGAGGAAAGGAAGGCCGCCTAATCGGGAGGCCGGAGGGTCCAAGAAGGTTAGAACCCTTCCTCCGGACTTCTCCACCAACGCCGACGATTTACGAGGGGATTGGCCTACAAGGGCCAAGCCCCTGGCGAGATCGTAAGTGTCCGGATACCCATGGTGTTTTATTATTGCAGAGTGTTCTCTAATGTCGAACAATCTTGCAGCCCGCCCAAAGGCGAGTTCGCCTATTCATCGAGCGGGTCCCTGGGCTCGTCGGAAATGGAGAGTACTTCGCTTCCGACCGCCTCCTCGCCTCATGCTGCGGACAACGCCGCGGCGGGGCCCCAAAGGGGGCTTGGTCCCGAGGAGGTGGCGCAGGAGGTGCCACAAGGCAACCCCCCGGACTCCAGGCGCATGGGGGGCAAGACCCCCAGGGGCTCTAAGGCCGACCCTTGTCCGGACTCAATGCCGGAACCTTCAGTGGTTCCGGAGTCCGGCAAACGATCCCTTCGCAAGAAGGGTAAGACGCCGGTGTCCTTCGTCCAACCGGAGGCACCGGATAGCTTACTGGAGGCGCTCAACGGCGCCTCCATCGAGGAGGAGCACCGCACTGTTATGAGTGCGGTGATCCGGACAGTTCAGTCCGCCAAGAGCGGGCTGACCGAAGCCTGTACCAGTCTTCTAACAGGCTTTGAGGTAAGAAATTTCAATATATGTAAAATGGTACCGCATAGACAGTAGCCCCTGATGCTCGGTTCGGTGTTCGGAAAGAAAAGCCGGACTGAGGATCTTTAGAAAGATAAACGCAGGAGTCATAAAAAATATGTCAATATGGGATTGCAGGCTGTGCTGCTGACCTCCGCCGTACTGACTGCGGAGGTCAATAATTTGAAGAAAAACCTCGAGCGGTCCGAGAACGAGCTCGGTCATGCCAAGAAGCAGCTCGAGGAAAAACAAGGTGAGTAATACCTTATGAAAATTGTACCTTACAGAAAAGGATTTGGTTGCAAGAAAAATGACAAGGATAACATGGATATTGTAGGGGCCACTAATGAGGTGGCGACCCTGAAGGAGGCGGTGGCCGCGGCCGAACGTAATGCGGCCGCGGACGCATCGAGCGAGATAAGCAGGAGGCGCGGGTGGCGGAGGTACAGCAAGAGCTCCAGGATCTCATGAAAAAACATGAGAACTTGGAGCGTGACTCAAAGACTCGAGAGTCTGAGCTTGCAACGGCTCTTGAGAGTGCCAAAGCCGCTAAGGCGAAGCTCGCAAGGCCCTCCAGAGATTGAGGCGGTGAAGAAAATAGCAGCGGTAAGGCATTTTTCATGCAGAGTAAGCATGTGAGTGTTAATTACATTGCTTACCCGAATTCGGATCTCTCGGGGTGTTCGCAGATCTTCCTCGCATAGCGTGTCCGATGCTGCCGCATGCTACCGGGCCGAGGAAGGGAGCTCGACGGAGAAGGTCTTCGTCTCGATGTATCAGGCCGGACATCCGTGTTTTAGCGACCAGCTGAAGCAGCTGGTCGAAGCTCCACAAGGCGGCCGAACAGGCCATGAAGGGCCTCATAGTTCGGCCGTGGCCTAAGGAGGCCATGCCCGGAGCTACTTCGGCCCTGCGCGGCGGCTGGTGGATGCGTGCCGTGGGTTGAAGTTATCAAGCATTCCGCTTGTATCGAGGGTGCCTGTCGGGCCCTTGCCCGCTGCAAAGGTGCATCAACGCAAGATGGATGCCCAGAAGCTCGTGACGGACCCGCCACCAGAGGGCAAGGAGCATCGCACGCCCGAGATATATTATAGGACTGTGCTGAAGGGCGCCCGCACCATTGCGGGTGAGTGCTCCAAAGATGTAATATTTGAGTAGACTCGCATTTTGTTATCCTGTGCGCTGAAAACTTAGTTCATATGCGCTAAGCAACGCTTGCTAATTTAAAATATTACCTTCTGTGCGGCTGTTTATCAAATCTGAGAGATGGCAAGTCGTCGGCTTCAGCCCCATGCCACGAGTGTTGGGGTGTTCGGATAAACTTGAGCGCTCTTGTTCCCATTTTGGGTCCATTTAGGAGGCGCTCAACACAACGTAACAAGGCAACCGGACTTATAATGCTTGAACACTCTCACTTAGCCATAGAATTCTATAATTTTAAATTTCGCGAAGCCCCTAGTCTTCGAAGGTCAATTTGGGGCGCTTATCCACGCCTTGGCGGACAGCATCCGGCTCCTCGCTCTAAGTGGCATAAGTCTTTAAGGACTCGCATGAAAACCTCTCGAACAGCGACGGTCTCTCGCCTCATCATGACGGTCAGTTTTAGCTTTCTCCATCGAGGCGTTAACCCACCGGAATCGGGGCGGAATCGCAGTGGTTCTCCCGGTGCTACCTTAGCTGATATAACGGAACGTAAGGTACAAAAACACGGGAGCCAGGCAAACCCAACTATTGACCCAAGACATGATTCGGAGCCGATGCATATAGTGCTATAAGTTCGGGGTGCCGCACTTGCGAAAGTGTTCGGACTCATCACACCAAAACGCGGGAAACATAAGCCCCTAGTGTATATTAGCCGTACCAAAGTGTACGGATGCAGCATGTCATGAATGAACATATGTATGAAAAAGAAATGCAATTATAAGCAAAAAGGTGCAGCATTGGTTTATTCAATAAGTGCTGCTACGAATGTAGAACGATACAAATAGTGCGATAAGCAAGGTATGAGATTGTTAAACATGTCCCCCTCCAGGGGTAGGCTGCAGATTGGTGTGATGAGTCCGAACACTTTCACGACATCCTGTTACCATCCGCCTAGACGCACAGTTCGGGACCCCCTACCCGAGATCCGCCGGTTTTGACACCGACAGGACACTTTATGGGCCGACGATCTTAAGCACATCCTTCAGATCCCTTTGAGAGATGGGGCCCAGGATTTCATAGCATGGCAGTATGACAATAAGGGAATTCACTCCGTCAAATCAGCTTACAAACTCTTCTACCAGCTGGAGAAGACCAGGGCGACCGGGGACGTGGGTGCGAGCAATGTGAACCCGGGATCTCTGAACAGAGTGGAGGATGACTCGTGGAAGCGGATTTGGAAGTTACCATGCCCCAAAACCATTCAAATGTTCACTTGGAGAGTCAAGCACGAATCCCTTGCGCTGCAGACGAATGTGGCCCGGAGAGGTATCCCTATAGCTGACATGAAGTGTTTGTTCTGCGGCAGAGTTGATGAGGACGGGGCTCATCTCTTCATCAAGTTTCACCAAGATCCATCTATGAGTTCATCTAGCAACGAGTGATAGGAGTGCATCTAAATACCTTTGTAGATCGCGAGCGGAAGCGTTCAAGAGAACGGGGTTGAAGGAGTCATACTCGTCGTGATCCAAATCATCGATGACCAGGTGCCGAACGGACAGCACCTCCGCGTTCAACACACGTACGGAGCGGATGACGTCTCCCGCACCTTGATCCAGCAAGGAGGAGGGAGAGGTTGAAGAAGATCCAGCAGCACGACGGCGTGGTGGTGGATCCAGCAGGGTTCCGGCAGAGCTTCGCCGAGCTTCTGTGAGAGGGAGAGGTGTAGCAGGGGAGAGGGAGGCGCCAAGACTTCAGGGTGCGGCTGCCCTCCCTCCCCCCCTTTATATAGGCCCCCTGGGGGCGCCGGCCCTGGAGATGGGATCTCCCAAGTGGGGGCGGCGGCCAGGGGGGTGGAGTGCCCCCCAAGGCAAGTGGAGGCGGCCCCTCCCCTGGGGTTCCCAACCCTAGGCGCAGAGGGGGGCCCAGGGGGGCGCACCAGCCCACCAGGGGTTGGTTCCCCTCCCACTTCAGCCCATGGGGCCCTCCGGGATAGGTGGCCCCACCCGGTGGACCCCCAGGAACCTTCCGGTGGTCCCGGTACAATACCGGTGAACCCCGAAACTTTCCCGATGGCCAAAACTCGACTTCCCATATATAATTCTTTACCTCCGGACCATTCCGGAACTCCTCGTGACGTCCGGGATCTCATCCGGGACTCCGAACAACTTTCGGTTTGCTGCATACTAATATCTTTACAACCCTGGCGTCACCGAACCTTAAGTGTGTAGACCCTACGGGTTCGGGAGACATGCAGACATGACCGAGACGGCCCTCCGGTCAATAACCAACAGCAGGATCTGGATACCCATGTTGGCTCCCACATGTTCCACGATGATCTCATCGGATGAACCACGATGTCGAGGATTCAAGAAACCCCGTGTACAATTCCCTTTGTCAATCGGTACGTTACTTGCCCGAGATTCGATCGTCGGTATCCCAATACCTCGTTCAATCTCGTTACCGGCAAGTCACTTTACTGCATCAAATGCATGACCCCGTGACCAGACACTTGGTCACTTTGAGCTCATTATGATGATGCATTACCGAGTGGGCCCAGAGATACCTCTCCGTCAAACAGAGTGACAAATCCCAGTCTCGGTCCGTGTCAACCCAATGCACACTTTCGGAGATACCGGTAGTGCACCTTTATAGTCACCCGATTCGTTGTGACGCTTGGTACACCCAAAGCACTCCTACGGTATCCGGGAGTTACACGATCTCATGGTCTAAGGAAAGGATACTTGACATTGGAAAAGCTCTAGCAAACGAACTACACGATCTTGTGCTATGCTTAGGATTGGGTCTTGTCCATCACATCATTCTCGTAATGATGTGATCCCGTTATCAATGACATCCAATGTCCATAGTCAGGAAACCATGACTATCTGTTGATCAACGAGCTAGTCAACTAGAGGCTCACTAGGGACATATTGCGGTCTATGTATTCACATGTGTATTACGATTTCCGGATAATACAATTATAGCATGAATAAAAGACAATTATCACGAACAAGGAAATATAGTGATAATCCTTTTATTATTGCCTCTAGGGCATATTTCCAACAGTCTCCCACTTGCACTAGAGTCAATAATCTAGTTACATTGTGATGAATCGAACACCCATAGAGTTCTGGTGTTGATCATGTTTTGCTCGCGGAAGAGGTTTAGTCAATGGATCTGCGACATTCAGATCCGTATGCACTTTGCAAATTTCTATGTCTCCATCTTGAACATTTTCACGAATGGAGTTGAAGCGACGCTTGATGTGCCTGGTCTTCTTGTGAAAACCTGGGCTCCTTGGCAAGTGCAATGGCTCCAGTGTTGTCACGAAGAGTTTGATCGGCCCCGACGCATTGGGTATGACTCCTAGGTCGGTGATGAACTCCTTCACCCAAATTGCTTCATGCGCTGCCTCCGAGGCTGCCATGTACTCTGCTTCACATGTAGATCCCGCCACGACGCCTTTCGCTTGCTGCACCAGCTTCTTGCTCCACCATTCAACATATACACGTATCCGGTTTGTGACTTAGAGTCATCCAGATCTGTGTCAAAGCTAAGCGTCGATGTAACCCTTTACTTACGAGCTCTTCGTCACCTCCATAAACAAGAAATATGTCCTTAGTCCTTTTCGTACTTCAGGATATTCTTGACCGCTGTCCGATGTTCCTTGCGGGATTACTTTGGTACCTTCCTACCAAACTTACGGCAAGGTTTACATCAGGTCTGGTACACAAAGATGGCATACATAATAGACCCTATGGCTGAGGCATAGGGATGACACTCATCTCTTCTATATCTTCTGCCGTGGTGGGACCATCGAGTCAACTCAATTTCACACCTTGCAATACAAAAAGAACCCTTTCTTGGACTGATCCATTTTGAACTTCTTCAATATCTTATCAAGGTATGTGCTTTGAGAAAGACCTATGAGGCGTCTCGATCTATCCCTATAGATCTTGATGCCTAATATGTAAGCAGCTTCTCCAAGGTCCTTCATTGGAAAACTCTTATTCAAGTAGGCCTTAATGCTGTCCAAAAGTTCTATATCATTTCCCATCAAAAGTATGTCATCTACATATAATATGAGAAATGCTACAGAGCTCCCACTCACTTTCTTGTAAACGCAGGCTTCTCCACAAGTCTGCATAAACCCAAACGCTTTGATCATCTCATCAAAGCGAATGTTCCAACTCCGAGATGCTTGCACCAGCCCATAAATGGATCGGAGCTTGCATACTTTGTTAGCATTCTTAGGGTCGACAAAACCTTCCGCTGCATCATATACAGTTCTTCCTTAAGATAGCCGTTAAGGAATGCCGTTTTGACGTCCATTTGCCATATCTCATAATCATAGTATGCGGCAATTGCTAACATGATACGGACGGACTTCAGCTTCGCTACGGGAGAGAAAGTCTCATCGTAATCAACCCCTTGAACTTGCCGATAACCCTTAGCGACAAGTCGAGCTTTATAGCTGGTAACATTACCATCCGCGTCCGTCTTCTTCTTAAAGATTCATTTGTTTTCTATCGCTCGTCGATCATCGGGCAAGTCTGTCAAAGTCCATACTTTGTTTCCATACATGGATCCTATCTAGGATTGCATGGCTTCAAGCCATTTGTTGGAATCTGGGCCCGCCATCGCTTCTTCATAGTTCGAAGGTTCACCGTTGTCTAACAACATGATTTCCGTGACAGGGTTGCCATACCATTCTGGTGTGGAACGTGTCCTTGTGGACCTACGAAGTTTAGTAGCAACTTGATCCGAAGTACCTTGATCATCATCATTAATTTCCTCTCCAATCGGTGTAGGCACCACAGGAACATTTTTCTAAGCTACACTACTTTCCGGTTCAAGAGGTAGTACTTCATCGAGTTCTACTTTCCTCCCACTTACTCCTTTCAAGAGAAACTCTTTTTCCAGAAAGGATTCGTTCTTGGCAACAAAGATCTTGCCTTCGGATCTAAGGTAGAAGGTATACCCAATGGTTTCCTTAGGGTATCCTATGAAGACGCATTTTTCCGACTTGGGTTGGAGCTTTTCGGGTTCAAGTTTCTTGACATAAGCATCGCATCCCCAAACTTTTAGAAATGACAGCTTAGGTTTCTTCCCAAACCATAATTCATACGGTGTCGTCTCAACGGATTTGATTGCCCTATTTAAAGTGAATGTAGCTGTCTCTAGAGCGTATCCCCAAAATGATAGCGGTAAATCAGTAAGAGACATCATAGATCGCACCATATCCAATAGAGTGTGATTACGACGTTCGGACACACCGTTACGTTGAGGTGTTCCAGGCGGCTTGAGTTGTGAAACGATTCCACATTTCCTTAAGTGTGTACCAAATTCGTGACTTAAATATTTTCCTCCACGATCTGATCGTAAGAACTTTATTTTTCGGTCACGTTGATTCTCTACCTCATTCTGAAATTCCTTGAACTTTTCAAAGGTCTCAGACTTGTGTTTCATCAAGTAGACATACCCATATCTACTCAAGTCATCAGTGAGAGTGAGAACATAACGATATCCTCCGCGAGCTTCAACGCTCATTGTACCGCACACATCGGTATGTATGATTTCCAATAAGTTGGTTGCTCGCTCCATTGTTCCGGAGAACGGAGTCTTGGTCATTTTGCCCATAAGGCATGGTTCGCATGTGTCAAATGATTCATAATCGAGAGACTCTAAAAGTCCATTAGAATGGAGCTTCTTCATGCGCTTGACACCAATGTGACCAAGGCGGCGATTGCCACAAGTATGTGGGACTATCGTTATCAACTTTACATCTTTTGGTATTCACACTATGAATATGTGTAACATCACGTTCGAGATTCATTAAGAATAAACCATTAACCATCGGAGCATGACCATAAAACATATCTCTCATATAAATAGAACAACCATTATTCTCGGATTTAAATGAGTAGCCATCTCAGACAACGAGATCCCGATACAATGTTCATGCTCAAACTTGGCACTAAATAACAATTATTGAGGTTTAAAACTAATCCCGTAGGTAAATGTAGAGGTAGCGTGCGACGGTGAGCACATCGACCTTGGAACCATTCCCGACGCCAAGATCGTCACCTCGTCCTTCGCCAGCCTCCGCTTATTCCGCAGCTCCTGCTATGAGTTACAAATATGAGCAACGGCACGGTATCAAATACCCGTGAGTTACTACGAGTCTTGGTAAGGTACACATCAATTACATGTATATCACATATACCTTTAGTGTTGCCGGCCTTCTTCTCGCTAAGTATTTGGGGCGATGCGCTTCAGTGACCCTTCCTTTGCAATAAAAGCACTCAGTCTCGTGCTTGGGTCCATTCTTTGACTTCTTCCCGACAAGCGGCTTACCGGCGCAGCAACATCCTTGCCGTCCTTCTTGAAGTTCTTCTTACCCTTGCCCTTCTTGAACTTAGTGGTTTTATTGACCATCAACACTTGATGTTCTTTCTTTATTTCTACCTCTGCTGACTTCAGCATTGAAAATACTTCAGGAATAGTTTTCACCATCCCCTGCATATTGTAGTTCATCACAAAGCTCTTGTAGCTCGGTGGGAGCGACTGAAGGATTCTGTTAATGACCGCCTCGTCTGGGAGGTTAATGTCCGGCTGGGACAGGCGGTTGTGCAACCTAGACATTTTGAGTATGTGCTCACTGACAGAACTATTTTCCTCCATCCTACAACTATAGAACTTGTCGGAGACTTCATATCTCTCGACCCGGGCATGAGCTTGGAAAACCATTTTTAGCTCCTCGAACATCTCATATGCTCCGTGTTGCTCAAAACGCTTTTGGAGCCCGGTTCTAAGCTATAAAGCATGCCGCACCGAACGAGGGAGTAATCATCAAGACGAGACTGCCAAGCGTTCATAACGCCTTGGTTCTCTCGATCGGTGCTTCACCTAGCGGTGCTTCTAGGACATATTGTTTCTTGGCAGCTATGAGGATGATCCTCGTGTTAGGACCCAATCCGAATAGTTGCTGCCATCATCTTTCAGCTTGGTTTTTCTCTAGGAACGCGTTGAAGTTCATGTTGACATGAGCATTGGCCATTTGATCTACAAGACATTTTTGCAAAGATTTTAGACTAATGTTCATGATAATTAAGTTCATCTAATCAAATTATTTAATGAACTCCCACTCAGATTTGACATCCCTCTAGTCATCTAAGTGTTACATGATCCGAGTCGACTAGGCCGTGTCCGATCATCACGTGAGACGGACTAGTCATCATCGGTGAACATCTCCATGTTGATCGTATCTTCCATACGACTCATGTTTGACCTTTCGGTCTCTGTGTTCCGAGGCCATGTCTGTACATGCTAGGCTCGTCAAGTTAACCTAAGTGTTTTGCATGTGTAAAACTGTCCTACACCCGTTGTATGTGAACGTAGGAATCTATCACACCCGATCATCACGTGGTGCTTCGAAACGATGAAGTTTAGCAACGGCGCACAGTTAGGGGGAACACCTTCTTGAAATTATTATAAGGGATCATCTTATTTACTACCATCGTTCTAAGTAAACAAGATGCATAAACATAATAAACATCACATGCAATTATATAGTAGTGACATGATATGGCCAATATCATATAGCTCCTTTGATCTCCGTCTTCGGGGCTCCATGATCATCTTGTCACCGGATGACACCATGATCTCCATCATCGTGTCTCCATGAAGTTGCTCGCCAACTATTATTTCTACTACTTTAGCTAACGGTTTAGCAATAAAGTAAAGTAATTACATTGCGTTGAATCAATGACACGCAGGTCATACAATAATTAAGACAACTCCTATGGCTCCTGCCGGTTGTCATACTCATTGACATGCAAGTCGTGATTCCTATTACAAGAACATGATCTCATACATCACAATATATCATTCATCATTCATCACAACTTTTGGCCATATCACATCACAAGGCAATTGCTGCAAAAACAAGTTAGACGTCCTCTAATTGTTGTCGCATCTTTTACGTGGCTGCAATAGGGTTCTAGCAAGAACGTTTTCTTACCTACAAAAAAGCCACAACGTGATTTGTCAGCAACGACGCAGTCCAGGGTGACACTTTTTCCCCGGACAGATCTTCGTATTCGGCGGCTTTGCACTGCGGGCCAATTCGCTAGGCCATCTGGAGCAGATCGAAAGCTACGCCCCTGGCCATCAGGTCAGATTTGGAAGCTTGAACTATACGGCTGATGTCCGCAGAGACTTGATCTTCGACGGATTCGAGCCACAGCCGAGCGTGCCGCACTGTCTCGATGGGTATGATCTAGCTCTGCCTCCGAATAGTGCCCTGGATGCCGCACCAGCGCCCGCTCCGACCCTTAATCCGGAGTCGGTTTCGCCGATCGAGGACGGTTGGTTGGACACCGCCTCGGGCGCTGAAATCTCTACGGCGATTGAGCCGAACGCCATCCCTGTCCTTTGCAAAGCTCGTGACTCCCAGGTGCCGGACTCCTTTCCGGACTCCGAACCTCCCGCGCCCCTGCCAGTCGAATCCGACTAGGCACCGGTTATGGAGTTCACCGCCGCGGACATCTTTCAGGACTCGCCCTTTGGCGATATCCTGAACTCATTAAAGTCTCTCTCTTTGTCAGGGGAGCCCTGGCCGAACTATGGTCAGGAAGGTTGGGATTCGGACAACGAAGAAATTCAACGCCCACCCACCACCCACTTTGTAGCCACTGTCGATGACTTAACAGACATGCTCGACTTCGACTCCGAGGACATCAACGATATGGACGACGATGCGGAGAGCGACCAGAACCAGCGCCCACAGGCAATCGGATGGCCACCTCAACTTACGATATATATATGGTGGACACACCTAAGGGAAGCGATAACGAGGAACGACATTTAGACGCTGCGAAAGAAAATTCCTCGAAGCAGTCAAAGCGGCGGCGTAAGTGCTGCTCAAAACCCCACCTCAACAAAGATAGCGCCCACACAGACCCAGCCATAGAGCAGGATGAGCCGGCCGACGACGAACATGCCATTGAGCAACCATCCGAACAGGCCAACTTGGACAAACAACCCGTCCCCGGCAAAGATAACAGTCCAGACGATCTCACGCCCGGACACGTCATTGGATCGGAAGAACCTCCACAAAGAGCTCCTCGCTACTGCGCGTAGCTTGAAAAGCGTAAACAGAGGCTCGAGAACAGCGGTAGACGCACTCCTAATGAGATGGAGTTAATTACTCTTCACTGCAGACAAATATGGCGACTGCCGCCAAGCAAAGATCTACCCAAAGCGCATACTCCTGGCCGAATTCGATGAGGAGGCCGAGAGCCCCACGATCAAAAAACAAAGAGGCCGCCGGGTCGGATAGACGCGACCACATGGCAAACGAGAGCGGCAAGCGGCGCCACACACTGGCCGACGCGCGATCCGCATAAGGATTCGCACCAAAAGGATGGCCCAGTTAGATCTATCTACGGGCCAAGGAAACAAGTTCTGGCGAGCAATACAACACGTCAAATATCCGAACATCACGGCACACCCAAATATAGGGGCGCCGCACACCCTCTATGTTTCACCGATGAGGTGCTGGATCATGAATTTCCAGCGGGATTCAAACCCGTAAACATAGAGGCATACGACGGAACGACAGACCCTTGAGTCTGGATTGAGGATTATATCCTCCACATACACATGGCCAGAGGAGATGATCTCCACGCCATAAAATACCTACCCCTCAAGCTCAAAGGGCCAGCCCGGCATTGGTAGTTGGGAAGAGCTTGAGGATGCTTTTCGGGCCAATTTCCAGGGAACCTATGTCCGACCTCCGGACGCAGACGATCTAAGTCACATAACCCAACAGCCCGGAGAGTCAGCTCAAAAATTCTGGAACAGGTTCCTCACCAAAAAGAACCAAATAGTCGACTGTCCGGACGCCGAAGCCTTAGCAGCTTTTAAACACAACGTCCGAGACGAATGGCTCGCTGTACACCTTGGCCAGGAAAAGCCAAGAACAATGGCCGCACTAACAAGCCTCATGACCCGCTTTTTATGGGAGAGGATAGCTGGCTAGCAAGATGCATTACCAATGACCCAAGTACATCCAAGTCGGGGATGGGAATGGGAAACCACGACGCAGCAAGGACCAAATACCGGATTAAGGAACGGTCCATAGAGCGCGATCAACGCCGGATTCAAAAGCTCATGGCAGAACAATAAAAACTGCCCTTAAGGACAATAGCGATGAGCTATCTAACTTAAACAAAATCTTGGACAAGATATGCCAAATCCACAAGATTCTGGAAGCCTGCAAACCATACCCACAGAGATTGTTGGGTCTTCAAGCAGTCCGACAGACTCAACGCCGAACACAAGGGGCTCGGCACACCAAGTGAGGATGATGACGAGCACCACAAGCAGAGCCCCGGAAAACAAAAGAATTTCCCACAAGAGGTCAAAACAGTAAACTTACTTCAAGTAACAAAAGGGAAAAACAGAGCGGCACCCATTGAATTGCGTGCCGCACAATCTACCCCAATGAGTCCCAACACCGGGTTGTCAAAACCAATTACCTTCGACCATCAGGACTACTCCGAAAGTATCCAGAACGCAGGATGGACTGCCTTGATACTAGAACCTATAATCAACGGTCTTCAATTTACGCAAGTCCTAATGGACAGCAGCAGTGATTTAAACCTGCTATATCAGGACACAATCCGCAACATGGGGATAAACCCAAACAGGATTATCCATAGCAACACTTCCTTCTAAGGAATAATGCCAGGCACATATGCCCATTGTACGGGCTCCCTACTATTGGAAGTTATGTTCGGCTCACCCGACAACTTCCGTCGGGAAAAGTTGGTCTTCCAAATCGCCCCATTTCAAAGTAGCCATCAAGCACTACTGGGACACGAAGCTTTCGCTCGCTTTAACGCAATACCGCATTATGCATCTCTTAAACTTAAAATGCCCGGTCCACGAGGCATCATTTCATTAAAGGGAAGTTGCGCGTGTCCCTCAAGGAAAGAATGTGAGACTGCCTTAACAGCCTCACACTAATACGGCCTTGCTGGCCAAAAGCGTCTAAAGCAGGTCGTTCAGACCCCGGACACGGTTAGGCGAGTCCGGCATAAATAAACATGATACTTACTAGCGCGTACCCCCCTTACAAGGGGCTCCACGCATGTACAACAAGAGACAATAAAGCTCAATTTTACTCATTTTTGAATCACACTCTATTTTATTTCCAATTACATTTTAGCGCGATCTTTTTCAAACTAAGTTCCTCTCTTTACGTATAAACGCCGTGCTATACCCGTCGAGGATACTGACAACGAAGACATAGGCGCAGACGTGCAGCGAGGACCCGTTGCAAGGATTCTTTTCAGATTAAGACCTGCGTAAACCTTTTTCACTGTCTCTTGTTGTTACCCATCCCCGCCTCTTATTATAACCGAGGAGGAGGCTGGCGTTTTGGCATCGGCCGCGTCGAGAAGTTTGCGTGCACTGGACACCGTGGGCTTGTTACCAAGGGCATTGTTCGCCCGCTTTATAAAAGACCGAATACCTTAGGGAGTGTTCGGCGTCTCGAGTTAGGGCCTTATATGCATCAGCTCCAAATCATGTCTTTGGTCAAATGTTGGGTTTGCCCGGCTCCGTGTTTTGCTGCCTTACGCTCTGTTCTATCAGCTAAGGCGGCACCAGAGAACTATCAGCGATTGTGCCCTTGGCCGGGCCGGGCGAAAGCACCTCAAGAGAGAGAAAGCCGAAAACCGACCGCATGATATAGCGAGAGACTGGTCAACCACTCGATGACTCACCGGAATGTTTAGAATTCCTCCTCATTAACGAAGGACCGTTTTCGGTCAGCACATACGCACTCGAATTCGGGAGAGTGCGGTGCCCCCAGGGGCTATATAGTAGCCCCACCATCGAACTCCTATGGCTAAGTGAAAGTGATAAAGCATTATAGTCCGGTTGCCTAGTTTGCTACGCTACCTCCTCCTTTATAGGATCAAGACGTTGGATTAAGTGTGAAAGCGCGACTTCTTTGCAAACACCCCCGCACTATGTGCGTGGGGGCTGAAGCCGAAGACTGCCATCTTTTAGGTGATATACATATATACATCAACGGCCGCACAAGAGGTAGTTTGCTACTTGAAGGCACAAGTATAAAAAGCTCTTACATTAAATTGAAACGTTGTTTCATAAAATTATACATGTCATTCAAACATAACATCCTTCGAAAGCATCGCGTCTCTATTAAACGAAGCGCCGGAAGAACTTCCTCAAAATAGCGCTTCGATCGTACTCGGCTGCCGTCCGAATCTGGGGACGCAATATCGGTGGCCTTCATCTCAGCCCAGTATGCCTTGACACGGGCAAAAGCCATCCTCGCTCCCTCAATACACGCCGACCGCTTCATTGCATCGATACGTGGTACCGCACCAAGGAACTGCTGCACTAAGCTAAAATAACTCTTCGGCTGGGGTCCGCTGGGCCACAAATGAGTCATGACATGCTTCATGGCAAGTCCAAATAATCGATTCAGCTCGGCCCATTCGGCCAACCGATCGGTCAATGGAAGAGGACGCTCCGGACTATGGAATTGCGACCAAAATAGCTCTTCCCTTCTGTGCCTTCCGCCTCGGAAGTGCTCAATCACGTCGCATGGCTTCGCCGCTAAGTCCAGATAAGCATCCTCCGAACTCCACAGCTTGTCCAATCGAGCATACTTCGGATCCGTATATTTCCTCCACAAAGAACGGTTTTCCAAATTAATATCCCGGCCCGACTCAGCTCCTCCTTGGCAGCTCTCATAGCGGAACAGGCATCCTTGGATTCGGCGGTGGCCTTTTCAGGTCCTCGTGTTCCGCTTGACGTTTTTTTCAAGAACCTCGCAGCGGTCGGCAGTATTCTTGATTTCAAAGGCCAAATCGGCCATTTCCTCTTTGCTTCGGCGATGAGCAGCCCGTTCGGCTTTCAGCTCTTGACGCCTTTAAAGCGGGCATTACTCTTTCGGACTTGCTCTTTAGCTCGGGCAAGTTCCGCCGCAGCCTCTCCACAAGCGGCACCGTCTGCGCATCAAAGCATATAAGTAGTAAGGCATGGGCGTCAAGCTCCCTTACTGTGTGTCCGCGGAGAAGTCGCGTACCTTGTGACTCGTCAAACCGCTTATTGACCAGCGATATGCGCATCCGCCTCGTCAAGTTGCCGCTTTAGTTCAGCAAATTCATCAGTCCGGCTAGCCACCGGACGCCCCGCCACCTACATAGGAACGGCGACATGTTAGTACTGAGATTATGATCCTCGGCACGCTGTCAGTTGTGACAGCATGCAGTCTCGGGAGCTACTATCTATACAGGCGCATTCTATATGCATAACCGCCGGAAGGTACATCATTTTTGCGTACCTCAAACCCCGTCAGTAAACTTCTGGCGGCTTCATGCAATCCGCTCTCAGTGGATGCAATTCTTTCAATTACCGTAGCCATTAGCGCACGGTGATCTTCTGAGATATACGCTCGCCCGAGCAGGTCCTTCAGCTCCTCCGACCGCACGCCAGTTGGCGCCGGACCGCCCGGCCCCGCCGGACCGTCCGGCCCCGCCGACTCGGGAAACTCTCCGTGGCGACACTTGAGGTTGCCCGCCGCACGAAGGCGCGATAGGTGGAGGCGTTCGCTCTCTATCATCTCCGGACGAAGATCCCCAAGACGAGCTCTGCTGAGAAGGGCTGAGATCCGAACTACAAGGTACAATTTGGTTATCTTCGTAAATAAATACAGGATGTTCTTTATTCACAGGACCCCTTCTTTTTACTTACGGCTCATTGAGGGCTGATCCCCTTGGGGAAATAGTGCGGCTGGGGTACTTCCGCGCCCGGACTTTCTGACGAAGACTTCTTTCCCGCTTTGAGGCCTTGGCTTCCGGGTCTTGAGCAGTCCTCTTCTCCCCTTGGAGGGGAGGATCCCTGATCCCCTCTTCCTTGAAAGCCTCCTTCACGGAGGCAGTTGCTTCCCTACTCCCCCCTTCGCCTTCTTTAAAAGGCGCGGCCTTCAACATCTTGGTCAGCATGGGATCCGGCGTGGTCTCTGGGAGGGGAGCCGGACACCTTATCAACTTTGCCTTGGCTATCCGCTCCTGTTCAAGAAACGGCTCCCTTAAAGGGCATATATATGATAAATGAATGAACAGCCTGTCCGGTTCTGTGGTTACTTACTTGAATATCTGGGTGATTGCAGCTTAGACCTGCGTCCTCGGTCAAGTCCGGACACTTCTCTTGTGATCCGAAGAACAGTTTGTACATATCCTTGGGCGTCGCGCCCATAAAATGTTGGAGAGCTCATGGTCCCTCCGGATTAAACTCCCACAGACGGAGGGGGCGACGTTTGCAGGGCAGAAGGCGCCGAATCAGCATAACCTGCGCCACCACGACTAGATTGATCTCTCTTTCTTGGAGGTCTCGAATACGGCCCTGCAACAGAGGAACGTCCTTGGACGGCCCCCAGTCGAGCCCCCGGTTGACCCATGATGCCACCAGCGTGGTGGACCTGAGCGGAAGGCGGGTGGCACCACCCATTTGGTGCCCCTGGGAGCGGTGATATAAAACCACTCCAGTTGCCACAAACCAAGCTCCTCTTGAAAAGATCCCTCGGGCCACGGAGCATCAACACACTTGCTTATGACCGCCCCTCCGCACTCTGCTTGTTGCCCCTCGATCATCTTCGGCTCCACCTTGAAGGTCTTGAGCCACAATCCAAAGTGAGGGGTAATATGGAGGAAGGCTTCACATACGACAATGAATGACGAGATATGGAGGATGGACTCCGGATTCAAGTCATGGAAATCCAGGCCATAATAAAACATGAGCCCCTGCACAAAGGGATCCGTCGGGAAGCCTAAACCCCGAAGGAAGTGAGGCACGAACACCACGCTCTCGCCGGGCTCGGGAGTGGGAATGGCCTGCCCTGGAGCAGGCAGCCTATGCGAAATCTCGCTGGTTAGATATCTGGCATCTTGCGGCTTTAGCACATCTTCTTCTGTGACGGAAGAAGACATCCATCAGCCGAGCTGGTTGGAGCCGGACATCGTCGAAGGTCCGAAGCGCCTAAATCTGAAGCTTTGGGTGTTAGAACTCGAAGCGCGAGGCGAATTCGATGGAGGGTGGAAAAAAGAAGGGGGCCTTGGTCTCATTATAAAGAGGTTGAATACCAAGAGCCCTCCCCGTGGTCGATTGGGACTCGCCTTCGATAGAGGAGGCGTGCCAACGGGCATGGTTGGGTTACCCACGTCTGTATTGATGAGAATCCCGGAATAAGGGGGAACGATCTACGCTTTGATAAGACGTGCCAAGGAAAACGCCTCGCTAAACGCGCTGAGGTGGACAGTAAAAAACGATTCGAATAAAGGCTTGGCCGTGGTGTGATGTCACGCCGCGGAATACGTCAGCAGATCTGTGCAAAAAATTATTCTCTCTACGGTGGTATGTGGAACTTGTTTGCAGAGTGGGACACTATCCTTGTGTTCAAAACCTTCTATGAAGTATTCGGAGGAGGAACCCGCCTTGCAATGCCGAAGAAAGTATGCGCGCCGGACTCGTCGTCATTGAAGCCTGGTTCAGGGGCTACTGAGGGAGTCCCGGACTAGGGGTGTCCGGATGGCCGAACTATCATCTTTGGCCGGACTCCTAGACTATGAAGATACGAGATTGAAGACTTCGTCCCTTGTCCGGATAGGACTTTCCTTGGCGTGGAAGGCAAGCTTGGCTATACGGATATGTAGATTTCCTACCATTGTAACCGACTCTGTGTAACCCTAACCCTATTCGGTGTCTACATATATAAACCGAAGGGTTTTAGTCCGTAGGACGAACAACAATCATACCATAAGCTAGATTCTAGGGTTTAGCCTCTCTGATCTCGTGGTAGATCTACTCTTGTACTACCCATATCATCAATATTAATCAAGCAGGAGTAGGGTATTACCTCCATCGAGAGGGCCCGAACCTGGGTAAAAACATCGTGTCCCTTGTCTCCTGTTACCATCCGCCTAGACGCACAGTTCGGGACCCCCTACCCGAGATCCGCCGGTTTTGACACCGACGAGGAGGGAGAGGTTGAAGAAGATCCAGCAGCATGACGGCGTGGTGGTGGATGCAGCAGGGTTCCCAGAAGCCACGAAGCTCATGAGAGGAGAGGTGTAGCAGGGGAGAGGGAGGCGCCAAGACTTGAGGCTGCCCTCCCTCCCCCCTTATATAGGCTCCCCTGGGGCGCCCGGCCCCTGGAGAATGGATCTCCCACGGGGGGCGGCGGCCACGGGGGGGGTGTGCCCCCCAAGGCACGTGGTGGCGCCCCCTCCCCTCGGGTTCCCACCCCTAGGCGCAGTGGGGGCCCACGGGGGGGGGGCGCACCAGCCCACCAGGGCTGTTTCTCCCACTTCAGCCCATGGGGCCCCACGGGATAGGTGGCCCCACCGGTGGACCCCGGGAACCTTCCGGTGGTCCCCAGACAATACCGTGAACCCTCAAACTTTCCCGATGGCCAAAACTCGACTTCCCATATATAATTATTTACCTGGACCATTCCGGAACTCCTCGTGACGTCCGGGATCTCATCCGGACTCGAACAACTTTCGCTTGCTGCATACTAATATCTTTACAACCCTAGCGTCCACCGAACCTTATGTGTAGACCCTACGGGTTCGGAGACATGCGACATATGACCAACGGCTCTCCGTCAATAACCAACAGCCGGGATCTGGATACCCATGTTGGCTCCCACATGTTCCACGATGATCTCATCGGATGAACCACGATGTCGAGGATTCAAGCAACCCGTGATACAATTCCCTTTGCCAATCGTTACGTTACTTGCCCGAGATTCGATCGTCGGTATCCCAATACCTCGCTCAATCTCACATCGCAAGTCACTTTACTCGCACCATAATGCATGATCCCGTGACCGGACACTTGGTCACTTTGAGCTCATTATGCTGATGCATTACCGAGTGGGCCCAGAGATACCTCTCCGCCATAACGGAGTGACAAACCCCGCCTCGATCCTTGTCAACCCAATGAGACACTTTCGGAGATACCTGTAGTGCACCTTTATAGTCACCCAGTTATGTTGTGACGTTTGGTACACCCAAAGCACTCCTACGGTATCCGAGAGTTACACGATCTCATGGTCTAAGGAAAGGATACTTGACATTGGAAAAGCTCTAGCAAACGGACTACACGATCTTGTGCTATGCTTAGGATTGGGTCTTGTCCATCACATCATTCTCGTAATGATGTGATCCCATTATCAATGACATCCAATGTCCATAGTCGTGAAACCATGACTATAAGTTGATCAACGAGCTAGTCAACTAGAGGCTCACTAGGGACATATTGTGGTCTATGTATTCACACGTGTATTACGATTTCCGGATAATACAATTATAGCATAAATAAAAGACAATTATCACGAACAAGGAAATATAATAATAATCCTTTTATTATTGCCTCTAGGGCATATTTCCAACAAAGGGCGTCTGGAGAGAGCTTGGTATGGAACGGGAACGCGGTACGTTGGAATGGATCACGTCCGTGCATGCAATGATGGACTTCTTGTGGGGGCTTGATGTAAAAAAGCGGCTCCTTGTTCTCACCTTCTGGTGGTTATGGTGGTATAATCGCAAAAATCTGCGTTCAGGAGAACTGCTGCTAGCGGCCAAGGTTGTGGCAAGAAGAGCTCAGAGAAGTGTTCATGAATTCATGCACATATATGTCTCCACCGATTCCAAGCCGTCACAGTAGAGATGGAGGCCCCAGTGGATGGTGAGTACAAAATTAATATTGATGGATCTTTTGTTCCTGGGCAACTCAATGTTGGTCGGGGCGTCGCCGTGCGAGATACAGGAGGCCATCTTCTGTGCACCCGGGCGGGTTGCGACGAGCATGTAAACGATGCTTTTGTTGCTGAAGCCCATGCCATGGCTCATGCGATCAACACTGGGACTGATCTGGGTATGGTACAGGTGGAATTTGAAACAGATTCCCAACTTCTTGCTGATGCTCTGGATCTGGGTAAGGTGGACTCCTCGGCGTACTAAGTTATGATTGAGGACATGAAATACCAACTCAAGCTTTGGTTCTCCAAATTTACAATTTCTGTTTGTAGAAGGAGTGCCAATTCGGTGGCACATGAACTAGCCAATCTTGGTCGAATGTGTGATCTGAACCACTATATGCAGTGGGACTCTGATGTACCGGCCCATGTGGGCGCATATGTCTCAGGCGATATGCCCAGCCACCGTTAAGCAATAAAGCCTTGTTGCTTCCAAAAAAAAACTCCACCGCGTGACCCCAACTGTCCATGCACGTCCGTTTGGGGTAAAACGGACGAATCATACGACCCAGCGCGTGGGAGCAAATGGACTTTTCTCCGTTTTGTGTCCGCTTTCGACCCATCCCCGGCCCAAGTTTGCGCCGCTTTTGGGGTGAATACGACACCACGTGGACGCTGGCCAATCACGCGTGTCCTCCCCGCCCGCCTGTCATGTACGCAGGCGCCTTTTTCTATCCGCCCCCCTCCCTCCCTTCGGCCGCACCCCCCTCCACTCTTCTCCACTCTTCCCCACTCTTTCCCTCGCCGCCGCCGCTGCCATTGCAGCTGTGCAGCTCAGACACGCGCTCGCCCAGCCCCTTCCCCTCAGCGCTACCGAGCTACCGCTACCCAACCACAGTCACCTGGTTTGCGCACCCGCCGGCCGGATTTGGGGCGGATCCTATCGGTCTTAAGCTCGCCCGGCTGTGGGAGGCAGCACCGCGCCATGGACTGGCCGGGCACTGATAACCCACAAGTATAGGGGATCGCAACAGTTTTCGATAAGTAAGAGTGTCGAACCCAACGACGAGATAAAGGTAGAACAAATATTCCCTCAAGTTCTATCGACCAACGATACAACTCTACGCACGCTTGACGTTCGCTTTACCTAGAACAAGTATGAAACTAGAAGTACTTTGTAGGTGTTTTTGGATAGGGTTGCAAGAAAGTAAAGAGCACATAAATAAAAGCTAGGGGTTGTTTAGATAAAGACACAACTAAATTAGTAAAGATCTTTTTGTTACGAGTAAGATATTTGTCCCTAGGCAATCGATAACTAGACCGGTAATCATTATAGCAATTTTATTTGAGGGAGAGGCATAAGCTAACATACTTTCTCTACTTGGATCATATGGACTTATGATTGGAACTCTAGCAAGCATCCGCAACTACTAAAGATTATTAAGGTAAAACCCAACCATAGCATTAAAGCATCAAGTCCCCTTTATCCCATACGCAAACAACCTACTTACTCGGATATGTGCTTCTGTCGCTCACGCCACCCACCATAAGAAAATCATGAACATACTGCAAACCCTACAGCAGGAATCCATCATGCTTGCGCGACACGCAGAGCACCATAGGACAGCACCAATAATAAAACATGCAACTCAAACCAATCTTGATCATCAAATAACCCATAGGACAAAACGGATCTACTCAAACATCATAGGATAGCCATACATCATTGGGAAATAATATATAGCATTGAGCACCATGTTTAAGTAGAGATTACAGCAGGTAAGAGAGAGGTTACACCGCTACATAGAGGGGGGAAGAGTTGGTGATGATGACGGTGAAGTTGTTGGTGAAGATTGCGGTGATGATGATGGCCACGGCGGCGTTCCGGCCACCGAAAAGAGAAGGGGAGAGGGGACCCTTCGTCTTCTTCTTCCTTGACCTCCTCCCTAGATGGGAGAAGGGTTTCCTCCGTCCTTGGCCTCCATGGCGTGGGAGGCGAGAGCCCCTCCGAGATTGGATCTATCTCTCTTTCTCTCTGCTTCGTGTTACTCACGCCTTTTCACCGCTTTCTTTTATATCCGGAGATCCATAACTCCGATTGACCGAAAACCTTCGCCCGTGATTTTTTTCCAAAAATTAGCTTTCTTGCAGCGAAGAAGGGCATCAACCGCCTTACGGGTGGCCCACGAGGGTGGGGCGCCCTCTGAGTGCAGGCGTGGGCCCCTGCCTCATGGCCACCTCGGACACCGTTTCACGTTGATCTTTCTCTCAGATTTTCCAAATATTCCAAAAATAAGCTCCATCCGTTTTTATCCTGTTTGGACTCTGTTTGATATGGATATTCTGTGAAACCAAAAACATGCAACAGACAGAACCGCATCGGGCCTTTGGATCAATATGTTAGTCCCAAAAATAGTATAAAAAGTTGCCAAAAAGTATATGAAAGTTGAATAATATTGGCATGGAACAATCAAAAATTGTAGATGCGACGGAGACGTATCAGCATCCCCAAGCTTAATTCCTGCTCGTCCTCGAGTAGGTAAAATGATAAAAAAGATAATTTTGATGTGGAATGCTACCTAGCATAATCTTGATCATGTATCTAATCATGGCATGAATATTAAGACACGAGTGATTCAAGGCAATAGTCTATCGTTTGACATAAAAACAATAATACTTCAAGCATACCAACCAAGCAATTATGTCTTATTGAAATAACATGGCCAAAGAAAGTTATCCCTACAAAATATAGTCTGGCTATGCTCCATCTTCACCACACAAAATATTCACATCATGCACAACCCCGATGACAAGCCAAGCAATTGTTTCATACTTTTGATGTTTCCAAACCTTTTTAACTTTCATGCAATACATGAGCGTGAGCCATGGACATAGCACTATAGGTGGAATAGAATATGATGGCGGAGGTTGTATGGAGAAGACAAAAAAGGAGAAAGTCTCACATCAACTAGGCGTATCAACGGACTATGGAGATGCCCATTAATAAATACCAATGTGAGGAGTAGGGATTGCCATGCAACGGATGCACTAGAGCTATAAGTGTATGAAAGCTCAAACTGAAACTAAGTGGGTGTGCATCCAACTTGCTTGCTCATGAAGACCTAGGGCATTTGAGGAAGCCCATCGTTGGAATATACAAGCCAAGTTCTATAATGAAAATTCCCACTAGTATATGAAAGTGATAACTTAAGAGACTCTCTATATGAAGAACATGGTGCTACTTTGAAGCACAAGTGTGGTAAAAGGATAGTAACATTGCCCCTTCTCTCATTTCTTTTTTTTTTGCCTTCTCTTTTTTTGGCCTTTCTCTTTTTTTTATTTTTTTTATTTTTTTTTCTTCCGGAGTCTCATCCCGACTTGTGGGGGAATCATAGTCTCCATCATCCTTTCCTCACTGGGGCAATGCTCTAATAATGATGATCATCACACTTTTATTTACTTACAACTCAATATTACAACTCGATATCTAGGACAAAGATATGACTCTATATGAATGCCTCCTAAGGTAAATTCGGATGTGTAATGATCTAGCGTAGCAATGACATAAAAAACGCACAAGCCATGAAAACATCATGCTAGCTATCTTACGATCATGCAAAGCAATATGACAATAAATGCTCAAGTCATGTATATGATGATGATGGAAGTTGCATGGCAATATATCTCGTAATGGCTATGGAAATGCCATAATAGGTAGGTATGGTGGCTGTTTTGAGGAAGGTATATGGTGGTTTATGTGTGATAGAGCGATCGTATCACGGGGTTTGGATGCATCGGCTAAGTTTGCACCAACTCTCGAGGTGAGAAAGGGCAATGCACGGCATCAAGAGGCTAGCAATGATGGAAGGGTGAGAGTGCGTATAATCCATGGACTCAACATTAGTCATAAAGAACTCACATACTTATTGCAAAAATCTATTAGCCATAGAAACAAAGTACTACGCGCATGCTCCTAGGGGGATAGATTGGCAGGAAAAGACCATCGCTCGTCCCCGACCGCCACTCATAAGGAAGACAATCAATAAACACCTCATGCTCCAACTTCATTACATAACTGTTCACCATACGTGCATGCTACGGGACTTGCAAACCTCAACACAAGTATTTCTCAATTTCACAATTACTCAACTAGCACGACTCTAATATCACCACCTTTATATCGCAAAAATATTGAAAGAAATCAAAAATATCATATTCAGTGATCTACAAGTTTTATGTAGGATTTTATGACTAACCATGTGAATGACTAGTTCCTGTCATCTCTCTAAATAGATATAAGTGAAGCAAGAGAGTTTAATTCTTTCTACAAAAGATATGCCCACGCTCTAACAAATATAAGTGAAGCAAAAGAGCACTCTACAAATGGCGGTTGTCTAAGTGAAGAGAAACAGGCAATCCAAACTTCAAATGATATAAGTGAAGCACATGAAGCATTCTATAAAGCCATACTCAAAAGATTAAGTGAAGTGCAAAGAGCATTCTATAAATCAACCAAGGACCATCTCATACCAGCATGGTGCATAAAAGTAAAAGTGAAAACTAAATGCAAAAGACGCTCCAAGATTTGCACATATCACATGAACAAAACGAATCCGAAAACATACCGATACTTGTTGAAGAAATAGGGGATGCCTTCCGGGGCATCCCCAAGCTTAGACGCTTGAGTATCCTTGAATATTTACTTGGGGTGCCTCAGGCATCCCCAAGCTTGAGCTCTTGCCTCTCTTCCTTCTTCTCACATCGAGACCTTCTCGATCATCGAACACTTCATCCACACAAAACTCCAACAGAAAACTCGGTAAGATCCGTTAGTATAATAAATCAAATCACCACTCTAAGTACTGTTGCAAACCAATTCATATTTTGTTTTTGCATCGTGTCTACTGTATTATAACTTTTTCATGGCTTAATCCACTGATATAAATCGATAGTTTCATCAAAACAAGCAACCTATGCATCAAAAACAGAATCTGTCTAAAACAGAACAGTCTGTAACAATCTAAAGATTCACCATACTTCTGATACTTGAAAAATTCTGCCACAATTAGGAAAAATAAAAATATTGTACATCAAGACAGTGCAAAAAGAATCAGAACCATTTGATGTTCCAGTAAAAAATTAAAAATCACACACTACAGCCAAAGTTTCTGTCCTGCACCGTACAAACCAACAAGTATTGTAAACATCCTAAAGGCAAACCTTGGCACATTATTTTTATAATACAATGGAATTGTACAAGTGGATAATTATTTTTTTTGAAAATTTCTGTAATCAAGATTCACAAAGGTTCCGCGAGCATGAACAAAGTTCAAGGAGCTCTCCCACTTCAACAATGCTTGTCTTTCTCACTTTCACTTTTCTTTTTGAAAAAGTTTTGGGTTCCCCTCTTTATTTTTGTTGTTTTTAAACTATATGAAAGCACTCAACATAAATAAATGACTCTCTAAAACTTCCGGGTTGTATCCCTGGCAGCGCTTTCTTTAAAGCCATTAAGCTAGGCATATAGTGCTCAAGTAGTGAATCCACCCGGATCCCAAGGTATATCAAAGCCAATTTTAATTAGCAATGATTTAGCATTTAGTAGTGAGCACAAAGCAACATAAATCAAGCAATGACGAAGTCTAACTCTCTTCCTATGCATCGGCATGTCATAAAAGAACAATTCATGCACACATAGTAAAGGCCAATGCATAGTATAAACAGTTTCTTGCAATTTTATCGTGTGGGAAACATAGAGAGGTGGAGATATAGTTCCTCTCTCATAATAATTGCAAGTAGGAGCAGCAAGCACATGCATATTATATCTATTAAAATCATCATGTGCAACGATAAAAGGTAGCCCATCAATATAATCCTTAATAAGAGCAAACTTCTCCTATATAGTATAATTGGGAGAATTCAAAAAGATAATAGGACTATCATGTGTGGGTGCAACAGCAACAATTTCATGTTTAACATAAGGAACTATAGCAAGTTCATCTCCATAAGCATAATTCATATTGGCATCTTGGCCACAAGCATAGCAAGCATCATCAAAAGGGATATTTCAAAAGAATCAAAGGGATCATAACAGTCATCATAGCAATCATCCTTCGGTAAGCACGAAGGGGAATTAAACAATGTATGAGTTGAAGAGTTACTCTCATTAGAAGGTGGGCAAGGGTAGCTAATCCGCTCTTCCTCCTTTTGTTCTTCGCTCTCCTCATCATCTTTTTCATCCAATGAGCTCACAGTTTCATCAATTTATTCTTCCATAGACTCCTGCAAAATATTAGTCTCTTCTTGGACAGCGGAGACATTCTCAATGAGTGCATTAATATCGGCATTGTATTCATAATTCTCATAACAATATTTGAGGATAGCTAAATTTTCAGTTCTATAAGCAGCATCATCAAAACCTTCAAACTCTTTAAACATAGATTCAATTTCATAAGCACCCATAAAAGCAACAAATTCTTCTATTTGCTCCACATCATAGTAATCATATATACCATTAGCATAAGAAGCTAAGGTTTTATTATCATTAAATTTGCATGAAAAGAGAAGGTGTGGAGCCTTCATCCTAGGGCAACAAGTATAATCATATTCCAAGCATAGTTGTCTAGCATACCACTTCAATATATGAATTTGATCCCATAATAGTTTCCCTTTTTGTGTCAAGCGGTAATCCCTAAAGTATTCACGTTGATCCAACGTTACTCCCATTACATAATTGAATGGGGTTTTCTCAGGATTATTAAAGTAGTACGTAATATCTTTCACATAACCAGCATCGAGGGTTTTAGGAGGTTCCTCATCTCCATGAGTAGCAAGTACACCTAATTTTTTTGGTATTTCGTGTTCCATATCCATAACTAAAGATAGAGTACAACTAAGAACAGCAAATAAAAATTAATTAGTGATAAAGAAAACAAGCACACACGAAAATATTCACCCCACGCTATAACTCCCCGGCAACGGCGCCAGAAAAAGGTCTTGATAACCCACAAGTATAGGGGATCGCAACAGTTTTTGATAAGTAAGAGTGTCGAACCCAATGAGGAGCTAAAGGTAGAACAAATATTCCCTCAAGTTCTATCGACCACCGATACAACTCTACGCACGCTTGACGTTCGCTTTACCTAGAACAAGTATGAAACTAGAAGTACTTTGTAGGTGTTTTTGGATAGGGTTGCAAGAAAGTAAAGAGCACGTAAATAAAAGCTAGGGGTTGTTTAGATAAAGACACAACTAAATTAGTAAAGAGCTTTTTGTTACGAGAAAGTTATTTGTCCCTGGGCAATCGATAACTAGACCGGTAATCATTATAGCAATTTTATTTGAGGGAGAGGCATAAGCTAACATACTTTCTCTACTTGGATCATATGGACTTATAATTGGAACTCTAGCAAGCATCCGCAACTACTAAAGATTATTAAGGTAAAACCCAACCACAGCATTAAAGCATCAAGTCCCCTTTATCCCATACGCAAACAACCTACTTACTCGGATATGTGCTTCTGTCACTCACGCCACCCACCATAAGCAAATCATGAACATACTGCAAACCCTACAGCAGGAATCCCTCATGCTTGCGCGACATGGAGAGCACCATAGGACAGCACCAATAATAAAACATGCAACTCAAACCAATCTTGATCATCAAATAACCCATAGGACAAAACGGATCTACTCAAACATCATAGGATAGCCATACATCATTGGGAAATAATATATAGCGTTGAGCACCATGTTTAAGTAGAGATTACAGCGGGTAAGAGAGAGGTTACACCGCTACATAGAGGGGGGAAGAGTTGGTGATGATGACGGTGAAGTTGTTGGTGAAGATTGCGGTGATGATGATGGCCACGGCGGCGTTCCGGCGCCACCAAAAGAGAAGGGGAGAGGGGGACCCTTCGTCTTCTTCTTCCTTGACCTCCTCCCTAGATGGGAGAAGGGTTTCCCCTCTGGTCCTTGGCCTCCATGGCGTGGGAGGGGTGAGAGCCCCTCCGAGATTGGATCTATCTCTCTGTTTCTGCGTTCTGTTATGCTGCCTTTTCACTGTTTCTTTTATATCCGGAGATCCGTAACTCCGATTGGACTGAAACCTTCGCCGTGATTTTTTCCAAAAATTAGCTTTCTTGCGGCCAAAGAAGGGCATCAACCACCTTACGGGTGGCCCACGAGGGTGGGGGCGCGCCCTCCTGGTACGGGCGTGGGCCCCTACGTCGTGGCCACCTCGGACACCGTTTCACGCTGATCTTTCTCCCAGATTTTCCAAATATTCCAAAAATAATCTCCGTCCGTTTTTATCCCGTTTGGACTCCGTTTGATATGGATATTCTGTGAAACCAAAAACATGCAATGCATGTGAACCGCACTAGGCAATCGGATCAATATGTTAGTCCCAAAAATAGTATAAAAAGTTGCCAAAAAGTATATGAAAGTTGAATAATATTGGCATGGAACAATCAAAAAATTTAGATACGACGGAGACGTATCAGGCACCTCGCCGAAAGGCCCTGGCAGGGCCGCAAGGCCACATGTAGGCAGTGGCTTCTCCTCTAGCCGCTCGGATCTGCACCGTCGGTGGTCCGCGACAGATACGCGAATGGCGGTCGGCCGGGCTCGGTGCTTGCCGAAAAGCTCGTCGGCGCACCGTTGCCACTCATTAAGTGCGACCACTGCCCAAAGAAGGTCGTGCGCCGTGTGTCTACAACACCAGAACATCCCGGGTGGGTGTTCATCAAGTGCTTAAACGATTGGGTATGTGCTTTTTTAGCTTCGGTTTATGCTCTAGATTTGACTAGTTGTGCTAACTTCAAATTTTATTGTGTAGCATGGATGCAAATTTTGGTATTGGGAAGATGAGTACATCGATATATTGATAGAGTACAATTTAGTAGATGTTCGTGCACTTTTAGCTAGCATAGAGGTTGTAAATGAGACAACTGCACTTGTTGCTAGATTAGAGGCTAGACACGAGACTAGATGTGAGGAAGCAACATCGACTTTTTTAGACTCGAAGAAGAAAGAAGCATGCAAGATTGAGCCTCCTCCGCAGATCAACAATGAGTGCATCAAAAAGGCACTAACCCAATTCAAGGGAGCAGTTATGGAAGTTGAATATCTTCTAAAATGTATTCTTGTGGTTCTTGTTTTCTTTGGTTTTGCTTTTCTAGTCAAAATTTGATGATGTATTCCCATATACCAAAAATGAATGATGAAAAAAGGTTAAGGGCTTGCAAAGAAAAATGTACGCGGACAGGATGCGACCGGGATGCGTCTGCGCGCTGGGCGCACGGCCACTGCATCCCAGAAACTGCCCAGACACGACCCCATTGCCCTATCCAAACGGACAGAATCCGGGCAAAACGGACGTTCGTTTGGGGTCACACGGTGGAGTTGGCCTCAGGAGCTTGCTGTCGGACGCTGCAAGGTCATTCCTCATACGGACAGCACGGTTCGTCATAGAGGTGGAGCTCTTCGTGATATCACAACGGAACATCAACGGGTACAGCAGAGTACGCCCAGCAATGTTACACCTACGTAATGTTTGCTACTTAGAGCAACACCAACGCGCCGACCCAAACGGACACCGCTTTTGTCCGCTTTTCGTCCATTTGGGTCGACCAGGCAGACGTGCGCGTCTGCATTCTGAAATGAGTCGGCTTGGCCGTCCAATGGGGAGGCACACCCAAATGTGTCGGCATGCAAAAAAAGTCACACAAAATAAACTTAAAATAAACATAATTAAACATAAGTGGCTGGTCAAACGCCGGCCAAAGTACACTTAAACATAATTAAACATTAATTAAAACATTAAGAAAAAGTCTGCGCCCACCTTCTACGGCCCCGCAGACTACCCTAGACGTCGTCGGCCTTGCCCTTGCCCTTGGCGTCGACGCCGCCGTCGCCATCACCTGTGAGGTCGATAAAGACGGGAGCAGGGCTTCCCCACCCGAACGCCGCCTGGTACGCTGCCAGCGCAACCTCCTCCGGGCGTCATTGGGCGGCGGCATTATGCGGTTAGTCAGCAGCCTCCTCCTCCTCTTCCTCGAGCCGGAGCGCCTCCGCATCGCGCTGGAGCATGGCCTCGTAGCGCATCTGCCGCTCGCCGTCGGCCTGCTCCTGGCGGAGCCAGTGCGCCTTCCAGCGCTTGAGGTGGGCGGCCTCCTGCTCCGGCGTCGCGGCGAAGTGGACGGGGGGCGCGCTCACCCACTCGCGGTACTGGCACGTCCACGAGTAGGCCTCCTCTGGCAAAGTGGGTGGAGGCGGGGAGCGCTTCCGCGTCGGCTCCGGCTCCAGCTTGGGCTGGATGGGCGGCGACGGTGGCGCTGGCGGCACGAACAGCAGGGAGTGGACGGAGTCACACGCCGCAGAAAGGGCGAGGGCTTGCTCCAGCCCATCCCAGCGCGTGTCCTCCTCAAGGCGGCTAGCCTCCAGTGCCTACTGCAGGGCCTCCTCGAGGGCGGCCTGGTACTCCGCCTCCGCCTCCTCGTCCTCCGGCTATAACTGCGGGGGCGGCGGTGGGACGGCGTCGACACCCGAGCGTCGTTGTTCCTCGTGTTTGAGGGCGAACCAAGCCTCCCAGTTGGGAGAGTCGGCGACGTACTCGGGCAGCCGACGCTGCTCCGGGGTGAGCTGCGCACGGTGCTGGCGCACCTCGTCGTCATGCACCCGCTGGCTCCGCGGAACCGCCGGCACCGGGATCCGCTGGGGACCCAAGTGACAATGGTGCGGCAGCGTCACGTCGTGTAGGGGAGGAGCTGCATGTACTCCAAGTGCCACCGCGCTTGGTGCACCGGGATGTGCAGGAGCCGGCGTTCAGGGCGGAAACGCACCGGCGGTGGAGGAGGAGGGGGCGGGGGAACACGGGAGGACGAGGCGTCGGGGGTGCCCTTGCCCTTGCCATTGTTGTCGAAGATGCCCATGGCGGCCTAGGGTTTCCTATCGTCGGCGAGGAAGCAAGGGAGTGGTGGGGGGCCAGATGTGGATGGGAAAAGTGGATGAGGCCAGCCCCCCGCCGCACGCGTGCTTTAAAAAGGACGCGTCCTAAGGCTGACAAGTGGACCGTTGTCAGTGGTCGTCATAAATAAGACGACCGGTGACGGTTGGGTGGCCTAGTGAGGGCGCGACGGACGCCGAGGAGACGCGCGGCACGTCCGCTTCGTGTCCGCGCCGACGCATTCCAGGCGCAATTTTGGGCCGGAAATGGGTCCGCGCGGACGCCCGACGGACGCGATTTGCGTTTGGATCGCCGCGTTGGGCCTCCTCTTTTGTCCGCGCCAATCCAAATGGACGTAGGCGGACAAAATGGATTGCTCCATTGGAATTGCTCTTATCTTAAGTATGAGCTGATTTAGCATATTTTTATTGGCCATTAGTTGGGGAAATCAGAGGGCAGTTTGATTAGTGGGGAAAAGGGATTACGTAGGATACGGTAGAAGTTGTACGCAGGTATAGCATTTTTGAGATTGCGCCTGCAGAGGTTCAAGGAGTCCGACAGATAGATTAAGTACGTACAGTTTTTCTCTCGTCCCTGGCGGCTGCAACCCTAGCTGCCGCCAGGGCCAATCTCCCAACGCCGTTCTCCGGCGGCTCCCTTCCATCGGCGACCTCGGTCGTCGGTGATGAGGGGGGCCGCCGGATCCACGCGCGTGGATCGATTTTTCTTCTTTGTAGTTTAGGTTTTTAGGTTGTTCATCGTCTTTACTTCGGTGATGACGATGACGGCGCTGAATAATGAATTTTCGGATCCTTTCCTGACGAGGCCATCGGTCCTATGGTTGGGGATGGATTTGAAAATCAGTCTGTTCAAGCAAGGATGGTGTGGCGGTGGCGGCATCCTCGTGGTGGACCTGTGTCATCGGGCTCCGCCGTTGCGACGACGTTTGCTCCAAAGGCCGCCCATGGAGCTTGGGAGGTAGTCCAGAGCGGATGCAGATTGTGGTCCGCATCGACGACATCCGGAAGACGGAATATCTGATGGGCTCGTGGTTTGTGGATGGCAGGTATGGTTTCCTCCTTGGCGCCTTAGTCGTGGTGGGGTGCCGATCCCGGAGTTCGATGGCGTGTCCGGTGTTGCCCCCGTCGATTCGTTTCAACGGCAAGGGCTTCACTTTTGGTGAGCCACTTTGAGGTCCGCAGCTGCATATCAGCGATGGAGCCGCGTCGAGCTCGGGTGAGGTGGTTATTCATCATTCTTTTCTTTGGTGGCTGCTGTGGTGGTGCGGAAGCGACAGGCCAGCGTTGGTGTCAAGCTCAGAGATGTTCTACTATCTTTTCAGTTTTGTCATGTCGGTCTTTACGTGATTTGTACTTTGTTCTTTATGATATGAATGAGACACATATTATTATGAAAAAAAGGTTAAAGGAGTCCGCCTCGCACGTAGCAAGAGAGCAGGACGCGCTGCCGCAGGACCGTCCCCTCGAGGGCCACTACTTGTACCTTTTGAGTGAAGAGACAGATTGTGTTGGCGGTGTGATATAGCTGCCGTTTTTGGTTCTGTAGGTTCTGCTGGTGTTGTGTTTCCATGTTGTACTGTAGGTAACGGAGATCAGGCTACACTGTGTTTGCCTGCTTGTTTACCCAAAATTTCAAGGCCAATAGGTCTTTTCGGTTGGCCTTGTATGGAAATTGCGCTAAGGGAGCAGGACACCACCGACCCATTGGGAGAAGCGGGTCGACCAAATTTGGTTGTCTAAGATTCTAGTGGTCTTTACGATAACATATGCATTTGTGAGGATGGTTAGCCTTGTGTTTATAGTTTTTTTTTTTTGAAATATTGATCCAAAATTATCTTGTTCGTGTAAGAACTGTAAATTAGGATACATATATGCCTTGTGTTCTTTGAAAAAGTAAACTCTGGAGATCCAAACATGCTAAAAATTCCTAAAGCTAGATGAATCTATTTGGAAAATATTGTTGTGTAACTGCTCCCTATTTCGTACCAATATAGAATTAAAATGGGTCGAACCATGTTACTCAAGGGGATATGAGACCAATCACCACTGAACCATTGATCTGGCTCCATGTCCCTAAAGGCCTAAACAAAGCAGAGGAGCCAACCAGTACCAAACCGGGACACATCGGGGTGGCCCATTCACATCCTTAGGTGTTTGACAGCGTGTGCACACCCACATATGATTGAGATAATTTTAGCATTGTTTTACTTTGATTTAATATGTGCAGCAAGCAATCGCGGCTCCGGTGAAGCGAAGTGAGCGACGATGCCACACGGACGGCCCACTTAGAGGAGCAACCACTTTCCAAATCAACTGCTTATTTCCCTGTATTTCCTGTTTTCTAAATTTAATAATTTATTTTTTTTCGAAAAAAAATCAAAAATCCAAATTTTCTTCATGATTTAAAAAATTATTTGGGTTATTTCAGATTTGTTTGTGATTTCAAAACAGGCTCACTTTTTTGACAAAAAAATTCAAACTTTCCAAATTTTGTTCACTTTTTATAAATTGGTGCACAATTACAAAAATGTTTCGAATTCAAAATTTCTTTGCAAATTGAAAAAATATTCAGAATTTTGGAAAAACTTGCCCATGTTTTCAAACTTGTTCATGTTTATCAAAAATAATTCACCATTCAGAAAAATGTTCACAATTCAAAATTATTGGCTTCAATTTGAAAAAAAATCACTTTTGAAAAAAATCAAAATTCAAAAAAATATTCGGAATCAAAATAAATACATTTAAAAAACTGTTCATTTTTAAAATTCTTTTCATCTTTTCTAATTTTATACACTTTTTAAGAAATTTCACAATTCGAAAAACTGTTCTGAATTCAAATTTTAAAAAATGTTCAGGTTTTTGAAAAGGAAAAAGTTTGTTTTTGCCACTCTAGCTTTTGACCACTTTGCTTATGCCACTCTAGAATTTGACATTTCACTTTTGCCACTCTTAGTTTTTCACAATACAGAATTGCCATTCCGTGGCAAAAGCAATAACTTTAGAGTGGCAATTGTGATACATTGTCAAAATCTAAGAGTGGCAAAAGAGAAATGAAAAGTTATTGCTTTTGTCACGGAATGGCATTTGTGATGTATTGTCAAAAACTAAGAGTGGCAAAAGTGAAATCTCAAATTCTAGAGTGGCATAAGTAAAGTGGTCAAAAATTAGAGTGGCAAAAACAAAGTTTTCCCTTTTGAAAACTTTCGAAACTAAAACTAGGCGGTCCAATGAACCGGCATGCTACAGTTACCGAACCACTACAATGTTGTTTCTCTCATTATGTTTTTTTAGTTGAACTGAACTGCAATTCCAAATGGGCCGGCACAATGGAATTGCTTGTTGTCCGAAGCCTCTACTCCTTGACGCACACAAGTCGTGACCAGGGACTCTTGATGCTAGGCGCGGACGCCCGGCCCAAATTTTGGCTGGTCATCGCGTATGCGTCCGACTGGCCTCGTTTGAATGCACGGTCTTCGTCGTCTTCCTCCCCGCCGCATTATCTCCTTCCCCGTGCGAATCAAGCTTGCACATACAGCGTGGGCGCTGCCTCGCGCCTGCACGCCCTCCCGACCATCGCCACTACCCCCTTGCCTAGATGTACTCCCTCTACTTTCTGCGATGCCGAATTCGCTCGACGCCCTTGCCCCATTGGTCGGAGCTCATCGGTTTCAGCCCCTCATCTCCGCCCTCATCGTCGCAATTGCGTTGCTTAGTTGTAACATTTCCTGATGTCGGTCATAGAAAAATTGCTTGGCCCCTTCATAGCACCTTGGGCACCTCCCCTCAACTCCTGTTGTCGCAGCTCTCTGTCTTCAACTTGTCATTCTCTAGTTGAAGCTTTTAAACAAAAGTCGGTTGCAACTATCTGGGCCGCCTTGTCCAAGCATGTGATCCCAGGTTGAAATTCATTAGCATTCCCCCTATGCACCTATTTGTTAGTCATCGGGTCAAATAAGTGCAGTTGGGGCAAGGCATCTCTAGCAGGCAAGAAATGGAAGGGTTCTAAGCTCGACTCAACGTCATCTTATCGAACACAAAAGGCGGCCGTCCAATTTTATGGCAAATTAAGTCTTACACAACTGTCCTAAGGATTTCCACTCCATTCAGCAGTGACTCCATCTTCGAAGGAGAATCGTAAGATACCTTTCTCAAAAAGCGGCCAAAAATAAACTCTTGGATGAAAGACCATATTTGACGCTCTCCACGCCTACTCTTATTTATAAAGAGCACGGATACCGAATAAGGAATGGATGCCCCGGGAAAGCAACCAAATGTTCGCCCCTAGCTAACGCTAAGTGGGGCGGCCCAATGCGGGATATCAGGCTACCTACTCCTGGTGAAAAAGATCAATTGATTTCTAGCTCGTTTTCTTATTTCGACTAGTTCTCTATTGAATTGCTTTCAATTTAAAAATACAAAATTTAAGAATTATTGCTAAATTCAAAAGGTATTTAAGAATTTAAAAAACAATTGCGAGTTTAAACAATGTTGAGAATTTTATAAAATGCTGACTAATAATAGGAATATTCATAAATTAATAAATAGGATAGAAAACAAAAAACACATGAGAGAAATGCACCTGCGGAAAAGGATGGACCTTCTCAAGTCAAACGATACAGGGGCTAAGTGGGACGGCCCATGTATATGCGGGGTTGCGCATTTGCAAGGCAGTTCCCTCGGGAGGCGATGATACGTATCGCTCGACGCGAAGAACAAGCATCGCGCCTCTAGCGGGTACAAGCGATTTGGGCCAGACGCGAGTATCCTCCAGCAAGCAACAGACACGAGCACAGGTACGATTTGTGTTTTCTCAAAACAAAAAGGTACAATTTGTGGGTTTTTCTCCTTTTATTTTTTATATTCTTCTCTTCTAGGCATGTTTTTTCTTCTGTTTTTTATGTTTTATAAATTTTTTATAGTTTTATTTACTATAATCACTAATGTATGTTGAACCTTATTAAATAAATACTGAACAATATTTAATGTATCGTGAACTTTCCTTAATATGCGGTGAACGATTCTTCAAATATACATTAAAGAAAAATTTAATATATGTTAAAAAAATCAATACATGGTGAAAAAATTTCTAATGCACTTTGATATTCTTTAAAGCATGAAGAACATTTTCAAAGACCAAAAAAGATAGAAAGGAAAAAGCTATAAGAAGACCAGAAAACTGGGCAAAGAAACCGGTGAAAATAACAAAAGAAAATAACAGAAAAAGGTGGAAAATGGAAGTTTCCCTAAACCAACTCTAAATGTTCACAAAAACAAAACCGGTCAAAAAACAAGAAAACCAAGGAAAGAATCCGATGATAAGAACACAAAAAATCAGTGAGAAAACCAACTGCCTGTTTGGTAACTTTTGGGACGGGGAAGGGTATTTCGCACGAGAGACCTCATAAAGGGATTATGCGTGGGAAATAGAATTTTACTTTCATTCCTTTGTTCGGTATATGATAGGAATTAGTTTTGGATAAAGGTATGCTGTCGGGGAGGCTGATCGTACCCACGGACACCTATGGGGCCCGGCGGAGCAGGCCCCTTGTGGTTCGGAGGGGGGCGGAGGTCGCACGAAGAGCGGATCGAGGCGATGCACACGAGCGGTTTACCCAGCTTCGGAGCTCTCCGGAGAGATAAAACTCCTACTGCTGCTTGTCTGATCTATTGTGTTCTTGCTAGGGAGCAATGCGAGCTACAAAACCTAGCGTGAGTGTATCTAATCTATGGCCAGTCGAATGAACCAACCCTTGCGAAAGACGCGAACCGAACCGAACCCCCTCTACGTTGCACTCGGGCCTCCTTTTATATGCTCAAGGGGTCTCCGACAGGTGGCAACATAGGCGAGGGTACAAATGTAAAAACAGGGGTTGGTACACCTACTTGAACAAAGGTACAAAGGTAAAATACCTAACTCGACGGCAAGGGACAAAAGCAATAAATGCCTGTCATTGTCGCCCAAACAAGGTAACAGACCGTCAGTGCGCCTCCGCTTCGCCACGATGGCGAGCCTGTCAGCCGCTGTCTCGCCGCTCTCCGCCGGCTGCACAACCGCCGACACGCCGCCCATGGAACGGTCCCATGGCGACATCGTCAGCTGGGTGAGCTGGAGCGGAGACGGAACGAGTTGCATGCCGCGGCAAGCGCCTTTGCCGCGGCGAATCTCTTGTCGCGCCCGGAGGCTTGTCGCGCCTCGAGCCTTCCCGCAAGCTCCTCTTGCCGGGGCCTTGTCTTCTGCGTGCCTGGAGCGGCTTTCCCGACAAGCTCCTCTCGCCGGGACCTTGTCTTCTCAATCTAATACTTTGTTCTTGAATGGCTTCAAGGAAGCCACGGAGGATGCGGGTGGTGACGAGGCAAACCTCGCCGCGGGGTGCTGCAACTGTCCATGCACGAGTACGGGATACTAGGGTACCCCTACTCTAGTACACCGACAGAGCCTCGGCCTGGGCCGTACACGGCGCCGAAGCGCTTGTCGGGCCAGGCCCGTAATCGGCACGGACATGCGCGGCCTCGACCACGCCGCAATTCCGCCCGGACCCACCACGATCCCCACTAACGGCACGCACCGGACGTGGCGTCGTGCGAAGATCGTGGGCGGTCGTGGGGGTTCTTTATTAGTATAAGCGAACGTCCGCCCCTCCTCCCCTTTATAAGTGGAGGAAACAGAGGCAGGCCGACCACTCGCCATTGCCGTCTTGTCAAGAAACCACCGCCGCTCCCTCGTCTTCTCCGGTGCGAAGAGAGCAGCGCCCGCCTTTTCGCCACAAGCACACTCCACCGCCGTCGACCTCCTCCGCCTCGCCATGGCCTCAAGGCCGATAAGGAGAAGGGCGTCTGTCGGCCGAGGCGCAGCGGCTCAGCGGGCGCTGCGCAAGGAGCGAAGCCGTCTTCCCCGCAGCTCGGCGCACGGAGCTGCGGACGTCTACTATCTTTTCTGGTCGACGGAGACTCGGTAGCATCCGGCCAAGACGTAGGGTGCTCCCTCTCCGCCGCTGATCTGGCCCCAACAGGTACCCTTTCTTCGCCCTTTTCTTCTATTGCGGTCTTTGCCCGCCAGATTCAATTCTTTTGCGACATAATGAACACCTTTGGCCTCCACCTCCTTGATTTCACCCCCAACGCCATCTTGACCATGGCCGTTTCGCACATTTGTGCGAAAACTTTGTCGGGTCCACCGAACGTGGCACTCTTCCGCCATTTCTTTGTTCCCTCGCCGAGAGAGGAGAGCCCCTTGCCGGAGGGATAGCCTGGGTCTCTAGGATCGGCAAGAAAAAGGCCTACCTAGAGGGGGAGTTCCGGAACAAGTGGGAGGAGTGGAGAGCCAACTAGTGCTGGGTCGTACAGGAGGACCCACAGTCCTTCACCGCCGTGCGCAAAACCCCAATTGCGCGCGGCAAGGATTGGAGTAACTTGGCGCCGGAGGATGCGAGGTCAAGAGCCGTGACTGGAATTCTGCGCCTCGGGCTTGCCGGGTTAACTGTTATAGCTTGGCGCAGACTTCATTCGGCCGCCGCGACGCTCCCTTGCAGGAAAGGAGGAGGCCTGCTTGGGAGTTCCAGAATGCGGCGGACATCATGAGGTTGCGCCCGGGCCTGAATTGGAACTTCACCGTCATGGAGCTGGATTCAGTGCTGCTCGAGCTGTTCAAGAACGACCCCGAACATCCAGAGTGGTTCAGGTTGCCGCGGGGGGTCGTCCCGTTGTGCAACAACTCGGCGCTCGACCGCATCCGCGCCATGATGACACTGTCACGACTCCCACGGGATCGCCCCGACCGGCAGAGCCCCCGACGAGGTCGTGCAGCAATTCTTCGACAACTTGCAAGAGGTGCCGATCCGCTCCGACGAGCAGAAGAGGCTCACCCGAGACACCACCGAGCAGGAGATGGCATGGATCGCCACCAGAGCAGAGGAGGCGACAGCGGCCGCTGCCGCTGGAGCCTTCGAGTTCACCGTGGAGGAGGCGGACGCGGCGAAGGCGGCAAGCTCACTGGCGAGGGAGGTCGCCGGCGAGGATGAGCTTGTCGGGCTCGAGGCGGACGAGTGGACCCGCCGAGGGCGCTTCTTCCCGCCGCCAAGCGACTTGCCGCCAGGGAGCCCGGCTCCGCCGAGGAGGAGGCGTCTCCACAGGGCTGGAGACGAGCCGGGCGACAGTCGGGCCATACAACCGTAGCGCGCCGACGCGCTTCCACCGCTGCAAGCGAGGTTGCAGCGAGCGCCCCAAACTGCAGCGACAACCGGGCGGAATCTTCTCATGCCGCCCGACGCCTCCGCCAAGTGGCTAAGAGAGCCCACTCCCCGCCTCATCGCACCGGGAGGCGGGCGAGTTTGACTTCTCCGCGCCAGCTCCGAGGAGGAAGGCGAAGAGTAAGCTTCTCGAGATTGTGCTTGTATGTCTTCAATTTTTATTGCTTCATCTTGAATCTGATTTGCTTCGCTCGACTCTTTCCTTTTCAGGTCGCTGGCCCAGAGCGCGAAGAGGGCCAAGATCCCAAGGTCGCTGTTGAGGACGATTCTCCCGTGGCGACGGGGACGCGTCCGAGACCGCCTTGCCGGACCCGCAACCTTCCCTGTGAGCAGCCCCCAAAGACAAACCCCCTGCAGGTAAGTGTGCAGTTTTCCTCTTGCTATTGGGCGTGCGGGGGTGCCCCTTCTTTATTGATATTCGACTGGGTGCTTGTGCAGGAGCAGAGCAGTCTCATCAGGAGGGCTCGGAAGCCGCCTCCGAGATCCTGCCCGCTGCCACTACGCCGCCAAGGGAGGACTCCCCGGCAAGGGAGCTCCCTCCGACAAGGGAGGCCACCCCGGCAAGGGAGGCCATTCCGGCAAGGAGGCTACCCGGCAAGGGGCGGCGCCAATGACCCTCCAGCTGGTCGAGGCCATGGCTGCGGATCCCGTTGCGTGTAACTCCCTTACACGAAAAATCTCCCTTGGGCTTGCTTTCTTTTGTTTCTCTTTTTGGATATCTCTGCTGATCGCTCTTTCTTCGTCGACCGCAGACCCGATGGAGGTTGAAATCGCGGCGAGGAGGAAACACGCTGCAACACCGACGCAGGCTGCCGTCGGGGAAGAAGAGGTCATCGTCGTGGAAGAAGAGGCCGTCAGCCGACGAGCCTGTTGGCGAGGAGGTCACGAGGCTGCCGGACGCAGAGGCCGGGCGAGGGGTCGGGCGGTCAGATCGACGCCCCGAGGCCGCAGGAGCGGCAAGCGCTACACCGACAAATGACTCCCCGACTTCCCGCCGTGCGGGCGCCAGTTCGCTGGAGCCCCAGCCCGGTGCCTACACGAAGGCCGGGCGGCGTCTTCATCAAGCTCCCACGGAGCCGAGCTCAGTGGCGCCGAGGGCGAGACCTTCGACGGCGAAGCTACTCGCCTCACTGGCTGACGCTGGTGGACGCGCAGTAGCATCAGCGGCGAGTCCGAGGAGGAGCGCTGAAGAGGCTGTTGTCGCTCTACCGCGCCCGCCGAGCCAAGTTAGAGACCGGAAGCCCTTGTCGCGAGGGCGGGGCGGACATGGAGAAAGCGCCGAGGAGCTCCGGGCGCCAACAAAGAAGCCCTCCGCGACGTGGGCGGACGCGCTGCAGCAGCTCGCAGAAGAGCGCACGGCCTTCATCTCTGAGAAGGCCGCAGCCGATGAGGAGCAGCGGCCGGCTGCCGAAGCTTCGCCGCGCAGAAAGCGAGTTGGCGCAGCGGAAGGTCAACTGGACAGCCACGAGGAGGACCTTGCCGCGTGAGGAGTCGCTTGGCGGGCGCTTCAGAAGCGAAGGCGACGCTGCCGCAGCCGCCGAGGCCGCCAAGGAAGAGCTGAAGGCGAAGGTGGCACAGCGGGAGGCCACACTCAAGAAGAGCGGCGACGAGCTTGCCGTTCTCAAGCGAGAGCGCGAGCAGGGCGCCCCCGCGTGGGGCGAGCTGCAGGTCCGTCTCGCTGACAGGGCCAAGGAGCACGACGCCGCCTAGGACTCCAAGGCGGATCTGGAGCTGAAACTGACCACTCTGACGCAGACGTTGGATGGTGCCAGAGAGCGGGAGGCGGGCTTGTTGGAGGCGATCACGGCCAAGGAGGAGCTGCTGGCGGACGCTGCCTCCGTCCAGAACACCTTGAGGGAGAGCGTGGAGCACTGGACCGAAGGTCTTGTGGACACCGCTGCCGACATCCACAACGAGCTGATGGAGCTGGGGATGGCGGACCTCGCGTACTCCTCCGACGAGCACCTCCAACCCAGCGTCAAGCTCAGCCTGTTCTTCAAAGGCGTGGTGACGGGTCTCCGGTGACTCCGGGAAGAGGTCCCGAAGCAGCTGGCCGAGGAAACGCGCCAAGTTTGTGCGGGGGCCCTCGAGAAGGTGTTGATGAAGGTGGCCTTCCGCAACCCGGGCCTCAACCTTAATGGCGTCCTCAGATCGTTGCCGGCGAAGCCAACGTGGAGGAGCTCAAAGCCCTTGTCGCACCCATTGTGGACAAGGTGAACAAGATCAAGAGGATCGAGGGCGACCGCGTGGACTAGGCCGCCAACCTTATCTTTCCCTTGTCGCTGATGGTCATGTTTTTAGAAAACTTTGTTAGATCGGCGACAAGTTATTCTGTAATATACTCTATCTTAGGTGAATCGATCAATGCAACGTTATTTCCTCTACTTGATTCCTTCCTTTGTACGTTATTGCCCTACGCTTTTCAGGGAAACTTGCCGGTGCAGGCACCCTTGCCGCGAGCGCCGAGTGCGGAACTTCAGCAGCCTGCTGGCGGGGTCGCTACCGACAAGCAACCTTGTCGCGGACTAGCCACAGCTCACTTAAGTTGTTGAGCGGACTCGAAACAAAGTAAGGGCGCGACCAGTCACGATTAGGTTCCTCTGCGCACAGGTTTTCCATACAAAGTACTATCGTTCGAGGAAGATAACTTGAAAGCTTAAAAATTGATTGCTCAAACTTTGGCAACTTAGCTTTTCTGTTTCTTGCTTCCCGATGAGGTGAAACTTCCTCGAGCTGTGCCTGGTCCATAGTATCATCTCCTCCTCCCCCCTGGTTAACTTGTGCGCGAGGGAGCCTTCCTTTCTTTGAGAGAAGAAAAAGAAGAGGAAATAACGTCATGGAGCCTAGCGGCTCGATACTACTTACCGGGTGTGGTTGCTGCACAAAGTGTTAGCCAAAGCATGCAATAAATTGATGAAAGCATGAACTTGACAAGTCGTGCGCAACACACGAGCTTTACTGATGCACGGGGTCTGCGCCCGGCTTTGTGTGAAGGATTACATGCAACAGCGGCAAGACTTGTACAAAAGGTGGTTGCCGGAACGGATTCCGACAACCGCGCCCTATGGGTAAAACTTACGAAGATGCTCAATGTTCCAGGAGTTGCTCACCGGAATGCCATCTTCGGTCTCAAGGCGGACAGCGCCAGGCCTTGTGACTCGTTTCACCCGATAAGTGCCTTCCCACTTCGGCGTCAACTTGTTTGAATTCTTGGCGGACTGAACGCGCCGAAGAACAAGGTCACCTTCCTCGAGACTTCTAGCACTAACCCTGCGGCTATGGTAGCGACGCGAGGCTTGTTGGTAGCGGCGGCTCGCATGACTCAAGACGATCCTCCTCGAGGAGCAGCGTGTCATCTTGTCGCAGCTGCTCTTGCTCAAGCTCATCATAAGCGAGTACTCGAGGCGATCCGTATCTGAAGTTCCGTGGGGAGAACTGCCTCTGCTCCATAGACTAGAGCAAAGGGTGCCCGGCGATTGGCTCGATTTGGCGTTGTCCCGATCGACCAAAGAACCACCGGCAGCTCCTCGATCCGCTTTCTTCCGCACTTGTGCAGCCCGTCGAAAGTTCTGGTCTTGAGTCTGCGCAGCACTTCAGCATTTGCCCTCTCGCTTGGACCGTTGCTTCTCGGGTGAGCAGCAGGCAAGCAGACCTTGGCGCCAAGGTCTTGGACGTACTGCATGAAGGTGCGACTCGTAAATTGTGTGCCGTTGTCGGTGATGATCCTGTTAGGGATTCCGAAACGGCAAACAATCGACCTGAAGAACTTGACTGCCGACTGTGCTGTCACCTTCCTCACTGCTTCCACTTCCGGCCACTTTGTGAACTTGTCGATGGCGACGCATAAGTACTCAAAGCCCCGACGGCTTCGGGGAAGGGGCCGAGATGTCGAGCCCCGGACGAAAATGGCCGTGATAAAGGGATCGTCTGGAGAGCTTGAGCTGGCAGGTGTATCTATTTGGAATGGAACTGCACGCTTCACACTTGGTTACTTGTGCGCTTGCATCACGGAGGCTGTCGGCGAAGAAACCTTGCTTGGGAAAGCTTTGCCGCCAGTGCTCTTGCGCCAATGTGGTGACCACATATGCCTCCATGTATCTCTCGCCAACAGCTTCGTCCATCTTCCACAGGAATACACTTCAATTTCACACCGTTGAGTCTTCTTGTGCATGTGATCATGTCGACAAACTGGTACATACTTGACTGCCGGGCTACTCTTTCCGCTTCTTCCGGCTCTTCGGGAAGTTCTCCTGTCTGAAGGAAATGGACGATCTGCTGCGCCCATGTTGGAGCTTGTGGCTCGACAACAAGGACTAAAGGCACATCTGCTGCTTGGGAACATCAGCTTCTACGGCAAGAGCACGTGGCTCTGCCGGAGTTAGATGCTCCCGACAAGCTTGCCGGAGCAAGACTTGTCGGGGCGCTTTGCTTCAACGGAACAAACCACAGGGTCCGTCAAGCGGCTGCTCCTCAAAGACTGTCGGTGTTGATCTTGGGGACCTTTGCAACGACGGCTTCGGAAGCTCACGGAAAGTAGTCACCAGAGGCCAACTTCCTCTTCTTATTCTATCCAGTCGATGGTGTTACGGTTGGTTGAGTCAGCTTGAGCACAAAGATCCCTGGTTCCACAGGTAGCTTGAGTGCGGCGCACTTTGATAGACCATCAGCAATATCATTACGAGCTCTTGGAACATGTTCCATTTGCGAGCCGTCAAAGTGCTCTTCCAGCTTCCTCACTTCATCAACGTAGGCTTCCATCAACGGACTCTGGTAATCTTTGTTGACTTGGCGGACGACGAGTTGCGAGTCACCCCTGACAATAAGCTTCTTGATCCCAAGGTCCACTGCGATCCTGAGACCGGCAAGCAAACCTTCATACTCTGCAGTATTGTTTGTCGCTTGCTCCTTGGGAAAGTGCATCTGGACGACGTACTTGAGGTGCTCTCCGGTGGAGTGCGATAAGCGACGCCGACATCGGGCGCCTTGCAGCGAGAAGGCACCATCAAAGTACATCAGCCACTCTTTGCTTGCTTCTTTGACGGGAATGCTCGTCTCCGGGATCTCTTCATCTGGCGTTGGCGTCCATTCTACTATGAATTCTGCCAAGGCTCTGCTTTGGATAGTTGATGTGCTTTCAAACTTGAGACCAAAGCTTGACAGCTCCAGTGCCCACTCGACAATCCCGCTGTAAACCACGGATTCTGTAGTATCCTCTTCAGCGGAAAGCGAGTGACAACCGTGATCTCATGCGCTTGGAAGTAATGGCGCAGCTTTCTCGAGGCCATGAGGAGGCCGAAAGTAACTTCTGCACGCCAGAGTACCTTGATCTAGCTCCCTGCAGAAGGGAACTGACAAAGTAGACTGGGCGCTGCACCATCCTTTTCATGTCTGCTCATGCGTCTTCGCGGACTCGTCCTTGTCGGGACCAGGCTTGTCGGTGAAGCCTCGCTTGTCGCTGGGCGTGCTTGCCGCGATTCTTTGGCTCGTCATCCGCCTCCCTCTCCGCCACTAACGCAGCACTAACCACTTGATTGGTCGCCGCTATATACATCAAGAACTTCTCTTGTGGCTTAGGTGCGACAAGTGTTGGAGTGGAGGACAGGTATCTCTTCAAGTCCTGCAGCGCAGCCTCCGCCTTCGAGTCCATTTCTTTGGACCTGCCTTTTTCAAAATCTTGAAAAATGGCGAGGCGCTCAGCAGACCTAGAAATAAACCTCTTTGAGAGCAGCCACGCAACCGCAAGTCTTCGTACATCCTTGACGCGCTTTGGTGCTTCAATCTGCTCAATGGCCTTGATCTTGTCGGGATTAGCTTCAATCCTCGCTGAGACACGAAGAACCGAGAAGCTTGCGGAAGGGACTCCAAACACGCACTTCTCGGGGTTGAGCTTGAGGTTGATCTTGCGCAGATTTGCAAAGGTCTCGTCCAAATATTGAACCAGAGTTGCTTTGTCCTTGCTCTTGACCACTATGTCATCCATGTAGGCTTCTACATTTCTGTGCATCTGCGGCTCAAAAGCGTCATGGACTACCCTTGCAAATGTTGAACCAGCATTCTTCAAACCGAAAGGCATCCGTATGAAACAGTATGTGCCACATGGTGTGATGAATGCGGTCTTCTCTTCATCTTCTTCAGCCATGAAGATCTGATGGTATCCTGAGTAGGCATCAAGAAACGAAAGCAAATCACATCCAGCCGTGGAGTCAACAATCTGGTCAATGCGCGGCAAGGGAAACAGATCTTTGGGACATGCTTTATTAACATCCGTGAAGTCAATACAAAGTCTCCATTTCCCATTTGCCTTGCGCACGACTACAGGATTGGCCAACCACGTTGGATGGAGCACTCCTCTGACAAGGCCTGCTGCTTCCAGCTTCTTGATCTCTTGACTATGAATTCTTGGCGCCCACCGCTTGCTTTCGACTTTTTGTTTGGACGGGTCACAAGCGAGAACAAACAGCCAAAGCGGTGCTCAATCACTTTCACAGGAACACCGGGATATCGACGGCTGCCATGCAAACACGTCGACATTCGCCCTTGCAGGAAAGCAACGAGCGCCTTCCTATTTAAGTCGAGAGAGGCAGCGATGGTGAAGGTACCACCAACGCCGTCCTCCTTGGCGGGCACCTTCTTGGTCTTCGCGAAGCCACCATCTTCTTGCACTTGCCGGTGGAGCTCGATGGTGCGTCCTCGACGGTAGCGCAGCACTCAAGAGGTGCGCTTGCCGGAGTGAGCATCAGAGCCCTTGCCGGACTTGGACTTGGTCTTCTTCCCCCCGGGAGCTTCAGCGTCAAGTGTTGGGCAGTCTGTCGCGGCTGCTGCATCCCGGTAGATCTTCTCGGCACAGATAGGGGCATCCTTCTTGTCGCCATGGACAGAGATGACGCTTATCGGGCCTGGCATCTTGAGAAGGTTGTAGGCGTAGTGAGAGGCCGCCATGAACTTGGCAAGTGCTGGACGGCCAAGTATCCCATTGTACGGCAATGGGAAATCGGCGACGTCAAACATAACCCTCTCAGTCCTGAAGTTCAGCTCGCTGCCAAATGTGACCGGCAACGTAATCTTCCCCTTCGGCTTGCTCCTTCCCGGATTGATCCCTTGGAAGGTACCGGTATCTTCGAGCTCGCTGTCAGGGATTTGAAGCTTCTGGAGTATCGCGGAGGAGATCAGATTCAAGCCGGCCCCGCCGTCAACTAACATTTTTGTGACCTTGAGGTTGCGGATGGTTGGAGAGACCAACATCGGCAAGCACCCGACCGCAGTTAAGCGATCAGGGTGGTCCTCAATATCAAAAATGATAGGCGTGCTGGACCACTTTAGAGGCTTGTGTGACTCCACGGATGGTTCCGCTGCATTGACCTCCCGCATCCATTGCTTGAGTTGGCGGTGGGAGGTATGCGAGAAGCACCCCGTCAATGCAGAGAACCTCTGTGGCTTTCAAACTCCTGCTCATCAGCGTAAATGCCGTCCTCCATATCTTCGTCGTCATCATCATCTTCATCCTTGTCGCGGCACTGGAGGTCGATCTCCTTGTCGCTGCTTGACTTTTGCCAAGGCGTCCTCCCCGGCCGGACGCTTTCTTGCTTGCTCCCCAGCACCTTCCCTGGCCTTCTCCTTGTCGCGCCGCTCGTACTCGGCTCTCTATCGCTCGACGAGCTGCTCGACTTTCTTGCAGCTCGAGGTCGTGGCCCTTGGTGCGGTGGATCTTGCAATCATCGCTTGCGGAGCCGTCCTGCTTGTCACGGCCGCCACCGACCGGGCGGTTGGCGTCGATGGCAACCTCCTTGCCGGAGCCACCAGCCTTGGCGTTCTTGTCGCCGCCTCCGTTGCCGGACTGCTCGACAGCTAGCACTTCTCGGCTTTTCTTCTTCCTGTTGCCTCGCCGCCGGCCCTTCTTTTCCGGGGCGGTGTCATCACTGTCAGATCCTGCTTCCGCATTCTCTCCAGGGAGTCTCCTCCCTTCCTCACAAGACACTTGTCGGCCAAGGCGCATAGCTCATCGACGCCCTTGACTTTGCACATCGCCATCTCCTCCTCATCCTGCGGTTCCGTACATTCTGATGAAATGCGCTGATCACCGCGGCGGTGGACGTCCCGGGATGTTGTAGTGCACGGCTGAATCTACGAATGAACTTGCGCAGGGACTCTCCTTCCTTCCGGCGAGCAAGTGAAGGTCGCTCTCTTGGCCATGAGGTTTGTGGCCACCGTGAAGGCGCCAACAAACCGATGGCACAGTGTCCGCCAGAGGATATGGAGCTGTCCGGCAAGTGCATGAGCCAAGATCTCGACGTTGGGCTTGAGCACGAAAGCGGGAAGTAGTTGGCGAGTATCTTGTCATCCCGTCCCCGTAGCCTGCACCGCGATGGTGTAGATGCCGAGGAACTCCGACGGATGCGTCCCGCCATCATACTTCTCCGCACGTCTGGTTTAAAGTTTTTACGGCTGGGCCCTTTGGACTTGCCGCAGCTCACGAGTGAACGCAGGGCAACCTACCGTGTACGGCAAGTCGCCTGGCCTCCGGGCGCTGCGTGCATGTCAACAGAAGGCCCAGCGGCGCTTGTCGGATTGACGTCGCGCTTCTCTTCGGCGCTCGATGCGGGTTCGAGCGTCCTCTTGTTGTCGCTCATGAAGAACTTGGCGCTGATCGTGGCGAACTCGCGGATCTGACGACGCAGTGGAGTCGTTGTCGAGGTAGATCCGGTGAGTCGGCGATCTTGGCCTTCTTGGCGGAGAGTGCACGGTGGTTGCACCTCCGACAGTCTGCCGCCACCGGCTCGTGCCTTGTCGTCACGCCAGCGGCAACGATGGCGTTGGTTGCCGCGAGCGTCGCCATTGGCAAAGCCGATGAGGCTCGATAGTGGCCCTCCACTCGTCGACCTTGTCGGCCGTTGGAGGGTAGTCGAGGAGCGATTGAGCTCTTGCCGTAGCTTCTGGGGTAGTAGGCGGCATTGGAGAACGGTGCGAGGCGGGACACGCCGGACTTCTAACCACGTTAGAAGGAGCAGCGCCCGTCCGGCGACCGTATCTCGCTTCAGCGCCCGGCATGTTGGCGCGCATGCTGGTCTTGAGGGTCTTGATCCAACGAGCGTATGGCGTTGTGAACGCCATGACGTTGTTGGTCCCGCGTCTCTGAGATGGGCGCGGGGATGCGCGACGCCGAGGTTTGCGGTGCCTTGTCCTTGGACTTGGCAACGTCGCGAGCACCTTCGTCGGCGCCGTTCCTCCGCCAGCGTCGCACCACCACCCGCTTGCTGCGGTGAGGGTACGACGCCGGACGGTTTCTGCTGCCGCCGCCAAGCCTTCTTCTTCGTGGCATGTTGAGGAAGATGTTGATGACGCTGCTCGCGTGAACGCCGGATCGGATTCACACGGCCTCGACGCTTCTACCGGGCGCGCCAGAGATGTCGGGAGGCTGATCGCACCCACGGACACCTATGGAGCCCGCGGAGCAGGCCCTTTGTGGTTCGGAGGGGGCGGAGGTCGCACGAAGAGCGGATCGAGGCGATGCACACGCCAGTTTACCCAGCTTCGGAGCTCTCCGAGAGATAAAACTCCTACTGCTGCTTGTCTGATCTATTGTGTTCTTGCTAGGGAGCAATGCGAGCTACAAAACCTAGCGTGAGTGTATCTAATCTATGGCCAGTCGAATGAACCGACCCTTGCGAAAGACGCGAACCGAACCGAACCGAACCCCCTCTACGTTGCACTCGGGCCTCCTTTTATATGCTCAAGGGGTCTCCGGCTGTGGCAACATAGGCGTAGGGTACAAATGTAAAACAGGGGTTGGTACACCTACTTGAACAGTGTCAAAGTGCAAAATACCTAACTCGACGGCAAGGGACAAAAGCAATAAATGTCTGTCGTTGTCGCCCAAAACAGGTAACAGAGACCGTCAGTGCGCCTCCGCTTCGCCACGATGGCGAGCCTGTCAGCGCCAGCGTGTCGCCTGCTCTCCGCTGGCTGCACAGCCGCTCGACACGCGCCCATGGAACGGTCCCATGGCGACACGTCGCTGGGTGAGCTGGAGCGGGGACGGAGAGAAGTGCATGCCGCGGCAAACGCCTTGCTGCGGCCGAATCCTTGTCGCGCCCGGAGGCTTGTCGCTTGAGCCTTCCCGGCAAGCTCCTCTTGCCGGGGCCTTGTCTTCTGCGTGCCTGGAGCGGCTTTCCCGACAAGCTCCTCTCGCCGGGACCTTGTCTTCTCAATCTAATACTTTGTTCTTGAATGGCTTCAAGGAAGCCACGGAGGATGCGGATGGTGACGAGGCAAACCTCGCCGCGGGGTGCTGCAACTGTCCGTGCACGAGTACGGAATACTAGGGTACCCCTACTCTAGTACACCGACATATGCCGTCAAATTAACAGGGTCCCCTGTGAGAAGAAATTAGTGGAAATTGGCACCCTCAACTCCCCTTCCTCTTCCTACTTAGAGCATGTTTGGTTCCCAACCTAAGGTTGCCAGGCCTAACTTTAGTCATGCCATAGTATCTTACGCATGTGTTTGATGCATTGTTATACTTATGGTTTGCCACATTTTTCTACTTGTATGGTCCACATGTCATAGACTCAATTTTTTGTCAAATCTTGCCACACTTGTGGTGGCTATTTTGTTAACCACCCTTTTTATGGCAGCCACACTTTGCCTAAGGTTAGTTGTGGCAAAGTTAGTCATGAACCAAACAGACCCTTAAGCTCCCATTTCATCTGACCAATCAGTAAACTTTTATTCTCTTTACCCCTCAACTCTGATTCCCCATTTGTAATTCCCACGAAACAAACACGCTGTAAGTGGAAGTTTCCCAAAAGGCAACTCAAAACATTCACAAAAATAAATCCGGTCAGAAAATGTAGAAAGTCGGGCAAAGAGACCAGTGAAGAAAATAGAAGAAAAAAAGGAAGAGAAAAGAGAAAAGAAACCCGAAAACCCGCTAAAAACAAATGAAGGTTCCCAGAAAACCAACTCGAAATGTTCGCAAAAATCGTTCGGCACGTGACACTCCCGAGCTCTTGGTTCTTAGTCGGTCGGCCCAAAGTTTGTGCGCTAGTGGTCGATTAAAGCGTTAATGGTGACAACGGTCGATACATATCATTTGTGGTTTGTCTAAAAAAACATATCATTTGCGGTTCCCTCTGTACGCCCAAAATATGATTTCCCGACAATTCCTATTTGCCTCGCTGTGAGGAAAATTGCATCAAAACGCACAGACAAAACGTGTGAATGAGATAGCCTAACCTTACAGTATAGGATATGATTTTAGAACCTTCTAGGTTTTTTTTTCTTTACGGGTTTTCTCAGTTTTATTTTTTTTTCATATTTTATTTTTCCTTGTTTCTTTTTATCATTTTTGTTTTCTTAAAATATTAAGAAGTAATGCTTTTATAAAAATTGTTCTCAAATTTGAAAACAGAATCACAAACTTGAAAATATGTTCTTGTTTTGTAAAAAATAAAAAAATTATTGCCAATTTGAAAAAATGTATGCATTTTCAGAAAACATTCAAATTTTTAAAAAATATATGCAAATACGAAAACTTTAATTTTCAAAAATATATTCACATTTACAAAAAATGTAAATATGAAAAATATTTGAGTTTTCAGAAAGTGTTCAAAGATTTTAAAAATGCTCTTTTAAAAATATATTATTCTGTGTGTGTTTTCGTGGAAACCCAAATGAATAAGAATAAAAATATACACGGTGCCACTCCTCACTCCACTCGCCACTCTACGGCTCATGCAATGGTCGACCTACCCACAACGCCCCTCTAGCCCTCTCTATGTGGCAGCTGCCTATTTGACGCATAGAGACTCATGGTCTCATATTAGACACGTCCGTACCTAAATAAATGTAAGACAACTAATTTGAGACAGAGATTTTACTCCGGTGGGTGCATCGTCGACGTTTTCTTCTTTTGCCTGTGCGAGCTTGTCACCATAACCCTCGGGGAAAAAAAACTTGTCACCGTGAAAACGCCTTGATCGGAAAAGGTGTGGGAAAAGGAAGGGAGGCGGGAGAAATCAACGGTGCCTATCATTTTCGGAAGCTCCTCAAGTCAACAACTGAAACGAACGTCAACAATGGAAGGAAGAGAAAAAGGCCATGCAACTCAGCAGCTAGCTCAAGCTGATCCCAAAACAAAATAAAATCCCGAGAGGCCTTTTGGCGCGAATATCCTCCGAGGCCGCAGCTTGCTGATGCCACTTGGTATCACGCCTCGGATTTTTCCGGCCGATCGACAGCTTAGCAGATTGTCCATTTCCTTTCGTCGCTTGCCCCTTGCTACGGCTAGGGCGGCAGCTGACTTTGAGACTCGAGAGTCTTCTATCCTAGCTAGGCTGGCTGCCAAGCAACTGCATGCATGTCGCTAGATGTAGCGAGGGGCCAACGACAGAAACATTAGACCGGAGGGTCTCCTTGGACCACATGGAAACACGAGGTGACGCGTGATGACTAGCAGATGAGCCGCAAGGCAAGACCAGCGAACAAGGTCTTGGCACATCTCCTGGCTAATCAACCATGTACGTACGCATCTCTAATTTTCTTTGAACTTGAAGTCGACAAGTCATTTGTGAACAAACTCTGGACGAACTACACCTTGAGCCTTGCCGAGTTTCCCCCCGAAAAACCATGTGCCTGGCGAAAAGGCGACTAGGGTTTACGGGTGGCTCGTGGCGGCGCACATCGGATCAGTCGACGAAGCGCAACTCAGGTCGAGTGGAGGATGGCGTCGTCCTCTACGGCAGGCAAAGAGAAGGGATCCCTGTCCCCTAGGGCGGCGAGGGCGAAACTGGCGGAGGCCTTAGGAAAGTTAGACATCACCGACGAGGAAGCTACTCCGTTGGTTGTGGTTGATCTTGAGGAAGGAGAGCAGGAGAAGTGGATGGTGGCTGGCAAGGCTCTTCATCGTAATATTCTGCACATCCAGACGATCATCAATGCTCTCCGACCCACGGGGGGTAATCCCAAAGGTCTGGCCTTCAGATATGTGGGAGAGAACATGTTTGTAGCAGATTTCGCTACTAAGAGAGATAGAGATCGAGTTTGGGAGGGATCGCCATGGCATGTCAGCAAACACGCAGTAATTCTCTCAGATTTTGATGAGTGCATGCGTCCCTCCGAAATGCAATTTGACAAGCTGCAGTTATGGGCTTGAGTTGTCAATCTCCCCTTTAATCTCCGTAATGATAAGTGGAGTAAAGCTATAGCAGGTCAAATTGACAAGCAGGTGACGGACATTCAGTTTGATCACACGGCTGGATTTCTCAGTGCCAGAGTAACTATAGATGTGGGGAAACCTCTGAGGAGGTGGATCCTGGTCGAATCCAAGAGGAGGAAGGGCATGGATCTATATGATATACTCTATGAAAACGTTCCTCACTTTTGTTTTTCCTGTGGCCATCTCAGTCACGGGGACCTCTACTGCCCTACACCTGGAACCAGAGATGCAAATGGTGATCTTCCCTTCGGGAAAGGGCTGCGAGCGCCAGAGGACAGGAGGAAGGGCACATCGGGGGATAGCTTGTCAAGGGAGTCGAGTATGCCCCAGCACAGGAAGGCTGAAACACGCCAGTCGTCTACGGATGCAAAGGGAAAACACTAATACGATAGAGAATGATTCTTCTATTGGAGGTCTTGGGACAGGAAAAGAACCGGAGGGGGAAATTGAAAGGGAAGCCAAAAAGAAGAAACCTACCCCGACCACTTCAGATGCATCGGCAGATGCTGCGGACCAGCCCTGCCGGAAGCAATGAGTTGCATGAGCTGGAACTGCCGCGGGCTTGGGAACCCGGAGGCAGTTCGAGAGCTTCGCAATGTTGTGAAGCAAGAAGGCCCCAGTCTCCTCTTTCTGATGGAGACCAAGATTTCGGCAAAAAGATTGGAAAGCTTGCATAACCAGCTTGGTTTTGCGGGATGTTTTGCAGTAAACAGCAATGGTTTGAGTGGGGGCATCGGTATGTTCTGGTCAGCGGATATGGATGTGGAACTGAAAAATTACAGCGCAGCGCATATTGATGTCAAGGTCAGTAAGAAAGCTTGAAACTCGGTTGAGTGGAGAGTGACAGGTTTTTATGGAGCTCCATGGGCGGAAGATAGACGCCATAGTTGGAGATTCCTGCGTACTTTGTTTGAAATCCAACACGATGCTTGGCTGTGCGTTGGGGATTTCAACAAAACTATGTATGCTTCTGAACACTTTTCTCGCGCCGAACGGCCGGAATGGTAGATGAGGGCGTTTAGAGAAGCTATTGACGATTGCTCACTCCTAGATCTTGGATGGAAAGGAGTGGAGTACACATGGGATAATGGGCAGAGTGGGGAGTCCAACGTGAAAGCCAGACTCGATAGAGGTTTGGGCAACTTGCAGCTCACCCAGATCTTCCCGCACACTTCGGTGCGTCATATTAGCACTACGGAGTCGGATCGTTGCTTCGTTTTGGTCGACTTACGTGATAATCAGGCGGCACATCGACAAGGAGTTACGAGACAGTTCCGATATGAAGATGTATGGCAAACACACGCTGAGTATGATCAGTTTGTACTTAGAGAGTGGCAAAAGGGAGCTGGCTGGAACGGTCTTGATGGCATACTCAATGCGTTGCATGACATGCAGACCAAGTTGACTGCATTGGGGGCAAAGGAGTTTGGGTGTCTCACGTGGAAAGTGAGGAAATTGCAGGATAAGTTGGACCGGCTGCGGCGACGGCTGGGGAGGCATGGCCCGTCCGAGGAAGAGAGGGCCATAGCTAAATAGCTCCGGGAGACACTAAGACAGGAGGAAATCTGGTTGAGACAGAGATCATGAGTTCCTTGGCCGCGAGAGGGGGATCGTAACACGGGGTATTTTCATGCCCAAGCAGCTCAACGGCAGAGAATGAATAAGATCGAGGGGCTCGAACATGCGGATGGCTCTACGTGTCAAACGCCGGATTTGAACCATGCAGAAGTCCAAGGGTTTTATGAAGCCCTCTACATAAGTCAGGGTTTCAAACAAATGGATGAGCTGCTTGCCTTTGTTCCACCAAAAGTGACAGAACAAATGAATGAAGAGCTTGACAAACCCTCTGCACATATAAGAACGAGTGCTAAAATTCTATGGAGGGCCCCATGTTGACAGAGGCATCCGGGTTAGCCCTCGTTCTCCCTGGGTTAATCACCTTCTCTTCGCCGATGATAGTTTGATATTTCTGAAGGCAGAAAGGCCGAGTGTGACCAGGTTGAACGAGGTGCTCCGAATTTATGGTGAATGCTCGGGACAAAGTGTTAATAGGGACAAAAGCTCCATCTTTTTTAGTCCAAACGCACCCGATGCAGTTCGACAGGAACTCAAGGCAGTGTTGGGAATTAATGTGGAGGTGTTTAATGAGCGATATTTGGGTCTTCCAACAGCCATTGGACGCATTACCAGCGGTACGTTTGAATACTTGGGTGAGAGGATTAGAAGCAAACTTGAAGGGGGCACCGAGCGGCTTATTTCATGTTCCCGGAGGGAGGTCAGGATTAAGCCCGTTGCACAGGCGATCCCGACCTTCTCAATGAGCTGCTTCAAGCTCACAAAGAAGGTGTACAAGGGTTTTTCATCAAAAATGGCAAGGTATTGGTGGAGTAGTTCAGTTGACCGCATATCTCTGCACTGGATCGATTGGGACTCACTAACAAAGCCAAAGAATGCAGGAGGGATGGGGTTCAGAAACTTGGAAATGTTCAACATAGCTCTGCTTGGGAAACACGGATGGATGCTTATCACGAATCCGGAATCTCTCTGTGCTCGTGTCTTGAAAGGAAAGTATTTTCCCGTCGGTGAATTCATGGATGCAGCAATCCCTAAGCATGCATCAGCCACTTGGAGAGCAATAGTGGCAGGAAGAGAAGCCTTACGGATGGGCTTAATAAAAAGAATTGGAGATTGTACGAGTGTATCAACATGGAATGATAGCTGGATTCCGGGCCTTCTCACACGTCGGCCTTCGGTGCAAATCGGAGATGCCGCTATCCCTCGAGTTGCTGATCTGATTAACGCTGATCATGGTACTTGGAAGAGCGAACTCGTGCGACAAAATTTTATAGCCCCCGAAGTAGACGCAATCCTGAATATCCCGTTGAGCTTCGAAGGAGGGGATGATTCATGGGCTTGGGCTGGCGAAAAGTCTGGGATTTACTCTGTGAAATCTGCTTACCGATCTTTGATGACCCGCAACGAGCAAGGCGCTCTAGGGGAAGGACGGTGACTAAAACTTCAGAGAACCATAAACAGTTGTGCTCTAGACTACGGAAGCTCAAGGTTGTGCCAAAAGTGCGAGTGTTTTGGTGGCTGTCGGTGTCAAAATCGGCGGATCTCGGGTAGGGGGTCCCGAACTGTGCGTCTAGGCGGATGGTAACAGGAGACAAGGGACACGATGTTTTTACCCAGGTTCGGTCCCTCTCGATGGAGGTAAAACCCTACTCCTGCTTGATTAATATCGATGATATGGGTAGTACAAGAGTAGATCTACCATGAGATCAGAGAGGCTAAACCCTAGAAGCTATCCTATGGTATGATTGTTGTTCGTCCTACGGACTAAAACCCTCCGTTTTATATAGGCACCGAAGTGGGTTAGGGTTACACAAAGTCGGTTACAATGGTAGGAGATCTACATATCCAGACGCCAAGCTTGCCTTCCACGCCAAGGAAAGTCCCATCCGGACACGGGACGAAGTCTTCAATCGTATCTTCATAGTCCGTGAGTCCGCCAAAGGTCATAGTCCGCTATCCGGACACCCCTAATCCAGACTCCTCAAGAGCTCCTCGAACCAGGCTTCAATGACGACTAGTCCGGGCGCGCATATTGTCTTCAAAGCGGGTTCCTCCTCCGGATACTTCATAGAAGATTTTGAACACAAGGATAGTGTCCGCTCGCAAAATAAGTTCCACATACCACCGTAGAGAGAATAATATTTACACAAGTTCAATCACGACGTATTCCGCAAAGATGATATCACACCACGGCCAAGCCTTTATTCGAATCATTTTTACCGTCCCACCTCAGCGTGTTTAGCGAGGCGGTTTCTTGGCACGCCTTTGTCAAAGCAGTAGATTGTGTCCCCTTATTCCGGATTCTCATCAATACGGCGTAGTAACCCAACCGCGCCATTGATTACGGCGCTTGGGAGATAAGCGAAGTTTTATCAGGCGGTGGGGACGATAACTTTGTTCGGTCCATATAAGGATAAGGATCCACTTTTTCACACACGCCTTCTTCCTCCCTTGCTCATCCATTTCACAAGACTGAAGCTCCAGCGCCTAAGTCCGCACATCCCACCTCAACCTTCTCCAACTATGTCCGGAGCGGAGGCAAGTGGATGGCCTCCTCCGCCACGGAGGGGCACATCAAAAAGCTGCGAAGGCCGGATACTTGTCCGACGACATCACAGATCGGGCTCCCGACAAGGGGCAGCTCATCCCCACCCCTGTGCCCCATGAGAGGGTGGTGTTCCTCCCCATTTCCTCCGCAGACTAGGGTTTTCCACTTCAACCATTTGTCCGGGGCTCATGTTCTACTACGGCCTAGATTTCCACGATCCGGCCCCAATTTCATCCTCAACATCTCGGTGTTCATCGTCAGTGCGAGGCCTTCCTCTCCGTGATCCAGCCCCACTTCGGGCTTATGGCTGAAGACCTTCAATGTCAAGCTGAAGGTAGTGGGGCGGCCGCCAAGCGGAGTGCGGAGGTGCCATGGTGGGCAAGATGGCCAACGCCCCTATGGCTCGAGGGCTCCTTCGTGGAGACCATAATGGGGTGGCAATCGGGTGGTTCTACATCACCGAGCCGCTGCCCTAAATGGGCAGCGGCCCCGAATTCGATATGGCTTCCCTACACGGCTCACCTCATGGAAAGAGACGGGCCCGACGTGGGTAATTCGAAGAGTTGACCGGACTCCAAACTGCGTCCAAACCCTGGAGGACAAGAAGCTCAAGCTTGTCAACATAGTCCAGGTTATGCTCATCCGCCGGATCCTCCCATGCCAGCAACGGGCCTTCAACTTGTGGGAGTTTGATCCGGCACAGCACCGAACCTTGAGCCAGCTCTTCGACACTACGTACGAAGATGCCTGGAAGGTGCTGTTCAAGGGCGCCGAGGCTCCCGCATCCGCTACCGAAGATCGCGGATTCAGCTTGCATCAAGCCAGCCGAGGTAAGCTATTTTACCCTTTACGGACTCTCTTTTTTCATAGTTTGACTCTATGTGGGATCTAAAACTCCTTACCTTTGACAGGACTAGCAGAAGACGTCCTGACAGGTTGACTGTCCGCCTCCCTTGCCGAAGACTCCAGAGGACGCCTGATTGACAGGGTTGTTACTGGTTCCGCACCTTACGTGGTGCCGGAGAAGAAGGCCAAGAAGAAGGCCACGGGAACTCAAAGGAGTTCCCGGCGCCAGGTGTTGTCGGACTCATCGTCCGATGACTCCGAGGCGGACTCCTCCCGCGAAGACGAGGAGGAGGAAAAAGAGGCCTCTCCCCCAGCGGGGGGAGAGAAGAAAAGGAAGGCCGCCCCACTTGGGGAGGCCGGAGGGTCCAAGAAGGGAAGGAACCTCCCTCCGTACTACACCACCAATGCCGACGACGGCGAAGAGGTGTGGCCACCGAGGACCAAGCCCCTGGCGAAATCGTAAGTGTCCGGACACCAGAATAACTCATGGTGTTCCATTTGTCGCACATCATCTTCTAACGCCGAATATAACCATGCAGCCCGCCCAAGGACGGGCTCGACACTTTGTCGAGCGGCTCCCTGGATTCGTCGGATGTGAATAGCACCTCACTTTCGACCGCCTCGTCTCCTCCTGCCGCGGATGACGCCGAGGTGGAGTCCCAAAAGGGGCCCAGCCAGGAGGAGGTGGCCTCCTGAGGCGCCGCAAGGTGACCTCCCGGACTCCGGGCGCAAGGGGATAAAACCTCAAGGGCTTTAAGTCCGCCCCGTGCCGATTCTCACTGAACCTTCAGTGGTTCCGGAGTCCGGCAGGCGACCCCTTCGTAAGAAGGGCAAGACTGCAATGCCAGTGACCTCCGTCCAATCGGAGGCACCGGATAATTTGATGGGGGCGCTTAACGGCGCTTCCATCGACGAGGAGCACCGCACTGTTATGAGTGTGGTGATCCAGAAAGTTCAGTCCGCCAAGAGCGGGCTGATCAAGCCTGCCAGCCTTCTAACAAAGCTTTGAGGTATGTATTTAAGATATGTAAAATATTACCGTGACAGACAAGAGCCCTCGATGCTCAGTTTGGTGTTCGGAAAGAAAAAGCCGAACTGAGGATCTAAAAGATATACGCAGGAGTCTAACATAAGTATGTCAATATGGGAATGCAGGTTGCGCTGCTGACCTCTGTCGCGCTGACTATGGAGGTTGATGCATTGAAACAGAGCCTCGAGCGGTCCGAGAACGAGCTCGGCCTTGCCAAAAAGCAGCTCGAGGACAAGGAAGGTAAGTAATACCTTATAGGAGTATTTAAAAGATGTGGTTGCAAAAAATGACAGGAATAACGTGAATATTGCAGGGGCCACGAACGAGGTGGCGACCCTGAAGGAAGCGGTGTCCAAGGCCGAAAGCAATGCGGCAGCGGAGCGCACCGAGCGAGAGAAGCAGGAGGCGCCGGTGGCGGAGGTGCGGCGAGAGCTCCAGGATCTCGTGGAAAAACACGAGAGTTTGGAGCGTGACTCAAAGACTCGAGAGTCTGAGCTCGCCTCGGCCCTTGAGAGCGCCAAAGCCGCTAAGGCCGAAGCCCAAAAATCCCTCCAGGAAATTGAGGCGATGAAGAAGATAGCGGCGGGTAAGGCATTCTATATGCAAAGCAAGCATGTGAAAGTGAATTATCTGTTACTTACGCGAATCCGAGCTCTCCAGAGCATTCACAGATCTGCCCCCTGCAGGTGTCCGATGCTGCCGCATTCTACCGAAGTCGAGGAGGGAAGCTCGACGGAGAAGGTGTTCGTCTCAAGATGTCGAGGCCGGACACCCAGTGCCCTTGTTTACCAGTTGAAGCAGCTGGTCGAGCTCCATAAGGTGGCCGAACAGGCCATGAAGGGCCTCATAGTTCGGTTGTGGCCTAAGGAAGCCATGCCCTGAGCTACTGGCTGGTGGTGAGGCGGCTGGTGGACGCCTGTCCATGGGTTGAAGTCGTCAAGCACTCCATCTGCATCGAAGGTGCCCGTAGGGCCCTTACCCGTGCTAAGGTGCGCTGGGGCAAGATGGACACTGAGAAGCTTGTGACGGACGGACCACCACCGGGCAAGGAGCATCGCAAGCCTGAAATGTATTATGAGGGCGTCCTGAAGGGTGCCCGCCTTATAGCGGGTGAATGCTCCAAAGATGTAATTTTTTAGTAGACTCGCATTTGTTATCATGTACGCTGAAAACTTGTTCATATGCGCTAAACAACACTTTTGAATTTAAAATATTACCTTTTGTGCGTCTGTTTATTAAATTTGAGAGATGGCGAGTCGTCGGCTTCAGCCCCCATGCCACGAGTGCTGGGGTGTTCGGGATAAACTTGAGCGCTCTTGTTCCCATTCTTGGGTCCTTCGAGGGAGGCGCTCAACGAACGTAACAAGGCAACCGAACTATAATGCTTGAACACTCTCACTTATCCATAGAATTCTATAATTTTAAATTTCGCTAAGCCCCGATATTCGAAGACCGAGTTCGGGCGCTATCCACGCCTAGGCCGGACAATGCCGACTCCTCGCCTAAGCGGCATAAGTCTTTAGGGACTCGAAAACCTCTCGAACAGCGATCGCTCTCGCCTGTCATGACGGTCAGTTTTAGCTTTCTCCGGAGGTGATTAACCCAGCTCAACCGGGCACGATCACGGTGGTTCTCCCAAAGCGCCACCTTAGCCGATATAACGGAACATAAGGTACCAAAACATGGGAGCCGCAAACCCAACTATTGACCCAAGACATGATTCGAGCCGATGCATATAATGCTATAAGTTCGGGTGCCGCACTTGTGAAAGTGTTCGGACTTATCACACCATATTGTGGGGTACTTAAGCCCCTGGTGTATTGCCCGTACCAAAGTGTACGGTTGCACAATGTCATAACTGAACATATATATATAGAAAAAAGGAATTCAATAATAAGCCGAAGCTATGTATTGTTTATTCAAAAGGGTTGCAGTAAGAGCAGAACGATACAAATAGTGCGATAAGCAAGGGACGAGACTTTTTAACATGTCCCCCTCCAGGGGTAAGCTGCGGGATGGTATGTAAAACAGGTACAGGTATACTGCTCGTAATAGAGACCACCTGGACACTCGACGTAGCCGCTTCCCTGGCTGTTGCATCGCAGTGTTCGGCGATTCTACTGCAGGACAGGGCTTCATGAGAACGGAGTCCTGGAAGTAAAAAAGAAAGAATAAAAGAAAAGAATGACACAATCGGGAACCCCTGGTGCGGTTGAGCCGCATTCTGAACATGCCGTGGTCATGCCCCTCCCCCTATGCCTATGGTATTTCCAGAGCGTAATTATGTACGCGTAGTATTGGTTTCGCAATTACGCGAGGGCTGGGGTTTGGGCCGCATTGCTGGCGCGTGCTCGGACGTGCAGCGGTCTTGTTGTAGGTTACTCCGGCGCTGCTTGACGGTGTCCGGACGCTTAATAGCCGGACTCGAGAATTGCCTTAAGAGGCTGCTTTGTACTTCCGCCGTGAGGGTCGCCGTATGCTCCTCCATCCGAGAGAGCGCTGGGTGTTTCCATTGACCGTAATGACTCCTCGAGGACCTGCATCTTGAGCTTGAGATATACGTGCAGCGGCACCGCATTGAACTTTGCAAATGCGGTTCGTCCGAAGCAAAGGCGTGATAGCCGCTATGAACGGGACTATGTCAAGATTAACTCCTCGCCGGAAGTTATCCGGGATCCAAGACCACTTCAAGTGTAATCGAGCCTGCATAGCTTGGCCTCTACACTGGTATGACGCCTTTAAAGGTCGCCTTTGTGGGTTTAATCCTTGATGGGTCTATGCCCATTTTGGCGACCGTATCCCGATAAAGCAGATTCAAAGGCTGCCGCCGTCCATTAGGACTCTAGTGAGGTGAAATCCGTCAATGATTGGGTCTAGAACCAATGCGCGAATCCGCCATGGCGGATGCTAGTGGGTGGTCCTTCGATCAAAAGTGATCGGGCAGGAAGACCACGGGTTGAACTTTGGGGCGACTAGCTCCATCGCATATACGCCCCTTAGTGCACGCTTCCGCCCCTTTTGGGTATGTGGGTTGTGTATATCATGTTCACCGTCCTCACTTCTGGGGGGAAACCCTTCTGTCCTCTATTGTTCGGCGGCCGGGGCTCCTCCTCGTCATCGCTATGCAGCCCCTTGTCATTGTTTTCGGCATTTAACTTGCCTGCCTGCTTGAACACCCAATAATCCCTGTTGGTGTGGTTGGCTGATTTTTCGGGGGTGCCGTGTATCTGGCACGAGCGATCGAGTATTCGGTCCAAATTGGACGGGCCCGGAGTATTTCTTTTAAATGTCTTTTTCCGCTGATCGGGTTTAGAGCCTCTGAATCCGGCATTGACTGCCGTATCCTCAGCATTATCGTTGTTAATGCGGCGCTTGTGCTTGTTGCGACGCGACCTGCCATTGATGTCCTTGGTATCGAATTACCAGGGCTCTTGGTCATGTTGTTACTACGAGCTAGCCAGCTGTCCTCTCCCGCGCAAAAGCGGGCCATGAGTGTTGTGAGGGCTGCCATGGATTTTGGCTTTTCATGTCCTAGGTGCCGAGCAAGCCACTCGTCGCGGATGTTGTGTTTGAAGGCTGCAAGGGCCTCTGCATCGGACAATCGACGATTTGATTTTTCTTGGTTAGGAACCGTGTCCAGAATTGTCTGGCCGATTCCTCTGGCTGCTGAATTATGTGGCTTAGGTCATCGGCGTCTGGTGGTCGCACATATGTGCCATGGAAATTTTCGAGGAATGCGGCTTCCAAGTCTTCCCAACAACCAATCGACTCTGCTGGCAAGCTGTTAAGCCAATGTCGGGCTGGTCCTTTAAGCTTGAGTGGGAGGTATTTGATGGCGTGTAGATCATCACCGCGGGCCATGTGGATGTGAAGGAGATAGTCCTCGATCCAAACCGCAGGATCTGTTGTGCCATCGTATGACTCAATGTTTACGGGTTTGAGACCCTCAGGAATTTGATGGTCCATCACTTCATCTATGAAGCATAGTGGGTGTCTTGGCGCCTCAGATTATTATATCACGACGCAGCTCAAATGAGCTTTGTCTCATCGTGGTTCGCCCGGCCGAGTTGCCATATCCGCGTGGACGGTTATCGCCACGCGCCGTGCGGGCGCGTGATCTGTAGATCGATCTTGTTTGCCTTGCCTTGTCCTCCAATATATCTCGCAGGTCCGCGATTTCGCCGCCTTGGTATTTTTGAGCGCGCATGTGCGGCTTGAGTTGAGGGTCGAGAGGCCTTCGTCATGGCCACGAGGTGGCCGGGTCACCAGATTGGCGTACCGGGCGATGTAGGTTTGGGTGCTTCCTCCTCTAATCAGGGTAGCAGCCTGCGTTTTGGGTAGCTCTTGGAGGGGCGCTCGAGTTCATACTCTTCGGCCGCGAGGACTTCAGTCCATCTGTCAGCTAGCAAGTCTTGGTCAGCTCTAAGCGGTTGCTGCTTTTTCTTGAGGCTGCTTGCCGTGGCCATAAGCCTGAGTTTGAAACGCTCTTGTTCGACAGGATCCTCGGCACGACATTTAATTGCCGCTCATCGAGGCTTGCCTCATCTTCGGAGGGAGGCATGTAATTATCATCCTCTACCTCTCTTCGCCGCTCTCTCATGAGGGCTGGCTTCTCCATCTTCCCGCTGAATCCTCGCCGAGGGGGTTGTCTTCGCACCGTCCGGGTGTTATTGTCTCCGTGCCGAATCACCGCTTTTGCTGTGGCGGATTTAGAGCGGCGCCACGACGCCGACGCTTAGGCTGTTTCTTGAGGGGTCATCCTCCGCTGTTCCATCGCCATTCCTATCTTTTGGGATGTCCACCATGTATATGGCGATGACGAGGTGGCCTTCCAAAGGCCCTCGTGGGCGCCGGTTCTGGTCGCTCTCGCATCGCCGCCCATACCGTCGATGTCTTCGGAGTCAAAGTCGAGCATGTCGGTTAAATCATCGACAGCGGCTACGGCGGTGGTGGGTGGGCTTCAATTTCTTCGTCAGTCCAAGATCCCAACCTTCCCGACCATAATCCGCCAGGCTCTCCGATAAAGAGAGAGACTTTAGTGAATTCAGGATGTCGCCAAAGGGCGAAAATAAAGATGTCCGCGGCGGTGAATTCCATGATCGGCGCCCAATTGATTCGATTAGCGGCGCGAAGGCTCGGAGTCCGGAGAGGAGTCCAGCACCTTGAGTCACGAAGCCGCAAAGCGATCGGTAGGTGTACGGCTCAATCGCCGTAGAGATCGCAGCCCCCGAGGCGGTGTCCAGCCACCCGCCCTCGACGGTGCAATCGGCTCCAAGCTAAAGGTCGGAGCGACACCGTGCGCCTCCGTGACACCGCTCGGTGGCAGAGCTAGATCATGCCCTCGTGATAAAGGCGGGCGCTTGGCGTGGCTCGATCCCGTCAAGATCAAGTCTCCGCGACGCCAGCCGTGTAGTTCAAACTTCCAAATCTGACCTGGTGGACAGGCGAGCTTTCGGGCCCGCTTCCAGATGGCTGCGAATTGGCCCGCAGCGTAAAGCCGCCAATACGTAAGATCTGTCCGGGAGAAAAGTCTCACCCGAGCGCATCGTTGTTGATGATCGGAGGAGCCATCGGGTTTAAGGATGACGGCATACGCAGGAACTCTCAATGAAAGCACCAATGTCTGTGTCAAAATGGCGGATCTCGGTAGGGGGTCCCGAACTGCGCCTAGGCGGATGGTAACAGGAGACAAGGGACACGATGTTTTTACCTGTGTTCGCCCTCTCGATGGAGGTAAAACCCTATTCCTGCTTGATTAATATCGATGATATGGGTAGTACAAGAGTAGATCTACCACGAGATCGTGGAGGCTAAACCCTAGAAGCTAGCCTATGGTATGATTGTTGTCCGTCCCCACGGACTAAAACCCTCCGGTTTATATAGGCACCGAAGAGGGTTAGGGTTACACAGAGTCGGTTACAATGGTAGGGGATCTACATATCCGTATCGCCAAGCTTGCCTTCCACGCCAAGGAAAGTCCCATCCGGACACGGGACGAAGTCTTCAATCTTGTATCTTCATAGTCCAGGAGTTCGGCCAAAGGTCATAGTCCGTCTATCCGGACACCCCCTAATCCAGGACTCCCTCAGTGGCGAGTACTCAGGAAGATTTTGCCTGTCGAAAGCATATTGAAGCACCGGCACATTGCGGAGATGGCCTGATGTAAAGTTTGTTTCCATGCAGACGAAGATACCTATCATGCATTGATTAAGTGCATGCATGCAAAGATGTTCTGGAGCGAGGAAAGAGATTGGCTCAATGTCAAGCTCCCAGATCTTCATACAAGACATGGTCCCACGACATCTTATGTGACCCCAGGTTTGAAGAGAGTGAACGCGCAAAAATCATCACAGTAATGTGGGTCATTTGGACGTCCAGGAACAATATCACTCATGACAGAACAAGTCTTGACCCGGTGGTGACTATGAAGAAGGCCAGGGAAGACCTGGCGATATTGGAGCTATCCAGGGCGTTGGCTCGAACCCTACTAGGATTTGGGTGCCCCCCCCCCCCCGACGAGGGCTGCATGAAGATCAACACTGATGCAGGGATATCGATGGAGGCAAGGATTGCTGGATTGGGAGGTGTCGCACGTTCTTCTTCAGCTTTCATTGGAGCTTGGTGCAAACCGGCTCGTGGTGTTACCGACCCGCTAGTTGCGGAGGCTATGGCTCTTCGTGAAGGCGTGGTTTTTGCAAAGCTTCGAGGCTTTGAGCGAGTACAGATGGAGACTGATAGCAAAGATGTGGTGGATCTCTGGAACTCGCGCCGTTCTTCGCGCTCCCTCATAGCGCCTGTGTTATTAGATATTGAAGAGCTAGCACGTACTTTTTCTTCTTTTGATATTTTTCATGTAAAGAGGCATTCGAATGTTCCGGCCCACCTTTGTGCAAGACATGCTAGCACATTGGAGGTGACGGAGTGTTGGATGAGCTCTCCCCCTGGACTTCTGGTCACTAGCCTTATGGCGGACAGTGTCGGAGCTCGGTTGATTGAATAAAGCTCTTCAGTTCCATGCAAAAAAAAGTCATTTGTGAACAAAAATGTTCAACACACACATCCATCCGTATCAACTGTTTTCTGGTGTTCGTTAGGTGAACTCAAGGCTTGTTAGCCTGTTAGGCCAACTCCAGCGCACGACCCCAAACAGACGTCCGTTTTGGCCTGCTTTTGTTCGTTTGGGGCGGCAATGGGGTGGCCCATGTCCGCTTGGGGCCGTTCCGTGTCGATGCGCCCACGCGCGGCCGCGACCCATATCATGTCCGGGGTGGACGTAATATAAACAAATCGTAAAAACTCAAAAAAAATGCCGGAAAAAATGAAATAAACGCAAACATAAAAACATAAAAAAAACATAATTAAACAGTCTTTACGGCCCTAGAACGGCCCCAATCCACAGTTCTTAACATAAAAATGAAACAAAAGAAAGGCGCCGCCCGCGCGCTGTTGCCGTGCCCGTCGATGCCGTGTCCGCCGCCGTCTCCTCATGCGTCGTCATTGTCGTCGTTGTCGTCAGTGAGGTCGATGTAGGGCGGCTGCGGCCAGACGTGGGCCGGTCCCTGGAAGGTGGGAGGCTCCTGGAAGGAGGCGCCTGCACCACCTCACCCGTGGAGACATCTCGCGCTCCGGTGAACGCGGCGGCGTAGGGCACCGGTTCACGGCCCCCACGGTGTCGCCCATGTCGAAGGTCGTGCACGACCAGCTCCATCCCTGGCCCACCAGGCCCGGGTGGAATGCAGTGACGGGCTGCTCCTCCAGCACCTCCTCCCTCACCTCCTCCCTCGTCTCCAGCTCCGGCACGGCCACATCGTCGGCCGCAGAGAGGGCAAGCATGGTCTCCAGGCTCTCCCATTGGCGCTCATCGTGCGTGTGCATGGAGTCATCCATGACACGTTGAAGGAGCCGGGCCTCCTCCTCCTCCGTCATGCGAGGAGGAGGTGGTGGCGACGGAGATGCAAAGGCGACGGCGTCGGCGTCAGGCCGCGCACCCACGTATGCCCGCGCACGTGGGGAAGGCTCGGAGAACGCGCGCGGCGCTCACATGGCCGCCGCGGCCCCGATGAGGTGCCGGCAAAGAACGACGTGCACCGTGTGTCGTGCTCGTCCTGAAACCATGTGTCCCAGAGGGCAAAGTCGGAGGCGTACCTGGGGTCGTAGTAGAGGTCGTCTGGCAGGAGGCGGCAGCGGCGTTCGATCTCCTCGTGGCTGGCACGGCCGCTCATCAGGATCGGCACCCGATCCGCGGACAGATGTCAGTTACTAGGGAGGTGGACGTCGCTCCAGGGGAGCGGCGTCCTCGTCTCCCAATAACGCCGGCAGACATCCGCGTGGATGTAGTGCCGGTCGCGCTCGCCGCCAGCCGTAGGGGCGATGGCGAATGCGGGCGGCGCGGGGGCCCTTCGTGGGGCGTGTCGTGGTGGTGATGCAGGCTCCTCTTTGACGCCGCGGCGGCGGCAGCCCGAGGACGAGCCAGCCTCGTGGTCATGCGCCCCCTTGCGGCCGGTGTTCCACCACCCCATGGTTGCCTGGCGGCCGGCCGGCCGGCCGGCGAGCTCAAGGAAGGGGAGAGGGAGATCTAAGGTTTGGGGAGTGTCGGGTTTCGAGGAGGCAGCGCGGACTGGAGTGGGAAGTGTGGACTGCGACCGGTCCACTACTTCCCATTTAAGAAGGATGGCGAGCGTTCGCCTGGGCGGATGACCGGTGGAGCCGACCGCGCGTGCACATTTATGTTGGGCGGTGGGAGGTAGGTGGCCGTGTGCCACACGGCCCCGATGCGGATGAGCGGCGCGTCCGTTTGATGTCCGCCTGGGCCCAAAACGGGCGCATGTTTGCGCTCGAAATGGGTCGGGCCGGACACAATACGGACAAGATGGGTTCAGACCGTCGCGCGCTGGGCCATAGGGTCTGTCCATTTTGCACCAAACGGACGGGGCCGGACGAGATGGTGTCGCGGGCTAGAATTGGCCTTATATACTCAAGTGGTATCTTCATGCTTCCAGACACCAGTATTCTCATACAGGCCAAAAATTAGTGCGCAAAGATTATTGGCAGCTCTAGTTTTTTTAGAACGAAGGCTCAAGAAGAGCCCGGCTTTGAATTAACAAAGCCATCAACCGGCCAGGATTACAAAGATTACAACCACGAACCACACAAAGAAAAGGAAAACGGCAAAGATACAAAGGCGCTGGGAGGCAGCTCACATAGCACACATCCAACTAGATAACAGATCGACATGAAGCTAACAGCTAGGGGATGCTAGGGACCTCTTGCACGCACACAACCATGGGGAAGGCATCTGCCGGCTCAATGCAAGGAGACGATGACGATGAGAGGCAAGCCGTTGCCAGAACACCAGGGACTTGTGGGAACCACACCGAAACAAGTCCATCGTCAAAGAAGACCCTGCCTCCTCGCTTTGGCTCGAAGGCGCCAAGACCGTTGAGCGATGGACTAGTTCACCCTAGAACCTGCTTGGATGGTACCCAGGGAAGCCACAAGAGCGGAACCAGGCGTTCCTGACATGTCGACGGCGACTCGCCTAGAGCCAACCAGACCCAAAACCAGAGGCCGGGCAAGAAAAAGGGTAAGCTGCCAGGATGAAACAGCGGCAGGGGCCAAGAACAAAACTCACAAGCTCCGGCTTCCTCGGCGAGCTGGTGAGGAAACCACCGGAGGAGGGGAACCCTATCCTCTCCCTTCCTGGAAATCCACGGCACCGGAGCATGCACAACAGCCGCACGAGGAGCACCATAGTCATAGAGCCCCGCTCCAGGAGGGCACGGCTGCCGCTGGAGACTTGCTGCCGCCACCGCCGCACACCAACCACACCACACCGAAGCCCACCGCCCCACTTGTTCCCAAAAACAGCGTCTTCAAGAAGATTACGGCGCCAAGGGCGTCGCCGCCGTCCAACAAAGTTTTGGTTTTCACCCGGGAAACAAGTGGGCATGGGATGGGGAGGACAAGACCTGACCGGCGCCTCCAAGAAGGTGAGCGGCGCCCACGGGCGTCGCCGCCGTCGCGCCGGCAAGGCTGGCTAGGGTTTCCCCTGGTCCTGGACCCCCAACATCCGCTCCCACCCACCAAAACCGGCCCCCAACGCTGTAGCAGACCGGATTTGAGGGGGGGAGAAGCCTGCTGGTGGAGAGTTGGGGAGGAGACGGCCAGATCTGATGCCACTGTAGCCGTAGCCGTAGCCGCGCCCCGATCCGCATCCTCCGGTGGTCTCGCCGTCCTCACGGCCAAGACCGCCAGCCCATGCCCGCGCCACCAGAAGCCGAGCTAGAGGCGTCACACCAGCCGGGGCCGCCGCCCCAGATCCCGCAGCCCCCCGCGGGCGACGCGAGGCAGCGAGGGCCCCGCCGCCACCGTCATCACCAGCACACCAGGCTTGCCCGGCGGCTGCCTCCGGTGGCGGCGAGGGGAGATCGAGGAGGGGGAAGGGGAGGCGGCCGGCGGGACTAGGTTTCGCCCTCGAGTCACCCAAGCGGGGCGACGCGAGGGAGGGGAGGGTGGATTCCGGGCTTCAGTGTTTCCCCGCTCATTGGCAGCTCTAGTATCAAGGTTATATTCCACACCCGCCGCGTTTGATAATTTGATAATGCAAGAAAACAAACTAGGATAGCAAGGGCCAGAGTGTCGACCGATGACGTGATTGGTATCAGATGACATAGTTTATACCGTACTTGCATGTGTTTAGTACACCTAACGACGTAAGTAGATGGGAGTATTTTAAAGAGGAACGATCGACTACCTTGGCTACTTGAATATACGGATACCCGACAGATGTCCATGCATATAGTACACTTGACTCCGGTAATACACTCCAACATTGCTTTATCTTAATCTGTGGTAAGACTACGAGTACGAATTAATCATCCAAAACTTAAAACTTAAAACTTACTGTGGCCTCGTGCGGGTCTCCATCGTGACCGCACTGACGTGCTTCGAGCCGCTCCTTCTTGCTTCCTCTGCTCCGCGATATCAGAAGGATCTCTTGTTAGTTCCACCGAATGAGTATAAAGAGTGTGTCATGTGACGTTGATGTTAATATTCCTACAGATACTAAGTTGTACAGAAACAGCAATCCGTATATAGACATTCCATTAGACGTGTCACAGTTATTGCATGAAAAAATTGAACAAGAGCGAAATTCTAAGGAAGTTCAGAAAATCCCAAAATTCGGGCTCATTTGTCGCGGGAAGACATCGACATGCCGCATTGATGTCGATATCCCTGTTGGCAGAGGAAGGAGATGGTCAATCTCTAGAGACTTCAATGTAATTTCTCTATTTTGTAGAGAACAGATTCGAATGTGGTTTTGGTGCAAAGTAAACTCTACAAAAACTAAAACTGAAACTACATTCAATATGGTATGGCGTAGTTATTGCAGTTTGCAGGATTAAAAAAGTTCAACAAGAGTGAACTGCTAAGGGATTTCAGGAAATCCCAAAATTCAGATGGTGACTCATTCGTCGTGGGAAGACGTCGACACGACGCGTGCTTGACTAGCAGGCATATAATTGATTAAACATGGTAAATACAAGGAGCATGCTACCGTGCTACTTCCTCCGTTCCTAAATATTTGTCTTTTTAAAGATTTCAAATGAACTACCACGTACGGATGTATGTAGACATATTTTAGAGTGTAGATTCACTTATTTTGCTCCGTATGTAGTCACTTATTGAAATCTTTAAAAAAGCAAATATTTAGGAACGGATGGAGTAGTAGCTAGCTACTAGTTAATTAGCGTTCAGCTTGAAAGCCAAAGGGGAGATAAGGACATCACTGATGTCCTTGAATGGACTGTGTACCTATTGTTTCCACTAATTATTGATCAAAAGGGCACCCATCGATCATACTCGCTCGGACTCACAAAGGAGGCGAGGTTTGACTGTCTCAATTGGATCCTATGATATTATAACTATTGCAAGTATATATTGTACACAAAAGAAAAAAATATGACTGAAACATGAATTTCGGCCATTCCCCGTCGAACTATGTCTTCTTTCGGAGTGAGAGTTCGAGGGGGAGGGGGGGGGTATCTATTGATACCAGCCCTCACATGATTCCATGTTTTCTATTTATAAAATTTAAACTTAAATGTTAAAGAAACTGAAACATTCATGAGTTTTCAGAAGACATGTGGCTATAGCCCCAGAATAACATTTTTAGGCAAGATTTTTACAAAAACTGCAAAAGCAGCTTACCTGTCACCCTCCCCGAAATTATATGGACACCTCGTAAAAACATATTTAGTAAGAATTTTCTAGGGAGCTGTCGGTGATGCTCTTAGCAGTAGGGAAAAAAATTATATGAGACCAGGTCTCATATAAAGCAGGTGAGACCCATCCTGATGGATGACACGTGGCATTCACAAATCACAAAACATCTAATCTCTCCCCCTCCCCCTGATTTCAGGTGGGGGTGGGGTAAATGCTTTACGATTTGTGAATGTCACGTGTCAATGTCATCCATCAGGATGGGTCTCACCTGCTAATCCGTGAAATCTGGTTTCATAGAATTTTTTTCCTACCAGTAGGTATCTGCGGCAGCATAACTAGTGACAACCATGTGTGTTACCTTGACGATAAAGTTATAACAAATTTAGGATGCTTATTTTGAGACGAGTAGTAATATAAAAAAAGACGCAGCAGTTAGCTGATCCTGATTCCCTAAAAACCCCGAGAGGCCTTCTCGCGCGAACATCCGCTTGGCACCATCACGTCCCGGACTTTTTCGGCCGATCGATAGCTTGATAATTCGTCGATTTCCTTTCGTCGCTTGCCCCTGAGCACGGCGGCGGCTGACTTTGAGGCTTGAGTCTCCCAGTAACTGCATGCATGTCGCTGGATGCAGCCAATGAGAGGAACATCAGACCGGAGGGTCTCCTTGGACCGCCGGAAATAAATGACGCGCGTTCGTGATGACTTGCAGAGCCGCAAGGCAGGACCGGCGAGCAAGGTCTTGGCACATCTCCTGGCTAATCAATCATCTAATTTTCTTCGACGTCGACGTGTTATTCTTGTAGTACCAAGAAAATTCCTCCTTCAATGGTCAACAGTTCAACACACCACATCCATCCGTGTCGACTGTTTTCTTACTTGTAGTACGTCGTTAGGTGAACGGAAGGCTTGTTATCTTCATGTTTTACCCATCGAGATGCTAGTATTTCGCGAATCAACATGTGGTTGAGTTGGTTAGGTGGGCCGATGGTATTCTAACCCACTGCTCAAATCAAGGCTTTCGTATTATTCCCTGGATTTATTTCGGTGATTTCCGGCGATAGACGTTCCTCGACGACGAGGCGCCTAAGGTGACTTCAGAATCTCAAGATGATATCTTGGCCGGTCTCTCGGAGGTGCTCATAGGGGTAGGATATGCGTGTGTGCATTCATAGAGATGAGTGTATCTTGGCGTGTATATAGTCATGTACATCTTGATGCTCAAAAAAAGAGATGCTAGTATTTCTGGAGTCGTGACAGGCCAATAATTCGGGCTCATAAATTATTGCCAGTTCTACAAACAATATGTAATAAAACAGTCTTGCCAAGTCACAGTCGACTGAGACTAGGTTAATTCACGGTCGATGCTATATTCATGAGATCTTACATTGAGATCCGTGCAATTTTCTTTTAGTTTTTTTCTTTTCTCTCTTACATATTATGTTACTTGACTGAGACTTGGTTAAACCTCAATCATCTGAGACCAAGCCACACCCGTAATAAAATTACAGAACGATGGCTACATTTGATACTACTACCAAGGGCTTTCTTCTCCACCTGCCACGTCTTTTTTCTAGAGGGGCGTACCAGTTAATTTGATAACGCAAGAAAACAAGCTAGGTTAGCAAGGACCAGAGCGTCGACCAATATGACGCGATTGGCGTCAGATGACATAGTTTTAACCTTACTTCTATGTGTTTGGTACACCTAATGAGTAGTAACATACGAGTATTTTAAAGTGAAACGATCGACTAACTTGGCTGATTGAATATACAATATACCACAGACAGATGTCCATACTCAGCATGTGTTGAGTACACTGACACCCCTACTCCAACGTTACTTTATGTTAATACTATATTAATCATCGGGGTCTCGATCGAGACCACATTGACGTGTGATCCGAGCCGCTTCTTATTGCTTCCTTTGCTCCACAATATCAAAAAGATCTCCCCCATCAATTCCCAGCGAATGACTACAAGACAGTGTTTGACGTTGACGTTAATATTCCTACAGAAACTAAAACTATAGTAAAACAGCAATCCTACAAAAACAAGAGTGGGACTCAATGGAAGTTGAAAATCCCAAAAATTCAGCCTCATTTGTCGCGGGAAGACGTCGGCACGCCATGTTGATGTTGATATCCCTATTAGCGCGTTCGAGAGGAAGAAGACACGGTCATTTCATTCCCCCATAGAATTTGACGTAATCTCTATATTTTTTCAGTAAATAGGTCCATGTGCTTTTTGCAGAAAAATATTCCTACATAAACTAAAGGTATGGAAAGCCAATAATCCATATATGGCCATTTCGTATGATATGGCATAGTTATTGCAGGAAAAGAAAATTCAACGAGAGTGAACTGCCAGGGAATTTCGGATAGAGCCTAATAGGTCACGGGAAAGACATGAACACGTCCCGTGCTTGACTGAGTGATGCGCAAATGAAATGCTAAGAATCTAACATCCGAATTTTAGGGATAGCAAGGCTAAGCTTGCCAACTCAACTAAACCTAGCATCCTCTGCAAACACAATTTGGCAAGAAAAACGTTCAATTTGACATGCCTAAAAATCAGACGTTCGTTGAATGTGTTTAGCAAGCATGACAAATCTTTGCCGTGTTCAGTTTTTTGTCATGCTTGCTAAACGAAATTGTCGTCATCATAATAACTACAATTGTCATAAAAACGCTTGATTTTTCATGATTAAAAATCTAACTTTAATTTTTTTAACATTACTGAATAATAAAACACGGTAAATACAAGGATTTGCCGTGTTTAGCTAGCTAGTTAATTCGTAGTGGTCAACTTGAAAGCCAAGTGTAGATAAGGACGGGTGTCCTTGACTGACTGGAACTGGATTGCGTACGTGTTGTTTGTGTTGATCATTGGTCACAACTCACAAGGCGGCATCGATCGGTTCAATCAGAAAATTCATACCACGGCAACATATGAAGGACAAGACATTAAGGAAAAATATCTGATGCTCCCGTGCGAGCTCGGCCGTTGGATCTTAGATCCAAGAGCTCCTGTGAAATGATGCATTTTGTTTGAAAAAAGCCCTCGTAGAATCTGAAAAATGCGTACAAGTATAGCAGCTCCTCATATGCCGTTGGATCTGAGATCCAAGGGCCCAGAAGTCCGTATCATGGGAGCTCCTATGCTCCCATATCACATGATACTCCAAGACATTAGGCCAACTCCAACGCTAGACCCCAAACAGATGCAGACATTTGTCTGTTTGCGTCGCGAACGGACAACTTTCAGGATGTGGACGGTTGGGTGACGCATCTGCACTCAACGTGCAGGACCAAATGGACGAAAAAAGAAAGAAGTCGCCAGGCTCGCACACGGAAGCAGCACCAGCCAGAGCTCCCCAGACGCGCCTTGCCGCTCGCGCCCGAAGCAGCAACAGCCGGAGCTCCCAGCCACGCCTTGCCTTGTTGCATGACGCGCGCTGCCGGAGCAGCGGCAACCGGAGTGCCCCGGCCCCGCCATACCGCGTGCCCCTGAAGCAGCAGCAGCCGGAGAGCCCCAGTCCTGCCTTCTTGTCATGCGCCGCGCGTCGTCGTTGGAGCAACCGCCCAACCTTGCACCTACGCCGAGGTGCAGTCCCTGTCCCGCGTCGGGGCCGGTACCTGTTGGAAATATGCCCTAGAGGCAATAATAAATTAGTTATTATTATTATATTTCCTTGTTCATGATAATCGTTTATTATCCATGCTATAATTGTATTGATAGGAAACTCAAATACATGTGTGGATACATAGACAACACCATGTCCCTAGCAAGCCTCTATTGGCTAGCTCGTTGATCAATAGATGGTTACGGTTTCACGACCATGGACATTGGATGTCATTGATAACGGGATCACATCATTAGGAGAATGATGTGATGGACAAGACCCAATCCTAAGCATAGCACAAAGATCGTAGTTCGTATGCTAAAGCTTTTCTAATGTCAAGTATCATTTCCTTAGACCACGCATTGTGCAACTCCCGTATACCGTAGGGAATGCTTTGGGTGTACCAAACGCCACAACGTAATCGGGTGGCTATAAAGGTGCACTACAGGTATCTCCGAAAGTGTACATTGGGTTGGCACGAATCGAGACTCGATTTGTCACTCCGTAAACGGAGAGGTATCTCTGGGCCCACTCGGTAGGACATCATCATAATGTGCACAATGTGACCAAGGGGTTGATCACGGGATGATGTGTTACGAGCGAGTAAAGAGACTTGCCGGTAACGAGATTGAACAAGGTATCGGGATACCGACGATCGAATCTCGGGCAAGTACAATACCGCTAGACAAAGGGAATTGTATACGGGATCGATTGAGTCCTTGACATCGTGGTTCATCCGATGAGATCATCGTGGAACATGTGGGAGCCAACATGGGTATCCAGATCCCGCTGTTGGTTATTGACCGGAGAACGTCTCGGTCATGTCTGCATGGTTCCCGAACCCGTAGGGTCTACACACTTAAGGTTCGATGGCGCTGGGGTTATAAAGGAAGCTTGTATGTGGTTACCGAATGTTGTTCGAGTCCGGATGAGATCCCGGACGTCACGAGGAGTTCCGGAATGGTCCGGAGGTAAAGATTTATATATGGGAAGTCCTATTTTGGTCGCCGGAAAAGTTTCGCACTTTATCGGTATTGTACCGAGTGCGAAAGGGGTCCGGGGTCCATCGGGGTCCACCTGCCCTGGGGCCACATGGGCTGTAGGGGTGCGCCTTGGCCTATATGGGCCAAGGGCACCAGCCCCAAGAGGCCCATGCGCCAAGATATAAGAAAAAGGGAAGAGTCCTCAAGGGGAAGGCACCTCCGAGGTGCCTTGGGAGGATGGACTCCTCCCTCCCTTGGCCGCACCCCTTCCTTGGAGGAAGGGGCAAGGCTGCGCCTCCCCTCTCCCTTACCCCTATATATAGTGGAGGGAGGGAGGGCAGCCACACCGAGCCCTGGCGCCTCCTCCCTCCCGTGACACCTCCTCCTCTCCCTTGGTGCTTGGCGAAGCCTGGGGATTGCCATGCTCCTCCATCACCACCATGCCGTTGTCAGCTGCTGGATGGAGTCTTCCTCAACTTCTCCCTCTCTCCTTGCTGGATCAAGGCGTGGGAGACGCCACCGGCTGTACGTGTGTTGAACGCGGAGGTGCCGTCCGTTCGCACTAGGATCTCCGGTGATTTGAATCACGACGAGTACGACTCCTTCAACCCCGTTCTCATGAACGCTTCCGCTTAGCGATCTACAAGGGTATGTAGATGCACTCTCCTTCCCTCGTTGCTAGTTTCTCCATAGATAGATCTTGGTGACACGTAGGAAAATTTTGAATTTTTGCTACGTTCCCCAACAGTGGTATCAGAGCCAGGTCTATTGCGTAGATTCTTTGCACGAGTAGAACACAAAGTAGTTGTGGGCGTTGATTTTGTTCAATATGCTTACCGTTACTAGTCCAATCTTGTTTCGACGGTATTGTGGGATGAAGCGGCCCGGACCGACCTTACACGTACTCTTACGTGAGACAGGTTCCACTGACTGACATGCACTTGGTGCATAAGGTGGCTAGCGGGTGCCGCCTCCCGCTTTAGTCGGAACGGATTCGATGAAAAGGGTCCTTATGAAGGGTAAATAGCAATTGGCATATCACGTTGTGGTTTTATGTAGGTAAGAAACGTTCTTGCTGGAAACCCATAGCAGCCACCTAAAACATGCAAACAACAATTAGAGGACGCCTAACTTGTTTTTGCAGGGTATGCTATGTGATGTGATATGGCCAAGAAGAATGTGATGAATGATATGTGATGTATGAGATTGATCATGTTCTTGTAATAGGATTCACGACTTGCATGTCGATGAGTATGACAACCGGCAGGAGCCATAGGAGTTGTCTTTATTTATTGTATGACCTGCGTGTCATTGAACAACGCCATGTAATTACTTTTACTTTATTGCTAACCGTAGCCATAGTAGTAGAAGTAATAAGTTGGCGAGACAACTTCATGGAGACACGATGATGGAGATCATGGTGTCATGCGGTGACAATAATGATCATGGAGCCCCGAAGATGGAGATCAAAAGGAGCAATATGATATTGGCCATATCATGTCACTACTATATAATTGCATGTGATGTTTATTATGTTTATGCATCTTGTTTACTTAGAACGACGGTAATAAATAAGATGATCCCTTACACAAATTTCAAGAAGTGTTCTCCCCTGACTGTGCACCGTTGCTACAGTTAAATCGCTTCTAAGCACCACGTGATGATCGGGTGTGATGGATTCTTACGTTCACATACAACGGGTGTAAGACAGATTTACACAAAGAAAACACTTGGGGTTAACTTGACGAGCCTAGCATGTGCAGACATGGCCTCGGAACACGGAGACCGAAAGGTCGAGCATGAGTCGTATAGTAGATACGATCAACATGAAGATGTTCACCGATGTTGACTAGTCCGTCTCACGTGATGATCGGACACGGCTTAGTTGACTCGGATCATGTAATCACTTAGATGACCAGAGGATGTCTATCTCGAGTGGGAGTTCACAAGATGAACTTAATTATCTTGAACATAGTCAAAAGACCTTTTGCAAATTATGTCGTAAGCTCGCGCTTTAGTTCCACTGTTTAGATATGTTCCTAGAGAAAATATAGTTCAAAGTTGACAAGAGCAATTATGCGATCGTAGAAAGCTTATGTCCTTAATGCACCGCCACAGTGCTGAACCCCAAACGTCGTTTGTGGATGTTGCGAACATCGGACATACACGCTTTGATAACTACGTGATAGTTCGGTTGAACGGTTTAGAGTAGAGGCACCAAAGACGTTTTCGAAACATCGCGGAACATATGAGATGTTTCGAGGGCTGAAATTGGGATTTCAGGCTCGTGCCCACGTCAAGAGGTATGAGACCTCCGACGGGTTTTCTTAGCCTGCAAACTAAGGGAGAAAAGCTCAATCGTTGAGCTTGTGCTCAGATTGTCAGAGTACAACAATCACTTGAATCGAGTGGGAGTTGATCTTCCGGATGAGATAGTGATGTTTCTCCAAAGTCATTGCCACCAAGCTGCTAGAGCTTCGTGATGAACTATAACATATCAAGGATAGAGATGATGATCCTTGAGGTATTCGCGTTGTTTGACATCACGAAAGTAGAAGTCAAGAAGGAGCATCAATTGTTGATGGTTGGTGAAACCACTAGTTTCAAGAAGGGTAAGGGCAAGAAGGGATACTTCATGAAACGGCAAATCACCGCTGCTCTAGTGAAGAAACCCAAGGTTGAACCCAAACCCGAGACTAAGTACTTACGTAATAAGGGGAACAGCCATCGAGCAGCATTACCCTAGATACTTGGTAGATAAGAAGGCTGGCAAGGTCGAAAGAAGTATATTGGATATACATTATGTTAATGTGTACTTTACTAGTACTCCTAGTAGCACTAGGGTATTAGATACCGGTTCGGTTGCTAAGTGTTAGTAACTCGAAACAAAAACTACGGAATAAACAGAGACTAGCTAAAGGTGAGCTGACGATATGTGTTGGAAGTGTTTCCAAGGATGATGTGATCAAGCATCGCCCGCTCCCTCTACCATCGAGATTGGTGTCAAACCTAAATAATTGTTATTTGGTGTTTGCGTTGAGCATATACATGATTGGATTATGTCTATCGCAATACGGTTATTCATTTAATAAGAATAATGGTTACTCTATTTATTTGAATAATACCTTCAATGGTCTTGCACCTAAAGAAATGGTTTATTGAATCTCGATCGTAGTGATACACATTTTCATGCCAAAAGATATAAGATAGTAATGATAGTACCACCTGCTTGTGGCACTATCATTTGAGTCATATTGGTATAGAACGCATGAAGAAGCTCCATGTTGATGGATCTTTGGACTCACTCGTTTTTTGAAAAGTTTGAGACATGCGAACCATGTCTATTGGTGTATATGCATGAAGAAACTCCATGCGGATGGATCGTTTAGACTCACTTGATTTTGAATCACTTGAGATATGCAAAACATACCACATGGACAAGATGGCTGAAAAGCCTCGGTTTCGATAGATGGAACTAGATAGCAACTTGTTAGAAGTAACACATTTTGATGTGTGCAGTCCAATGAGTGCTTTGAGGCATGCAAAGTGAATATCGTTATGTTACGACTTCACAGATGATTCGAGTAGATGTTGAGTATATTTACTTGATGAAACACAAATCTGAATTATTGAATGGTTCAAGTAATTTCAGAGTGAAGTTTAAAGATCTTCGTGACAAGAGGATAGAATGTCTATGATCATAGAGATGAATATCTGAGTTACGAGTTTTGGCACACAATTAAGACATTGTGCAAATTGTTTCACAATTAATACCGCTGGAACACCATAGTGTGATGGTGTGTCCGAACATCATAGTTGCACCCTATTGGATATGGTGCGTACCATGATGTCTCTTATCGAATTACCACTATCGTTCATGGGTTAGGCATTAGAGACAACCGCACTCACTTTAATAGGGTACCACGTAATTCCGTTGAGATGACACCGTATGAACTATGGTTTAGAGAAACCTAAGCTGTCATTTCTTAAAGGTTTGGGGCCGCGACGCTTATGTGAAAAAGTTTCAGGTTGATAAGCTCGAACCCAAAGCGGATAAAATGCATCTTCATAGGACACCCAAAAACAGTTGGGTATACCTCCTAATTCAGATCCGAAAGCAATAGGGATTGTTTCTTGAATCGGGTCCTTTCTCGAGGAAAAGTTCGTCTCGAAAAGTTGAGTGGGAGGATGGTGGAGACTTGATGAGGTTATTGAACCGTCACTTCGACTAGTGTGTAGCAGGGCACGAAGTTGTTCCCGTGGCACCTACACCAATTGAAGTAGAAGCTTATGATAGTGATCATGAAACTTCGGATCAAGTCACTACCGAACCTCGTAGGACGACAAGGACGCGTACTGCTTCAGAGTGGTACAGTGATCCTGTCTTGATAAACCTACGAGCTATGGAGAAGCGATGGTGGGCCCAAATTCCGATAAATGGTTAGAAGCCATGAAATCCGAGATAGGATCCATGTATCAGAACAAAGCATGGACTTTGGTGGACTTGCACGATGATCGGCAAGCCATTGAGATGAATGGATCTTTAAGAAGAAGACGGATGTGGACGGTAATATCACCGTCTATGAAGCTCGACTTGTGGCGAAGAGTTTTTCACAAGTTCAAGGAGTTGACTACGATGAGATTTTCTCATCCGTAGCGATGCTTAAGTCCGTCGGAATCATGTTAGCATTAGCTGCATTTATGAAATCTGGCAGATGGATGTCAAAACGAGTTTCCTTATCAGTTTACGTAAGGAAAGATTGTATGTGATACAATCAGAAAAGTTTTGTCGATCCTAAGGATGCTAAAAAGGTACGCTAGCTCCAACGATCCTTTCTAAGGACTGGAGTAAGCATCTCGGAGTTGGAATGTGCGCTTTGATGAGATGATCAAAGATTTTGGGTTTATACAAAGTTTATGAGAAACTTGTATTTCCAAAGAAGTGAGTGGGAGCACTATGGAATTTCTCGATAACAATATGTTGTTGACATATTGATGATCGAGAAATGATGTAGAATTTCTAGAAAGCATATAGGGATGTTTGAAAAGTGTTTTCAATAGAAAACCTGGATTAGGCTACTTGAACAATAAGCATCAAGATCTATAAGATAGATCAAAATGTTTAATAATACTTTCAAATGAGCATATACCTTGCCATGATCTTGAAAGTGTTCAAGATGGATCAGTCAAAGAAGGAGTTCTTGCCTGAGATGTAAGGTATGAAGTTAAGACTTAAAGCTCAACCACGGCAGAACAAAAAGAAAGGACGAAGGTCGTCCCCTATGCCTTAGACATAGGCTCTACAGTATGCTATGCTGTGTACCGCACCGGAAGTGTGCCTTGCCATGAGTCGGTCAAAGGTACAAGAATGATCCAGAATGGATCATTGGACAATGATCAAAATTGTCCTTGGAGTAAATAAGGACATGTTTCTCGATTATGGAGGTGATAAAGAGTTCGGCGTAAAGGGTTACGTCGATGCAAGCTTTAACACCTATCCGAATGACTCTAAGTAGCAAACAGGATACGTATAGTGGAACAACCATTTGGAATAGCTCCAAGTGGGGCGGAAGCAGCATTTATAATATGACCTAGAAATTTGCAAATCACACACGGATCTGAAAGGTTCAGACCCGTTGACTAAAAACCCGTTGACTAAAACCTCTCTCACAAGCAAAACATGATCAAACCTCGAACTCATTGAGCCTAAATCACATGATGATGTGAACTAGTTTACAGACACTAGTGAACTCTTTGGGTGTTGGTCACATGGCGATGTGACCTATCAGTGTTAATCACATGATGATGTGAACTAGATTATTGACTCTAGTGCAAGTGGGAGACTGTTGGAAATATGCCCTAGAGGCAATAATAAATTAGTTATTATTATTATATTTCCTTGTTCACGATAATCGTTTATTATCCATGCTATAATTGTATTGATAGGAAACTCAAATACATGTGTGGATACATAGACAACACCATGTCCCTAGCAAGCCTCTATTGGCTAGCTCGTTGATCAATAGATGGTTACGGTTTCTGACCATGGACATTGGATGTCATTGATAACGGGATCACATCATTAGGAGAATGATGTGATGGACAAGACCCAATCCTAAGCATAGCACAAAGATGCGTAGTTCAGTATGCTAAAGCTTTTCTAATGTCAAGTATCATTTCCTTAGACCATGAGATTGTGAAACTCCCGGATACCGTAGGAATGCTTTGGGTGTACCAAAGCGTCCTGGCAATCGGGTGGCTATAAAGGTGCACTACGGTATCTCCGAAAGTGTCACATTGGGTTGGCACGAATCGAGGCTGGATTTGTCACTCCGTAAACGGAGAGGTATCTCTGGGCCCACTCGGTAGGACATCATCATAATGTGCACAATGTGACCAAGGGGTTGATCACGGGATGATGTGTTACGGAACGAGTAAAGAGACTTGCCGATAACGAGATTGAACAAGGTATCGGGATACCGACGATCGAATCTCGGGCAAGTACAATACCGCTAGACAAAGGGAATTGTATACGGGATCGATTGAGTCCTTGACATCGTGGTTCATCCGATGAGATCATCGTGGAACATGTGGGAGCCAACATGGGTATCCAGATCCGCTGTTGGTTATTGACCGGAGAACGTCGGTCATGTCTGCATGGTTCCCGAACCCGTAGGGTCTACACACTTAAGGTTCGATGGCGCTTAGGGTTATAAAGGAAGCTTGTATGTGGTTACCGAATGTTGTTGAGTCCCGGATGAGATCCCGGACGTCACGAGGAGTTCCTAATGGTCCGAGGTAAAGATTTATATATGGGAAGTCCTATTTTGGTCGTAGGAAAAGTTTCGCACTTTATCGGTATTGTCTGGAGTGCCGAAAGGGGTCCGAGGGTCCACCGGGGGTCCACCTGCCCGGGGGCCACATGGGCTGTAGGGTGCGCCTTGGCCTATATGGGCCAAGGGCACCAGCCCCAAGAGGCCCATGCGCCAAGATATAAGAAAAAGGGAAGAGTCCTCAGGGGAAGGCACCTCCGAGGTGCCTTGGGAGGATGGACTCCTCCCTCCCTTGGCCGCACCCCTTCCTTGGAGGAAGGGCAAGGCTGCGCCTCTCCCTTACCCCTATATATAGTGGAGGGAGGGAGGCAGCCACACCTGAGCCTGGCGCCTCCCTCCTCCCGTGACACTGCGGGATTGCCACGCTCCTCCATCACCACCATGCCGTTGTCTTTGCTGTGGATGGAGTCTTCCTCAACTTCTCCCTCTCTCCTTGCTTGGATCAAGGCGTGGGAGACGCCACCGGGCTGTCACGTGTGTTGAGCAGCGGAGGTGCCGTCCGTTCGGCACTAGGATCTCCGGTGATTTGAATCACGACGAGTAATGCACTCCTTCAACCCCGTTCTCATGAACGCCTTCCGCTTAGCGATCTACAAGGGTATGTAGATGCACTCTCCTTCCCTCGTTGCTAGTTTCTCCATAGATAGATCTTGGTGACACGTAGGAAAATTTTGAATTTCTGCTACGTTCCCCAACAGTACCTCCACGGCACAAGATCCGAAAGAATAGAGGGGCGGGGAGCCGGAGGAATAGAGCGACGGCGGCGTGCTACTCCGGTTGCTGGTGCCTGCAGAGGCAAGGAGCGAGCAACTTCGGTGCACATGCGGTGGCGTGAGCGCGGGGCGGGCGACCGCCCAGCAAGGTAGCAGGGAGGCGAGCAGGGAGGCAGAGGAGGTCACTGATTACTAGGCCAGCCAGCGGACGTAGCGGACAAGAGTAGCCAGCGAGAGTGTCCGTTCATATCCTCACAAACGCATTTGTGGCCTAAATTTATTCCAGATTTGGAGATGGGCCGGATAAAAAATGAACACCTGCGGACAATTTGTCTGTTTAGGTATGCCTTGTTGGGTCAAGTTTCGCTCTAAACGGACATGAACGGACGATTTGTCGTCTAGCTAGTTCTAAAGAAAGAAAATGTCGTCTAGTGTTGGAGTTGGCCTTAGTTTTTCCCGATATCGTCTAAAAATTAGTTGTAGCAAGTTCAGAAGGTGTGAAGGGCGGACGGACGGTGGTCATGCACTGAACGTGACACAGTCTTAAACATTTGGCTTTGGAGGCTGCAGAGAGAGAGATAGAGAGAGAGAGAGAGAGAGAGAGAGAGAGAGAGCGCCATGGATGGATGGGCAGCAGTGGCAGAGGAGGACGGTGTGCGTCGACCGACCGCAGGAGTTGACTCGACTCGACTGGGTTAATTGCCTGGCCGGGCCGGAAATTTCTTGGAGCCGTCGTCGTCGTGGTTGACCGACGAGGCTGGCCGGGAGTGAGGTGGAGCGGATATTCTCCCGCCGATCCCTGCCGTGTGCAATCTACACTTTGCGTGGCCTCCATAAATAGGGCCTCCCCGGCGGCGGCCTCCTCCAACCATTCCTCAGACAATCTTCTTCCTCTTCCTCCCCTACGCTCTAGCTCTTCTTGTCCATCTGAGGTCTCCCTGGTTGGACTGGTTGTTGATGAAGCTGCAGCAGGAGCCAGTCCCCTAGCTAGCTATCTGCCTAGCTGCCTCGTCGGTGAGTCCTGCTATTTGTTTTCTTTCTCAATTGGTGATCGGTTTTCAGTTTGCTGAGTAGTACTTTCTCCGTAAAAAAATAGTAAAAAAATAGTGATCTAAACGCTTTTATATTAGTTTACAGAAGAAGTAGTAGTACATATTCTTCTTTTGTGATGCTAGTTGGAGATTCCGGTCCGGTTCCGGCCAGTGTTACCACTTGCTTAAACTGCTGCAGCACATCATCAGTTCTTGCTAGCTAGGAGTAGCTCCGGTGGTACCCGGAAGTCGAGAAAAGCCAAGAGAATCTTCCAAATTTCGTCTTTCTTTCTAGTAACTAGCACCTTTGGGTGAGTGGAGGCAGTATCCTTTCCTCCGGAACTGAAACTCAACTCAAAAGGCAGGCGGATCAAATCAACCGAACCCCACCTGCACCTGCAGCGAACTGACTCACTGACTAACTCTGTTGCCTGTCTTCTTCAAATCAGATCAGCCATCGACCCATCACGGAACTCGATCGCTCCATAGCCACGTCGCACTCCTTTTTCTTTTCTTTTCTTTTCTTTTCAAAAGTAGCCCAGGCAAGGCAAGGCAATATATTTACACTTGCAACTACTAGTTCTAATTTTTTTTTTGTCCTTTGAAAAGTCCACACCCTCCCATGCATGCGATGGAGTGCGAGTGTCAAGCCGTGTAAACCCATCCAGGGAGCCCCGTCACGTCACCTTATGACTTGCCCCGTATCTCTTCCTGCCTGCCTGCCTGCATGCCTCCTTGATCGTGACAACGGCCTTCATTGGTTTCCTCTTTTCCAACCCCACCCCCTCAACAACCACAACCGCACGCACGCACCCACCAATATCTCATCTCATCTCACCCAAATAAAAAATACTAACAGATTTTCCATTTATTATTATTAAAAAGCGAAAAATGCAGATATGATTTTCTCGCCAACAAAACTAGAATAACATAACATACCAGGCGAATATTCCCCAGGAGAGTTGAACAAAAACAACTGCCAGCCGCCTCGACTCGCCAGTAAAATCGTAACAGCCAAGGTTTATTCCCAGCGATCCCAACAAAATACCTTTGATCCCAGCAGTCAACAACCAAGCCCAACAAGAGTCCCGCGGAAGCAGGAGCCGCACTATTTATCTCCTCCAACCCGACGCCCTCCCTCCTCCTCGTCCCACCCCACCCTAAAATCTCCAATCTTTGATTCATCTTCTCTCCACAGAAACAACAGCGATCCCCGGCGAGAGATCGAGGGAGGAGGGCTCGCGGCGATGGCGCGCGAGCAGCTGGAGGTGCTGACGGCGCTGGACGCGGCCAAGACGCAGTGGTACCACTTCACGGCCATCGTCATCGCCGGCATGGGCTTCTTCACCGACGCCTACGACCTCTTCTGCATCTCCCTCGTCACCAAGCTGCTCGGCCGCATCTACTACTACCGCGAGGGCGCCGACGCGCCCGGCTCGCTCCCGCCCAACGTCGCCGCCGCCGTCAACGGCGTCGCCTTCTGCGGCACGCTCTCCGGCCAGCTCTTCTTCGGCTGGCTCGGCGACCGCATGGGCCGCAAGCGCGTCTACGGCATGACGCTCATGTGCATGGTGCTCTGCTCCATCGCCTCCGGCCTCTCCTTCGGGTCCACGCCCGGCTCCGTCATGGCCACGCTCTGCTTCTTCCGGTTTTGGCTTGGGTTCGGCATCGGCGGCGACTACCCGCTCTCCGCCACCATCATGTCCGAGTACGCCAACAAGAAGACGAGGGGCGCCTTCATCGCCGCCGTCTTCGCCATGCAGGGCTTCGGCATCCTCACCGGCGGCGTCGTCACGCTCATCGTCTCCGCCGCCTTCCGCGCCGCCTTCCCCACGCCCGCCTACCAGGACGGCGCGCTCGCCTCCACGCCGCCGCAGGCCGACTTCGTGTGGCGCTTCATCCTCATGTTCGGCGCCGTCCCGGCCCTGATGACCTACTACTGGCGGATGAAGATGCCCGAGACGGCGCGCTACACGGCGCTCGTGGCCAAGAACGCCAAGCAGGCCGCCGCGGACATGTCCAAGGTGCTCCAGGTGGAAATAGGCGCCGAGGAAGAGGACCCCAAGGCGAACGACGGCGCCGGAGCCGCCGCCGACGACCGCAACTCGTTCGGGCTCTTCTCCGGCGAGTTCCTGCGCCGGCACGGGCTGCACCTCCTCGGCACGGCCACCTGCTGGTTCCTCCTCGACATCGCCTTCTACTCGCAGAACCTGTTCCAGAAGGACATCTTCACGGCGATCAACTGGATCCCCAAGGCCAAGACGATGAGCGCCCTGGAGGAGGTGCACCGCATCGCGCGCGCGCAGACGCTCATCGCGCTCTGCGGCACGGTGCCGGGCTACTGGTTCACGGTGGCGCTGATCGACCGGATCGGCCGGTTCTGGATCCAGCTGGGCGGCTTCTTCTTCATGGCGGTGTTCATGCTGGGGCTGGCCTTCCCGTACCACCACTGGACGACGCCGGGGAACCACATCGGGTTCGTGGTGCTGTACGCGCTCACCTTCTTCTTCGCCAACTTCGGGCCCAACTCCACCACCTTCATCGTGCCGGCGGAGATCTTCCCGGCGAGGCTCCGGTCGACGTGCCACGGCATCTCGGCGGCGGCGGGGAAGCTGGGGGCCATCGTGGGGTCGTTCGGGTTCCTGTACCTGGCGCAGAACAAGGACCCGGCCAAGGTGGACCACGGGTACAAGGCCGGCATCGGGGTGAGGAACTCGCTCTTCATCCTCGCCGCCTGCAACTTCCTGGGCATGGGCTTCACCTTCTGCGCGCCCGAGTCCAACGGCATCTCGCTCGAGGAGCTCTCCGGCGAGAACGACGACGGCGAGGCGGCCGCGGCGGCGCACGCCAGGACGGTGCCCGTGTGAGACAGTCGTCGTAAGATAGTATATTCTGCAGGTTTGGATGGATGTATGGATCATTTTAATGGTTGGAGCGTTCAACTGAGGAGTCAGAGTACAACAATAATCTTGTGATGGGTCGAGTTGTCCAGGTTAATTCATTAGAGTTGCTGGTCGGGTTAGCAGTAATAGGGAGTGATACAAGTTAAGAGTGTAGTAGTGCATCAAAGAGGCACGCATATGTACGCGATATGATGGAAAACTTTCATGCATTTTGGTCTGTGTGGACTGGACAATACAGTATATTATACAGTACTAAATTCTATCGCTTGCTCCTACTACCTACCTTGAAATTTCATTTTCTATTTATTTATTTATTTAATTTTCACACAGTAGCTACACACGAGTATATAAGTTGACTGAATTTGCAATTTGACTAAAAAATCGATTTTGTGAGAGGAGCGGTGGAGGAAGAGAAAGGAGGTCCATTGGATCTTAACCCGATGGTTAGGAAAATCAACTTACCCAAAATAAATTTCAGGTAGGCACAGCCTTATTTTCATAAACCTTACATGTACTAGGCCATTGGAAAAAAATTTGGACCGGTTGATTTAAGAGAGTAGACACTGCAACTTAATTTGTTTTCAGATGATCAGCGGTGTCAGGCTTTGCCTTTCTTGGGCTGGAAAAGGTAGCGTCTCTTGTTAACGGATCACAAGTTTCAGATGATACGATCGATCACGCACGCACGCACGCATGGCCACGGGATACCCGAGAGGTGCAAACAAGAATCTGGATGGATCGGAGCAGCTTCCTTCCTCGCTTCAAGTCCACACTTGGTCGACTCGTGATGGCGATGTTGGGCTGTTGATGACGGGTACTGGTTGGCCATGCGGAGACTTGTTACGAGTCGTACGTGGTACTACCACGAGACTGAGAGAGGAGAGCGACGTGCATGTGATGTGCTGCTGGGTTCCGGCTGATCCGTCACCTCCTTCTCCAGTTCTTCTTGGCTTCACACAGGGGCCAGGCCAGACGGGTCGACGGCGACGCTGCGATCGTCGGCCTACCAAGGTTGAACATCGGCGATCGTCTGATCTGATCGATGTGGATGCCGCTGCTGCCGCCGCCGGCCGGTCAAGCTCACTGCCTGTACCGATACCGTGCATTGCTTTCATCACCCTTGTCATTTGTCAAGCTGAGCTGGGTTGATGGATGCATGCGTACATGGCTGACTCACTGACCGTAGTATACTTCACTCACTATCTGCTGCAGCTGCAGTTCGGCTACAAGTTCACTCTTCTTCCATGTCCATCAACAAGTGTGAACTGCAGCAGAGAAGAGGCGCGAGAGAATCAGCTGCGGTCGACTTGCCACACTTGGTCAACCCCACGCTCATTATTCCCGTATTTTAAGCCCATCAGCTCAAGGTCACATGCATTGCATTCCTCGGGGTCGAGTTCGTTTCCACGCATCGCATGCACCTGCCTACTCCCTCCGTTTACAATGTAGTGCGCCCGCATTTTTTGAGATCTAAGTTTGACCGTAAATTTAACTAACAAGACCAAGTGCTGCAGGGACAAAAATAAAAATTCAGCGGTATAATTTTTATCCCCGCCGCAGTCAGTTTCGGTAGTTAAATTTGCGGTCAAACTTGAATCTCGGGAAGCGAGGACGCTGTGCAATGGAGGGAGTACTACTTCAACCAGACCCCGCCTCTGACTCTTCTACTTTATATATCTTCTTTGCTCTTATAGAAATATAAAACCATTCACGCTGTACAAGGAAAAAAAAAGGGTCATGCCTGTTTTATCAAAAGATAAGAAAATTCTAGCGTCGGTTTTAACATTGTTATGTATCAGTGGTGATAAGTACTCCCTCCGCCGTACCACTGCATCAGATCAGGCATCCTAGGTTGTGCATCATGACAAGACGGAGGAGAAAACGAAAGAAACTTAATATTTAAGTTGGAGCGTTGCATGCCGTGCTGTGTCTCAAATTAAAGAAATGTCGCAAAAAAAAGTCAATGAAAGCATACACGTCCTAAATCTTTTATTTGTCGATTTCTTTGTTCGTGGCAAAAAATAAGTAACGAGGTGAGAGTTAGTACACCACACGCCTAATCATTTTGGGATGATTTGGTTTTTATAATGTGTCTGATGCACCGGTACGGAGGAAGTAATAATTATTATTTCACCTTAATAAGCATTCCAGTATAACATCACCAAATCACACCTAATAATTCCGCTTCCACAGAAACAGAGGAATCTGTTGCTGAGCAAGATTGATGGATTTGTGCGCACATCCATCTCTACATGCCAAACACAAAAGATTCTACTGTATAGGACTATATTATCAGGGGAGCCTTTGTCCAAAGCATATATATATGATCCCAGGATGTCAAGTTCAACAACATTCCCCTAACACATCGCCTCGCAATTTTTACAGGCACAGCCGCACAAAACAGCTCCCCGGGTAATTTGGTTGCAGACAAGAAAAACTGTTGGTTGTATTTGGCCTCTGGAGCAAGGCGCAGACTCTCAAGTGCTGGATAGGAGCCACACAACCAGTAAAAACAATCTAAGGGAAAAAGAACAAAACAATGGGGCTGAAGCAGCCAAGCGGGGCGGTTTCTCTCTAGACTGAAATGAATCAATTGGCAGTTCAGCGACCCATCCTCATAGCGTCGAAGTCTAAAAATATCACCGATGTGTTGTCCTTCGTCCGCAGATTCCTGGCTTCACTAAGCACATGGTCTGCTACTCCGTCCGCTGAGATTTCTTGGCCCATGTTCCTCTCCTTATACTGCAAACACAGGGCACAGTAAAACTAGCATCGCATGACTACCAAAAAAAATTTAAGAAAATTGAGACTAATATGAACAAATGCCGATTGATATCTTACATCGAGGACAAGCTGTGCTGCCTTTTTCGCGGTAATGACATCCCATAGGCCATCGCTGCAGCGTCACAAAGCATGTCAGGCAATGGATGCATCGCATCAGTGAGAATGAGCATTAGCAGATATGGGAATTTGTGTTACCTAGCGATAAGCGCAAAAGCTGAGCACGATTTCGAGATCTGAACTACTGGGCTCACATATGGTTCCTTACTGAACCTTGGATCTTGCTCTTTGAGAAACTTGTCTCCAAGCATCCTGCAAAGATTCAGTCCTGCAGAAATAAAGACAGTAATTTGAGATCATTGCTGGTCAAGTCAGCATCATCACAATACAAGTAAAGGTCATACCACATATACGGCTTTCGCCATCTTTCAGGGGATTCCCTAATTTCGCTATCCTCGCTCGTTCTGTGGTACTGACTACTCGATGATCCTCTGTCATCGCAATTGGTTTCCCGTCGACACTGACAGAGAGGTATACATATGATTATAGTGAGACAGAGCTTGAGAAATAAAGACACAAGCATGTCCAATGTATGTTTATGCTATCAATTCCTTAAAATAGAATGGAGGCATTAGTTGATTTTGAATTATAAAGGGTAGGGAAATGCAAGTTTCACACATAACAAGCGAATACCGATTTACTACTCAAGGAAAATGCTGAAATATTTTTTACAGATGAATAGATGTTATTACTTCATAATACATGCCGAGTCACCAAGATTAGCGCACTGGGCAAAGCAATCTTTGTTCTGATCAAACCAAATAAGAAGGACAGTTGCTGTACAACCCTGTAAAACATAGACAGACATGAGCCATAAAAGTTCATTGCATCAGATTCCCTAAATAAGGGGTAATTCAAGAAATGGTGAAGCGTATTTCTATGCCTTGTATGTATGTTCGCTAATTAAAAAGCCCATTTAGAGCCTAGACATTGCTAACCAAAGTGTTTTAGTCAGATATTTGAAACCCATGAAATTGGTAAATCTTTACCCAGGGTCCAAGACTTTCTGAACCAAAGTGTATTTCTGCTACTGATTTACTACTCAAGGGGCACACCAAGGACTTCCGGACCCAAAGTTGCTTTTTTGGTAGATATAGAGAACCAATATGAACATCAAAGGAAGGTTAAAAGATGGAAAACTAGATAGCATAATCAGATTGGCAAGATAGGCTCACAAGACATTTAGGATTCCTGAAAGTTTCATCAACCAATTACACCAAGCAAATGTGTGGATAAACCTTGACTTGATTTTTTGCATCACATTCATAGACTAGCGAGCAATATGATTAATAGCAACATTGAAAATACTAAAATGCGGGTAAGAAAGCCAGATTAAAAGAAAAACCTCATACTGATGATTGAGCGCAGCTTCTGTCAAGTCAAATGCACACTTAAGAACATCAGAAGCATTGCTGCATGTGAGAACTCTTTCTATTGTTCCCTTCTGAGAAAGAATTTTCGCAACATTCTCTGGAAGAATCCTACACAACAAAGGCAGTCATCAGTTCAACATATAGGTCATCATATCAACCCAAGTCAAGCATATGATAAAGTAACTCGTACAGGAAAAAAAAATATGATGTGGACTTTAACAAACGGATAGGCACAAATAATTTACCTGCTGGCAGCTTTTGCAGCCCCATCCCCTCCATGGCCATCAAAAATGGCAAACAGCCCAAACTGCAAAAAAAAATTGGAATCAGAATGAATCCAACTCTTTCGAAAATTTATGACATTATTTCCATACCTGTTGAGCACCAGTAAGAGGATACTGGTAGCAGCTGACATCCTCCATGGGAAGTTTCTTTCCAGTTCGACGGGTTATCATTGCATCAGATACCATACCAACTCCTACTGGCACTTGTTGATTTTGTAGTGAAATTTGAACCTAGCGAGGTAGCATTATTAGAAGATTATTTTCTGTACGAACATGGATTCAGCTAAATAGTCCAATAAATAAAAGAATGATTTGCTTAAATGATAGAGTTCAAATATGATGAAGATTTTTTTTTATTTTTTTGCATCTATATGTTTCAAATGTTATAAGTATATAACAGGTAGGCAAGCTTTTGCAACTGAATTGGTAACAAGAAATATAACTGAGCATGCTGACATATCTGAGTATCTGTATACCATGCAATTTTGAACAGGATATAGTTTGATTTATATGTGCACAAATGCACAGGAGATTCCTATTGAGCAGAAGGATACAGTTTGAATGCTTTGTACACCAAAATATTGGAAGCCTGAACCACCATATGATTAACAATTGTGGGCCCATGGCCAGTCAACGATTTTTCATGCTAATGATAACAAAAAAAGCAGCCAAGACTTACAGATACTTTTGATGAACTCCCAAGTGTTATAATATCACCATCAGCAAGTTCAGCAGGCGCACTCCAACGCCTAGAACCAACATCAGGATGGGTAACTGCCTGGGAATTCAAGAAGGTTCCATTCAAACTGCCCATATCCACAAGTTCCCATCTGAGTGTCTGCAATTTAAGAGTAATGATTTACTGAATGGGAATGGAAGTATGTTCACAAGTACATATGCATTGTAATGATATGAATTGAATATATTGTGATTTATGAACCAAAGACACCCACTATAATCTATGATATTCCTTTGTATAATGTGAAATCTGAAAATGCCCCACGAAATCATATTTACAGCCAACAGAAATGCCCTAAATATGTACTGCAGCATCAAGCTAAGAATAGCATCATAACTGACAACAGAAATGGCAGCTGCAAACTCCACAAACAGGTAGCAAAAAAATGAAAATTAGAAGCACTAAGAGTTCCAGCAGAAGCAAGCAGACACTCCGGCAATTACATCCACAGATATCTCAATTTTCAAAACAATCTAGGGTTCGAATACGGTAGCATGCTGAAGGTGAAAAAGATTGGAAAGTATGTGAGACTTACCTTTGGATTCCAGTCAATCCGTGCATGCTTTCCTGACACCTCAGAATCCTTTAACACCAAATCGCTTTGAGGAATCCTTCCAAGAGTCATTGGGAGCATGGACGTATTACCTGACTGCAGGTAGCGGTTTATTCCATGAGATGGGCCAGCTATGACCTCCAAGGCTAGGTGGCTTCCTGCACTCCTAGCAAATGATTATACATCATGAGCATATGCATGTATAATATTTGCAACATGTGGACCACTAGGACATCCAGCTAATGAAAGGACGTTTTACCAACTGTAATATCCTTCACAGGAATGCCGCCATTATTATTCTCTCCAGAAGCCCTTCTTGTGTGCTTCGCCTCAGATGCTCGCACACTTGCTTCTGCTGTACGCTTCAGCGTACTTCCCAGATGGAGCTCTTCCGGTGTACCATTTGTAACATCAATCACATGAACTTCTCCTACAAATTTAAATATTATATATATTTACAAATTTATGATGATGGTTAATAGAGAAGCTGAGTACTCCAAAAAACACCACACAAAATCAAATGTTCCGCTGCTGTATAATGCAATGATGAAAGACCGAGTGTAAATATGTGCACCTTCAATAGGATGAGATTCAGTGGGATGAGTATGCGTCCTCGGTGAAGTGGTACTCCTATTTGTCCACATTGTAGACTCACTAGCATTATTGCTACCAAGGTTATTGCTTGGACCCGAGTAGTCATCCAACTTGTCTGATATTAGAGGCCTGTTGATATCGTCGTCCTGCAAGCAAACAGCAATCAGACATACAACCTCCACCTTCCATCTGTGAAAACAAAATTATATTTGCTTTTTCCTATCCATTACACCCGCTCTGATAATATATGCATATAGGGCCTGTTTGGATTCAGCCGTAAAGGCATGACCAAAATATTGATAAGTTGTGGCTGTTTGGTTTGTAGACCATTATTCTTGTCAATTTTTTGGCAAACCATTGATCATTTGGTTTTAAGCCAAATGGCTTGCCAAATATTTGGCAATTTTGGTTGGCTTGTGTTTGGTTGGTCCATAATTCGGAATTTGCATGCCAGCCAATAAAAAACATATAGGTGTAAACCAACACTGATACAACTTGATTATTCTCTAGTTCAGACTAAACAAAAAAGGCATGATCTTAAAGAGTATAAAGACACCATAAGTTGCATGGAGTTACTTTAGTCTCCAGGAACGTCATGCTAAACATTGTGGAATATAAATAGCTAGCATCAATGATCAGCTACTCGACAGAACAGAATACATGTTTGCACCAGACAAAAGATATTCCACAAAATGTTGCTTACTACAAAAAATAAAATAAAATAGCCCAGTCATGTTCATATTAGCTACTCCATGGAATCAGATCTGTGTGAATTACAAACACATAATACATTGATTTGTTAAACACACACCACATGTCCACATCTAGTACTCCCTCCGTCCCAAAATTCTTGTCTTAGATTTGTCTAGATACGGGTGTATCTAATACTAAAACGTGACTTGATGCATCCGTATTTAGACAAATCCAAGACAAGAATTTTGGGACGGAGGGAGTACTAGTTACGCAAAAGTGCATCTGCAGCTAAATGGACAAGAGTGAGGCAAATCACACCATTGGAAAAGGCAAACTGTATAGGGTTGAGGAGGATTCGGGTGCTGGGCTTTGGATGCAATATGATTCCATTGACTGAGGGTGGGGGGAGGAAGGCCGTCGGAGCAGAGCAAGCCGGACCACTATGGCCGGTAGGACCTGCAGATCTGACAATGGTTTTCTGCTTGGGGCTTGTGGTGTGCGGGCGAGAAGAGGAAGTGGGAAATGACCGTATAAGAGAGGAGACAGTGCGGAGGGTTTGGCTGCCAAATCTTTGACGGACGATATCCACGCCCTCGCTTCGCCCGTGGTTTGGCGAAAATCAGGAGGGGCGCACCTGGTTTGAGCCAAAATTGACGTGGATCCAAACAACCTCCAAAATACGCCAATTTTGGCTCACCCTGGTATTGGTGTCCATCCAAACATACCCATAGTTGCATTACCACAGCCAAAGTTTTTTTTTTCAAGTAAATAAACATCATGTAGGATTAAATGAAAACATAATATCCCATGCTCTTCACAAGAAAGCAAGATAATGGGGGTTTTATGACCCTAGTACAAGTTGTTTGAGTGGATCAGAAGCTAGTTGTACTCATGCACAACCATATGAGATGCAATGTATCATTCAAATCAACATGAAATAATTCCATAAAGCATTTAGCTTACTGAGGTAGAAGTGGCTGGTGACAAAAAAGGGTCTACAGAAGTAAACAGAATGTGACCAAAAGAAAGGTCTACTGAGGTAAGTAAAGGCCAATAATGATACATCGCCTTGAGAGGCATTGAGTAATGACCATGGTTCTTCGCAAAAAAAAAAAAGTAATGACCATGGTTAAAAAATGCGCGCCTAGGCTCCAGGCGATAGCAAAACGCCTAGTGCTTAATCTGCGCATAAGCGTGTGATTTCGTCAGCAAAACGCAAAGGCAGTGGCCAACCGCACAATTAACGCCTAGCGCTTTTCTACCTATGGTAATGACTGGTAAGCTTAGAGAGGCAAGATGATCATAGTTTGTCCAATTGTCTCCGTTGTACAGAAGTGCGTGGCAGCTGAGCCAATAAACAAATCAGCGTGTTAGGTCGATAATGGCGAAGGCTGATAATCCAACCAAGCCTCAAAGTTGCTCAAATACCATGTCCTCCGAGCCACCACGGGCCAGTCCAGCGCGGGGAACAGGCATGATATTGCAGTACCAACATCGCCCCTCGTCCGCTGCAATCAATCTTGCCGAAATGTTCGACGCGACGCAACACCAAGAACGCCCCGCTATCCCAAATCCCTCGAAACCAAATCGCCGACCTAGCGGAGCCCCCCTCGAACCAACCGCGCCATCGAGATTCCCCGCGCGCCCCGGAAACGACGGGGGCAGCCGGCCGCGCGGCCGCCCCCCGCGGCAGATCCGCGCCGTGATCGAGGGGAACGGGAAGGAACCGAAGGGAGATTTCCAGGGGTGGTGGGGGTCTGACCTGGGAGGACGAGGCAGGCGGGGGCGCGCCCCGGCACCAGCGGCGGCAGGCGTAGACGGCGAGGCCGAGGACGGCGAGCGTGGCGACGGCGGCCCCGCTGACGACGAGGGGGGAAATGGCCAGGGGCGGGCGGGGGAGGCCGGTGGCGGTGGCCGCGGACGGGGGCGTGGCGTCGTCGCTTTTTTTTTTTCAATGTTTGCCCCCTTTTGACACGCAGGGGCCGCCTCTGTTTCCTCCCCGCGATTTGCATCGGTTTTTATGGTCTTTTTCACATGTTTTGCGTTTCGTGTCGACGGCCGGGGGATCCAGTAGAGATTATCCGACGGTGATGGCGATGGTGACGCCGTTTGTGCCAAAAATCAGCGGCAGATTCATTCTCGCGCCGTTATAATCGTGTAATAAACATCGTATCTAAAACATCTCTGTATAAAAGTTTATTATGGAGGGAGTATATCATGTTAGATTTTATATTGTGCCGTTATAATCGTGTAATAAACATCGTGTCCAAAATGTCTTATAAAAGTTTATGAAGGGAGTATATCATGTTTGATTTTCTATATTTAATGGGTATATTTATGTGTGGTGTCAATGTGTAATCCTCTTTTTTTAAAACAATGTCAGTATGTAATCTTTGTTATACGTGAAATTAATAACATGGTAGTCTAGTTGATAGAACTGTAAAGCCTCTACCCCTGCTTCTCCATCTCTTCTCTACTACCTATAAACTGGACATTCCCCTTGATGGTCACCGACATGAGCGCATGGTCGCGGCCAACCAACGTTCACTTGCCAACTTCAACAAGGGTGTCCCCCGTTGATCTATTCTTCCTTGCACATTCGCACAGCGGCTTCCTAAAGGCCAATCATGAACAAAAATGGCGGCACGCATGGCTACTAGCGACAAAACGCATCTAAGGAAAACAATATCAAACCCCAAATCAACATTGTGTGTGGCAATCAGCGTTTGTGCATGGCAAAAATATCAGTTATGCTTGCCACCTAATCTGCTATTCCGCTGAGTCGTACATATAGCAAGCACACCAAAGATTGCATATGTATAAAACCGTCACAACAACAAAGTTGTCGTGATATAGGAAAAAAACACTACAAGCCCAAACATTATAAAAAGCTCGCACGCAAACAAGTTGACAAGGTCTTGAGGGTGGGGATGCACTTCTAAAACATGACAAATTTCGAGAATGTCCGTAATGGTTACATCACAAGTTTTAGAAGGAAAATGTTCCCTAAATGACGGCGAATTTAGAAATTTTTGTAGTGATCACATCGCAAATTTAAAATATATAGGTATGTAATAACATGGCAACTTTTTGGAAATTTGTAATGGTTTCCTTAACCAATTAAGTTTTTGGAAAAAAATGTGTAAATCATGACAACTATATTTTTGTATATACTAGCAAGAAGCCCATACATTGCAACGGGGCATACATATTCTAATAAATCAACATCAATATTGTCCGACATATACCTTACATTCACCATATTCTAGATTTTAGGAACATTTAATTTGATTTTAGTATATGTAGGGGAGGCAAGGAAAGTTTTGATTTTGTTGAGATTTTGGTGAGATTGATTTGATTTGATTTGATTGAGTTGATGCAGAACGTGATTTTGGGAATTATCAATTTGGTTTAAATTATTTTAAGGTACTATATTTATAGTATTGGTTAATATTTTGTGAGGCGTCGGTTGGGGTTACCAAAAAAACCAGTTGGAAACCAAACAGGGGAGGGAACATGGATAGGAAAAAACGAAGAAGAGGGAAGGCAACGGAATCAATTCCTCTACTAGAGATTTTTATTTTTGTACGACGTTGGTTAGGGTTAAAAAAAAGATACGAACCCAAATGAGGGAGGGGGACACGGGGAGGAAAAAACCCGGGAAGGAGGTGACAGAACCAACTCCCCTTTAATACTAGAGATATATTCCAGAAAAAATGAAAACATGGAAACTTGTGAAAAAATTGTTATAAATTGAAGCAACTATATGTAAATGTATGTGCAAAATTCTGAATATATTCTTACATTGCAAATTATAGAAACAAAATTTGGTATAACATGGAAAATTAGGAAATTTGGTTCCATAGAACATGACAAATTTTGAAAATCTTTATAATGATCAAATGGAAAATTTAGGAAATTTTGTTTGCTACATCATGGAAAAAATTAGAAAATCTGTAATTGTCAAAATGACAAATTTATGAAAAGTGTTCTCTAGAACATGGAAAATTTTGAAATGTTTGGAGTGATCACATGGTAAATTCGGAAAAGTTGTTCCATACGTCATGGAAAAATTTAGAACAATCTTAGTAGTCACATGGCAAATTTATGGGAAAAATTCTATAGAACATGGCAAATTGTGAAATGTTTGGACTAGTCACATGTCAATTTTAGGGAAATTATGTTCACTAGAACATGCATCTTAAGTTGTCGCTATGCTATCACTTATGCATGGTCACTTATCCATGAGATTATGGCCACTGGATCTATAGTAATCATGGCAAATTTGTGTTAACTTTCTAGGTTGGCAACTTTGTGTTTATCTTAATTCACGTCAAAAAAATTGTAGCATTTATTTTGATTTTAGTATATGTAGGGGAAGGAAAGTTTTAATGTAGTTAAAGATTTCGGTAAGATTGATTTCATTGAGTTAATGTAGGACATGGTTTTGGTAAAGTGTCGATTTGGTTTAAATTATTTCAAGTTACTATATTTATGTTGGTTAATATTTTGTGAGGCATCAGTTGGGGTTACCAAACAGATTGGGAACCAAAGGGGGGGGGGGGACTTGGGTAGGAAAAATTCAGAAAGAAGGGGTGACAAGGGAACCAACTCCTCATTAATAGTAGAGTTTTTTTATTTTGTGCGGCATTTGTTGGGGTTAAAAAATATGACACCAAATGAGAGAGGGAAACACGGGGAGGAAAAAACACGTAAGGAGGGGAGGTGACAGAACCAATTCCCCTTTAATACCAGAGCTATATTCCTGAAAAAATGAAAACATGGCAGCAAAGATTGCTATAAATTAAGGCAACTATATGTAAATGTATGTGCTAAATCCTGAAATATGACAGTGCTGCAAATTATATAAAAATATTAGTATAACATGGAAAATTAAGAAATTTGGTTCTCTAATTTTAAGATGTTCATACTAATCAAATGGAAAATTTAGAAAAAGTTTGTTTACTACATCATGGGAAAATTTGGAAATCCGTATTTGTCACATGGAAAATTTATGAAAAAATGTTCTTTCCAACATGGAAAAATTGAAATGTTTGGACTGGTCACATGGTTAATTTAGATAAGTTTGTTCCACACATCATGGGAAAATTTGAAAAAATTTGTAATAGTCACATGGCAAATTGATGGAAAATTGTTTTACAAAACATGGCAAATTGTGAATTGTTTGGACTGGTCACATGGCAATTTTGGGTAAATTTTGTTCACTAGAACATGGCCTTAAGTTGTCACTATGCTATCACTTTTGTATGGTCACTTATCCATGAGATCATGGCCACTGGATCTATAGTAATCACGGGGAATTTGTGTTAATTGTTTAGGCTGGCAACTTCATGTTTATCTTAATTCACGTCAATTTTTTTGGGCATCGACTATATGTGTGCATATGGCAAATCTTGCAAATGTGGTAGGTTTTATTCATATACAATGGCAAGTTTGTATTGGAAGCCATATGACAAGCAAAAAGTATGTGCCATTTCCAAAAATAAAGATTGGCAAACTTAGCTGACAACTCTGTTTTTAGGATGCTTTATTATTATAATATGTCGGCTTAAATTATACCAGGTTACCATGTTTAAGGACAAAGGTTTGCCATGTGATAAAGTTAAATAAAGAAACCATAAGTCATGTTCCAAAAAAAAGGTTTGTAATGTGATAGGAAAAGGTTTTTTGGAAATATTTGTCGTGCTACTTTTGCTTACTATACTTAATTATATGTCATTTCTTAAATTCACTAGATTATCATGAGGATTCAAAAAACTTGGCATGTGGCAAAGCAGGAGAAAGAAAAGTAATTTTCACCTTAATTGTACCAATTGCCATGTGTTATTTACAGAAGTCATGGGGCTGGTAACTCACACGCGTGTGTGGGCATGCAGTTTCAACTAGCTGCCTAGCCGAATCAGAGCATGGTTTATAGTATAACCAGGTGCTAGCTATAACATGCTGTCATCTATAGCAAATGTAATAGCCAACACGTATACTAGTTAGCTAATTAGGTACAAGAAACTTCTACTCCCTCCGTCCCATAATATAAGGTTGTTTTTCAAGCTATGTTAGCTTGAAATGATCTTATACCGTGGGATGGAGGGAGTACTTTATTAACGTATGACTCATCTTTCACTTTCACAAAGCTTCTTGGAGCCCATGCTACAACCGATTGTAACTCTGTAGCACGCTTCTCTTCTCTCTCTTCTAACTCAGCAATAATATAATATTTAAATCCTTATAGCTCACTTACAACACCTCATTATACTTGCTCTTAGGCAATGCCTTAGCAGTCTTTCTACCTTTTCCAACTGGTCCTAATTACCATGCATGCAATGTGTGAGCCCCACACATGCAGCTTCTTGCCCCCGATGGAATCAACAGGGCCACCGTTAAATCAGAGGGGAGAGGAATTAATTATTGGGCCCCACAGTTAATTGGGAGGCAGGGGGACTGGACCCCATAGTTGAATGGGGAGATTAATTATCAGGCACATGGCTGAAAATGGGGTCGCGGGATTTTTGGGTCTGGTCCCCAAGAGGGTTGCGTCTTGCAATGCATGCTCGCATAAGAGTCGTTCGAATCTTAGGAGTTATTGTATAATCTTAACAAATAGGGAAAATCTCTGAAAAACACAAACTTGCCATCCTTGTAACAACAACTAACCATTGCAGTTTTGGGGATGTTGGCAACAACAAAACTTCCATTCAAATATGTGGATCATGGTAGGGGCAAAAATACTAACCGAAGAGCGAAATTGCCAAGTATCCATCTCCCGCATCCTTGCTTGCTCCTCCTCCCAGCTTCGCATGTCCTCCGCCGCACAAGCTTGATTCCCTACCGGAGATGACATTGATGGCCCCATTGAAGGAGCAAGGTCAAAGCGTTGCCACAAAAAAAGAGTAAACATCATCAGAGCATGTAATATAATCTGTTCACGGCAACAAGATCGATCGACTCCTAGAAAATTCCCAAGTCCATGCCCCACCGATCTTTCCGTTCCATTAAGAAAAAGCAAAATTGCACGTGTTGGCACCAGAAATCAACATGCACCGTGCCCCCACGACCCACCGACCCCTCTTTTCCTTCATCAAAGCAAAAAAACATCTATGTGATGGCTAGAGAAAAGGCTTGCCCTGCTGCTAAATTCAGGTCGCAATTTGGATGCCCTTTGGTGGAAAATCGAACGAACGCCCTAGAGAACCTGTCGATTACGCTAGAATGTAACGCATGGAGCAGTAAGGCAACCGAACCCCACCCCCATTGCTTGAACCAAAATGTGTGCTTGTCTTCACATCGCCGAACCCCTAAAAAAATTCCGAACCAGAAATCCATCATGAATAGGTGAGGAAGAGGAGGAACGATGACCATACCTTGCCCAAAGGAGCGCGTCGGTAGATTTCAGGGAGGGCGTCGGCGATCCTCTAGATGCTCACAAAGGGGTGTTGGCACAGCGAGCAAATGTGGTTGGATGTGATGCTGGGGATATAGTAGTGGGATGCGACGATGGAGATATAGCGGTGAGCGAGAGAGAAGAAGTCAAAGTATGAGAAATAAATGCAAGGGTGTAGACTCTCTGACCCACGACACCAACTTCATGATTCATGCTGCCAAATGGACGTCAATCTTTGCGTTGCACGTGCACACGCTGGAGTGAACGGTGACTCACTGCACCGCACTGAGTGGTGCCACGCTGGCAATGCACGAAGACTCGGGTGAGGTGTCATGCTGAGAGGTCAGCACCGTGTCACGCTAGAAATCAGTAGGTTACCTTTTTCATCTTTCCAACTAGTTTTTCCAACCCCCTTCGTTCGCCCTCGTGCTTGTCTGTCCTCCCCGTTTCCCTCCTTTAGCAAACTTTTTGCCGTCCAGTCCCCATTCCACCATTTTTCCATCCCCTCAACTGGTTTCTTCTCATCCCTTTGTTTTTAGATCAAAAGACGCAAGGAGCACCCAGATTTAAATTAATAAAGCGAACAAATACCAGCATACACGAACGGTAATACCATTACAAGTAAACTGAGCTAGAGAAAATATTGCATGCATCTCATGACAAGAAGCAAGAGCAAGAAACTAGGAGGTCGTGCACCCCTTTTGCTCAGTGTTTCGCTTGCCCTCGTTTGCCCCCTCCCGAGTGCTGGAGCCAGAAATTTGCTCCTTGGCATTACTCCTATAACGGATGGTGGCGTACCTGTTGGGAAACATTGCATGGAAAACAACAAAATTTCTATGCACACGCAAGATCTATCCATGGAGATGCATAGCGACGAGAGAGGGAGAGTGTGTCTATGTACCCTCGTAGACCGTAAGCGGAAGCATTTAGTAACGCGGTTGATGTATTCGAACTTCTTCGCGATCCAACCGATCGAGTACCGAACGTACGGCAACTCCGCGTTCAGCACACGTTCAGCTCGGTAACGTCCACGCCTTCTTGATCCAGCAAGATGGCGAGGTAGTGGATGAGTTCCGGCAGCATGACGGGGTGGGTACAGTGATGGTGATGCTATCTCCGCAGGGCTTCGCCTAAGCACTACGAAAAAAATGACCGAGGGTGTAAACGGTGGAGGGGGCACCGCACACGGCTAAACAATTGTCGTTGTTATGTGTGGCGCCCCCTCCCATATATATATATATATATATATATATATATATATATATATATATATATATATATATATATATATATATATAGGTGGGGGAGAAGGCAGAGGCCAAGGGACGCCCCAAGTGGGGACGAATCCTACTTGGGGACTTCCCCAAGGCGTGCCCCCTTCCATATATGAGTGCGGGAGGAAGGCAGGAGGAGGAGCCCCCCCCCTTTCCTTTCTCTCACGAGGAGGGAAAGGCAGGAGGGGCCACCCCTCCTCTTTCCTTCCCCTAGGGCCATCCTGCTAAGGAGAGGGGCACGCTAGCCCCCTAGTGGGCTGGTATGTCCCTTCCTTTGGCCCATTAGGCCCATACACATACCGGGGGTGTCTGGAACCCCTTCCGGCGACCCGATGACTACCCGGTGCACTTCGAAATTCTTCCGGTGTCCGAATACCATCGTCCTATATATGAATCTTTACCCCTCGACCATTTCGAGACTCCTCGTCATGTATGTGATCTTATCCGAGACTCCAAAAAATATTCGATCACCAAATCATATAACTCATATAACACTATATTCTCAACGAACGTTAAGCATGCGGACCCTAGGGGTTCGAGAACTATGTCGACATGACCGAGACACCTCTCCGGTCAATAACCAATAGCGGAACCTGGATGTCCATATTGGCTCCTACATATTCTACGAATATCTTTATCGGTCGAACCGTTATGACAACATACATAATTCCCTTTGTCTGTCGGTATGTTACTTGCCCGAGATTCGATCGTCGGTATCTTCATACCTAGTTCAATCTCATTACTGGCAAGTCTCTTTACTCGTTCCGTAATACATCATCTTGTAACTAACTCCTTAGTCATTTGCTTGCAAGCTTATCTTGTGTATTACCGAGAGGGCCCGGAGATACCTCTCCGATACTCAGAGTGACAAATCCCAATTTCGATCCAGGCCAACTCAACAAACACCTTTGGAGATACCTGTAGAGCATCTTTATGATCACCCAGTTACATTGTGACATTTGATAGCACACAAGGTATTCCTCCGGTATTCGGGAGTTACATGATCTCATGGTCGAAGGACACATGCATTTGACATTCAAGAAAGGAGTAGCAATAAATTCAACGGTCATATGCTAAGCTAACAAATGGGTCTTGTCCATCACATCATTCTCCCAATGATGTGATCCTGTTATCAAATGACAACACATGTCTATGGTTAGGAAACATTAACCATCTTTGATCAACGAGCTAGTCTAATAGAGGCTTACTAGGGACACGATATTTGTTTATGTATTCACACATGTATTTAAGTTTCCGACCAATACAATTCTAGCATGAATAACAAACCTTTATCATGAATAAGGAAATATAAAATAACAACTTTATTATTGCCTCTAGGGTATATTTCCTTCAGTACCCACCTTGCCAGGTTGCTCGCTGGCGGACAGAGCCTCCTGGCCATCTGTTAGGGCATATTTCTCCCTTAGTGGTTTTGGTGATTGATGACAATGCATTTGCGGACTAATCGTGTGCATTGAGCATTTTAGATAATATATCTTATGGCACAAGACGGTTTGAACCCCTCTGGATATTTATGAAGACAGTGTTTTCTTGCCTTTCTTTTTCGGTGGACTTGAGTCGTAGGAATACCGTACTATTAAGAGGGGGTCCGCTTCGGAAAGGTTTGGGTGGAATCAACACGTGCACTATATCTTTGCACCCTCGTTCTTTCCCAGCAATTGAGCTTGTCCCTCCTTAGTGTTTGAACATTGTCAGAACAGGCTAAGCGGTAGTACCGCTCTGCTCAACGGTAGTACCGCTCCAGCGGTACTGCCGCTGTGCAATACGGCTCCTACTTCCGCTTAATTTGTTTGTTTTGTAAACGGGCGGTAGTAGAGCGGCGGTTCGCCACGGTAGTACCGCTCCTGCGGTACTATGGGGCTAATGGCCTCTCAACTATCGCGGGTTTACTAGACACCTATAGGCTAAGCGGAAGTACCACTGCTAGCTACGGTAGTACCGCTCCAGCGGAACTACCACTGGCTAGTACCACGGGGAGTGATACATCTCTAATGTATCTATAATTTTTTATTGTTCCATGCTATTATATTATCTATTTTGGATGTTTTATATACATTACTATGCTATTTTATATTATTTTTGGGACTAACCTATTAACCTAGAGCTCAGTGCCAGTTTCTGTTTTCCCTTGTTTTTGAGTTTTACAGAAAAGGAATATCAAATGGAGTCCAAACGGAATAAAACTTTTGTGATGTTTTTTCTTGGACCAGAAGACATTCATGGAGCTTGGAGAAGGGGCGAGAAGGTTCCCGAGGAGGCCACAAGTCTCCTAGACGCGCCCCAGGGGGCACGCCCTAAGGGCTTGTGGGCCCCTCGGGAGTCCTCCAACCCTAATCATTGCACTATAAATTCCCAAATTTTCCCAAACCATTAGAGGCATCCACCAAAATACTTTTCCACCGCCGCAAGCCTTTGTTCCTGTGAGATCCCATCTTGGGGCCTTTTCCGGCGATCTGCCGGAGGGGGATTCGATCACGGAGGGCCTCTACATCAACCTTGCTGCCCTACCGATGATGTGTGAGTAGTTTACCATAGACCTACGGGTCCATAGCTAGTAGCTACATCGCTTATTCTCTCTTTTTGATCTCCAATACAATGTTCTCCTCGATGTTCTTGGAGATCTATTCGATGTAATACTTTTTCGCGGTGTGTTTGTTGAGATCCGATGAATTGTGGATTTATCATCAGATTATCTATGAATATTATTTGAGTCTTCTCTGAACTCTTTTATGCATGATTAAGATATCTTTATGTTTCTCTTCGAACTATCGATTTGGTTTGGCCAACTAGATTGGTTTTTCTTGCAATGGGAGAGGTGCTTAGTTTTGGGTTCAATCTTGCGGTGTCCTCGCCCAGTGACATAGTAGGGGTAGCGAGGCACACATTGTATTGTCGCCATCAAGGATAAAAAGATGGGGTTTATATCATATTGCTTGAGTTTATCCTTCTACATCATGTTATCTTATTTAAGGCGTTACTCTGTTCTTATGAACTTAATACTCTAGATGCATGCTCGATAGCGGTCGATGTGTGGAGTAATAGTAGTAGATGCAGGCAGGAGTCGGTCTACTTGTCACGGACGTGATGCCTATATTCATGATCATTGCCTTAGATATCGCCATAACTATGCGCTTTTTTATCAATTGCTCAACAGTAATTTGTTTACCCACCGTATGCTTTCTTCAAGAGAGAAGCCTCTAGACAAACCTATGGCCCCCATGTCTATTTTCCATCTTATATTTTTAGATCTATAAACCAAAAAATCCTAAATTACCTTGCTACAATTTATTCACTTTTACTTTGTTTTATGTTTTAGTAATCTTTTATATCCATCTCTATCAGATCTCATTCTTGCAAGTGACCGTGAAGGGATTGACAACCCCTTTATCGCGTTCGGTGCAAGTGTTTGATTGTTTGTGCAGGTGCATAGATTGGATACTTGCTTGTACCTCCTACTAGATTGATACCTTGGTTCTCAAACTAAGGGAAATACTTATCTCTACTTTGCTGCATCACCCTTTCTCTTCAAGGAAAAAACCAACACAAGCTCAAGAAGTAGTAGGAAGAATTTCCGGCGCCGTTGCCTGGGAGGTCTACATCAAGCCTACCAAGTACCCATCCTAAACTCTCATCTCTTGCATTACATTATTTGCCATTTGCCTCTCATTTTCATCTCCCCCACTTCTAAAATGTTTTCAGAAAAACACAAAAATATTTGCCTTTTTATTTGCCTTCTTTTCATTTGTCTTTTATGTCTTACTTGGTTTGTTTGCTTGTTCGCTTGGTATAATTGTGTGTTTATTGAAAATCAGAAAGCAAAAAGTTTATGGATCCTCATCCACTTGCTAATCTTTTTAAAAGATCCAATTATGATGAACCAATTGCTAGTTAGTTGAGTGCACTAGATTATCTTTATGAAGTTGTGCTTGAAATTCGTGAATCGAAAAATTGTGATGAAGTGTTAAAAGAAGAAATTTATGAAGTGATTCATGATAGCTCCTTGAAAGAAAAGCATGATTGCAATGATGTTGTTATAAATTCTATTAATGTTAATTGTGCTAATAATATGAAAAACCCCAAGCTTGGGGATGCTAATTTTGGTATGTCCACTACTTATTGCAATGATCATGATTGGGGTGATAATGCTTCTTATGATCTTGAAAATTTATTTAAGCCTCATGATAAATATGTTTTTGATAATATTAAAAGTGGGTTTGGAAGAGTGTCAACTTTAGTAAATAATTATCCCACTACTTTGGAGATTGATCAATCTTATAAAATTTTTGATAAAAGTGGGCTTGGAGAAGTAATGACTTTATTTTATGTTAATCCCACTATTTTGGAAGAGTGTCAACTTAGCTTGCATGTGGAACAATTAGAAGATGTGTTATGTGATAGCTATATTGTTGAATTTGAATATGACCCCACATGCAATTATTATGAGAGAGGAAAATATGGTTGTAGAAATCTTCATGATACTAAATTACCTCTCGTTATGTTGAGATTGCTATTGTTTCTTTCTTCTTCCTTGCATATGCTAGTTTTTGCTTGTCTTGATAATTTGTTTGCTTATAAAATGCTTATGCATAGGAAATATGTTAGACTTAAATTTTATTTTAACATGCTACATGATGCTCTCTTTGTGTTTCAATTGCTATCTTTCATGTGAGCATCATTAAAATTATCAACGCCTAGCTAAAAGGCTTTAAAGAAAAGCGCTTGTTGGGAGACAACCCAATATTTTTTCTTCTGCTTTTATGAAAATACACATTATTACCTCTGTAGTAATTGTGTTTTGGTATTTTAATTAGTGTTTGAGCCAAGTAAGACCTTTGGGATGGTCTACGGTGGTAGTTGATTTGATCTTGCTGAAAAACAAAAACTTTTGCACTCATTGTCAGAATTTTGAAAAATCACATAAACGTATTGTATTGTTGCCATCAAGGATAAAAATATGGGGTTTATATCATATTGCTTGAGTTTATCCCTCTACATCATGTCATCTTACTTAAGGCGTTACTCCATTCTTATGAACTTAATACTCTAGATGCATGCTGGATAGCGGTCGATGTGTGGAGTAATAGTAGTAGATGCAGGCAGGAGTCGGTCTACTTGTCACAGACGTGATGCCTATATTCATGATCATTGCCTTAGATATCATCATTACTTTGCGCTTTTCTATCAATTGCTCAACAGTAATTTGTTTACCCACCGTATGCTTTCTTCAAGAGAGAAGACTCTAGTGAAACCTATGGCCCTCGGGTCTATTTTCCATCATATATTTCCAGATCTATAAACCAAAAAACCCAAAAATACCTTGCTGCAATTTATTTACTTTTACTTTGTTTTACAATTTAGTAATCTTTTATATCCATCTCTATCAGATCTCATCCTTTCAAGTGATCGTGAAAGGATTGACAACCCCTTTATCGCGTTGGGTGCAAGTGTTTGATTGTTTGTGCAGGTGCATATATTGGAGATTTGATTGTACCTCCTACTGGATTGATACCTTGGTTCTCAAACTGAGGGAAATACTTATCTCTACTTTGCTGCATCACCATTTCCTCTTCAAGGGAAAAACCAACACAAGCTCAAGAAGTAGCAGGGAGTACCACTTATTTTCCTGGTTCTGGACTGATCTGTTCCATGGGCGGAAGTAGAGCGGCATACACGGTAGTACCACCTACTACCGTGGGTTTCTCCTGCTATTCAACACCGTGCGATAGTACCGCTGGTGGGTGCGGTAGTACCGCTCCGGCGGCACTACCGTCCCCCTGACTTGCTCAGGTTGAACTACGTAGCTGGCACTTCCGTGCCAGTGGAAGTACCGCTCACCCGGGCGGTACTACCGCTTATGCACGGGTTGTGGGATCATAACGGTTGAATCCACTCTCCCACTATATAGAGGAGTCATCTTTCTTCTAGTTGACCACCTCTTCCTCCCCAAGCTCCATTGTTGCTCCAAAGCTCATTTTTGCCCGATCTCTCTCCCTATCCAATCGATCTTGTTGGTTCTTTAGGGATTGCTTGATAAGGCCTAGATCTACACTTCCACCAAGAGAAATTTCATTCCCCCCACTAATCCATTGTGGATCTTGTTACTCTTGGGAGTTTGAGCACCCTAGACGGTTGAGGTCACCTCGGAGACACAATCCATTGTGGTGAAGCTTCGTGGTGTTGTTGTGAGCCTCCAATTCGGTTGTGGAGAGAGCTCCAACCTTGTTTGTAAAGGTCCGATCGCCGCCTTCAAGGGCACCACTAGTGGAATCACGACATCTCACATTATGTGTGGCGTGAGGAGGATACGGTGGCCCTAGTGGCTTCTCGAGGAGCATTGTGCCTCCACACAGCTCCAACGGAGACGTACTTCCTCTCAAAGGGAAGGAACTTTTGAAAGGATCGATATGGTTGACTAGAGGGGGGGGGGTGAATAGGCAACTAACAATTTTTAGCTTTTCATTACCAATTTAAACTTTGCATCAAAGTAGGTTGTCTAGATATGTAACTAGGTGAGCAACCTATATGATGCAACAACAATAAGCACACAAGCAAGCAAGAGATATAACACAAATAACCTTGCATAAGTAAAGGCGCGAGATAACCAAGAGTGGAGCCGGTGAAGACGAGGATGTGTTACCGAAGTTCCTTCCCTTTGAGGGGAAGTACGTCTCCGTTGGAGCGGTGTGGAGGCACAATGCTCCCCAAGAAGCCACTAGGTCCACCGTATTCTCCTCACGCCCTCACACAATGCGAGATGCCGTGATTCCACTATTGGTGCCCTTGGAGGCGGCGACCGAACCTTTACAAACAAGGTTGGGGCAATCTCACGAAACTTGACCACAATGGACTATGGCTCCGCGGTGACCTCAACCGTCTAGGGTGCTCAAACACCCAAGAGTAACAAGATCCGCAAGGGATTAGTGGGGGGAATCAAATTTCTCTTGGTGGAAGTGTAGATCGGGGCCTTCTCAACCACTCTCGAGCAAATCAACAAGTTTGATTGGCTAGGGAGTGAGATCGGGCGAAAATGGAGCTTGGAGCAACAATGAAGCTTAGGGTTGGAAGAGGTAGTCAACTAGAGGAAGAAGACACCCCTTTTATAGCTGTGGACAAAATCCAACCGTTAGCCACCTAACCAGCCCGCGACTTGCGGTACTACCGACCCTGACAAGCGGTACTACCGCAGGGCCATGCGGTAATACCGTGAGGGACCGCGGTACTACCGCTGCAACGACAGGAACTAGAACAAGCCCGAAGCACAGAGGCTGAGAACGATACTTCCGCACGCGCGGTACTACCCGCTCCCCCTTGCGGTACTACCGCAAGGCAGGAATGTCCTATCCTGGGAAGGGCGCGAATGAATAAAAATACATCCGTGCCTACTTCCACTGAAAAACAAACGATGCAAAAATCCGACACGGGACTACGGCTGGAGGAGCGGTACTACCGCATGGCAGCTGAGCCAGGCCGCACGCGGTACTACCGCGCACAAGGTGCGGTACTACCGCGGAGGCACGGATGTAAAAAATTACATCCGCCCTTACTACTGCAATGCAGCGGCACTTGGCCTGGGGGCCACGGTACTACGGCTCCAGAGGAGCGGTACTACCATGGTCTCCTGCGGTACTACCGCGCCGAAGTACGGTACTACCGCAGGTGCCTGCGGTACTACCGCTCCAGGGAGCAGTACTACCACAAGCCCAAAATCAGCAACCAGGACAAAGCATAGAGGATAAACGGAGGATGCTCCATAGCGCAGGGGAAAGGTGGAGACAAGCAAGAAAACGTGTACGTGATGATTCCACCCGAACCTTTCCGACGCGGACCCCCTCTTAATAGTACGGCTTTCCTACGACTCAAAACCACCAAAAAAGAAACATAGAAAAACGCCGTCTTCAATAGTCTTCGAGGGGCACCAAACCGTCTTGTGCCTAGCGATGAAACGTCTGAGAAACTCAAGGCACACGATTAGTCTGCAAAAGCATTGTCATCAATCACCAAAACACCTTAGGGATAAATATGCCCTTACAATCTTCCCCTTTTTGGTGGATTGATGACAATACAGGATTTGCACAAAGGGAAATAATATAGAGAAAACGCAAACCCCTCCTCTCTAACATATAGACGGGCTCCCCCTAGGTGTGTGCAATCTAGATGGATTCTTTGGACTGCACGACACACAAACTAGGATCAACACTCCCCCTATATTTTAGAGACAAGGAATATCTTGCAATAGTAAGGCTAACACTAGACAAGAGCAAAACATAAGTAGCACAATATATCATAAGCTCACTAAGATAGGATAGATTGCATATGTCTTACACCATATGAAGGATAAGTCTCAAGGGCGCAAACCAAACCAAAGCAAACGAGGTTCAAACGAGAAAGCAAACACACCGAACATGACAAACGACTCGCAAGCACGCAAATCCCTACACTCTCTCCCCCTTTGGCATCGAGACGCCAAAAAGGCAGAGAGGACACCTACACACAAGGGGTGGCTCAGGCAGAGAAATCATCCCAACGCTCCTCGTCAGACTCGGCGGCGGGGACGGTCTCCTCGATGTCCTCCTCAGAAACAGTCCACTTGTAGCCTTGCTTCGCCATCCATTCGGCCTCCAGGGTGATGTGCCTCTCTGACCCGCTGGATTTTGCCTCATCAAAGACCTTCATGATCCTCTTGTCACGATGGCGACTCTCCTTGGAAGCAACGTGAGTCCTGTACTTCCCCTTCGCCTGCATGCAAAACAGAGTCTTCATCTTGTCCTTCAGCTTCTTGGCCCACGAGGACTCAGAGGAACGATGGGTATACCCAGCATCACGGTCCTCAGCAACATCCTCTGCTCCAGCCTCCTCCTCATCAACAGCCCTCCTAGCAGCAGACGCCTCAGCACGAGTAGTAGTGTTGGCCCACTTGGGCTTGACACGGAGACTGATGGACTCATGCCGAATCCAGTCTGGAGCAAGGAACTCATCACCAGGGAACAACTTCTCCCAAGTCTTGGAGATCAACAGAAACAGGTATGGTCCATAGATAGGTACCTTGCGGTTGAACACCGCGAACCGAAGCTCACACCACATGATGTGTGAGACATCAAGTGGTTTAGTCTGAGACACACGTGCCTCCTCGCACAGGAGCATCATATCCACCAGATAGGCATGTACCTTGTCCTTGTCGCTAATGCGAGGAAACAGAGAGTTGCGGAAGATGCGATACATGATATCCAGAAAGGGGTTCAGCACCCACGTCGACTTGCCACAACGGACTCAGGATTGGCATGAGGGAGAACACCTACGGGTGTGGTGAGCCCGTCATCAGGAACCTGTAGCAGATCCATGAACTCCTTCCAGGTAGCAGTCACCTGACGGCCATTGGACATCCAAGTCATCCTCCGCTTCTCCCCATGGTGAAAGTGAACTGAGGCAAAGAATTGACAGATAAGCTCAGGGTCATAGTCCAGGTGAAAAGAGATCACATGTTCAATACCAAACTACTCCACCAAATCCAGAGCCTCTCCAAAGTACTCATGATACTTGTCCTTCCTCATGTGATTCATGTCAATCCACTTGACATCCACGTAGGTATTTTGCTTGGCCTTGATCACATCCAGATAAATGAGAGTCTGCTGCTTGGTCCAAAACAACTCATTGCCTCTGAAGTTAGCACGAGCATTCACATATGGGTTGATCTGCCTGCGAGGGATAAACTCAGCGAGGGGAATCTCGTCCATGCCCTTAGCGGGTTCCTTGTGCTTGCTAGCTGAGGTCTTGACATTGCGCTTGGGGGCACTGGAGCCCTCTGGTGCTTCATCTTGATTGCGCAGTCGCTTGGAGCCAGTGTCACGACTGGGATTGGAACGGCGAGAGCCACCACCTAAGATACAAGGCAAAAACACACACAAAGAGCGAGAAGAATCAATGCAAATACCTTAGCAAGACAAGAGAAACAAGTAGAAAGCATACATGGTAATTGCCACGAGGAAGATTGGACAACAACGGTAATCTTGCCGTGTCGTGCGGTACTAAAATTTTAAATACCGCTCCTAGTCGCGGTAGTACCGTGTGAGGGCACGGTAGTATCGGGGCTTGGAGCGGTAGTAGGATCTTAGTGCCACAGCTCGTGCGGTAGTACCGCACCTGGTAGGCGGTAGTACCGGACCTGCGATAGTACCGCATACTGGATGCGGTAGTACCGCACGGCGGCAGATCCAAATCACTTTGAATCTGAGAAAAGCAGTGAAAACATGGCAGTACTACGGTTGATCAAATCTACCACGGGACAACATATCAAGTATAATTTCTATGCAACACTACTCTCCTACATCCTACTCTTGCAAAGATTTGGCCTAAAATCTCAAGAACACATGCATCTCCCCAAAAACCTAGAGGCAAAAGAACAACCAAGAGAGAGAGGGATTTGGGGAGAAACATTGGTCCATGGCAAGAGGAAGTGGTGGGGAACAATCCCACCGGTCAGAATCCGAGGAGAGTGGCCGGAGACGGAGATCCGGCGAGGGTCTCCGGCGCCGTTCTTGAGCGAGAGAGAGAGAGGCGGCGGGGAGAGAAACAAGTGAATGGGTATGGGGAGTTGGAACTCCCCTGCCCGAGTCATAACCCCCACGCCACTCGTCAGCGCGGTAGTACCGCGCTTCATCACGGTACTACCGCTTAGGTGGAAGTACCGCACCTAAGCGGTAGTACCGCTCTCCCAAAGCGGCAAGTAAAAAGCATCTTTGCCACTTGCGGTAGTACCGTGCTCTCCACACGCGGTAGTACCGTGGCAGGCCGCGGTAGTACCGTGAGCTCAAGAAAATGCAGGTTTAAAACACAAGGAAAGAGAGGTCTTCGCACGGAAACTTCAAGCAAACAAGACACCATAAGAACACGCTCAATACAAAGAGAAAAGAGGCAAAAAGATAACAAGAAACAACCACGAGACACCACCTCTCCAAAGAGAGGGCGGTGGCCGGAGCCACCTATGTTTGAGTCAATTGGTATGGCACCGCGAAGAATTATCCTTGGGCCCATGACCAAAACTCGTCTTTGAAGCACAAGTACCATAAAAAATGGCTAATGTGAAAGACTTGATCAATTTATGCATAATGGGGGGAGGGAGAGTTAATTGAGAGAACACCACTCCACCTATGTGCATGCCTACATCTAAACAAGACAACAAGTTGAGTGTGGTGGGGTGTGCAATGGTTCAAGCAACATTGCTTGAATCAATGATATTTAGCTCATGCCTTAACTCATGAAATCTTGCTTCATCCAACGACTTCATGAAAATATCTGCAAGGTTATCATAAGTGTTGACGTAGTTGAGCTCGATCTCCCCTCGCCTAATGTGATCCCGGATGAAGTGATACCGAATCTCAATATGTTCCGTCTTGAAGTGTTGCACCGAGTTGAGAGAAATCTTGATGGCACTTTCATTGTCACACCAAAGAGGCACTTTGTCACAAATGACACAGTAATCCTTTAAAGTTTGCCTATCCATAAGAGTTGTGCACAACAACTACCGGCCGCCACATACTCTGCTTCGGTGGACGAGAGAGACACACAACTTTGCTTTTTAGAAGACCAACTTACCAAAGAGCAACCAAGGAATTGGCACCCTCCGAAGTGGACTTCCTATCCACTTTGTCTCCCGCCCAATCTGAGTCCGAATATCCTACAAGCTTGAAGTTTGCTCCTCTGGGGTACCATAAGCCAAAGTTTGGGGTATGAGCCAAATATCGAAAGATTCGCCTGACCGCCACAAAGTGGCTTTCCTTAGGTGCGGCTTGAAACCGTGCACAAATTCCCACACTCAACATGATATCTGGTCTAGATGCACAAAGGTAAAGCAAGGATCCAATCATGGAACGATATACCTTTTGATCCACCGCTTTACCATTGGGATCAACGTCAAGTTGGCACTTGGTGGGCATTGGAGTGGATGCCGGCTTGACATCACTTAGCTTGAATCTCTAGAGCATGTCTTGAGTGTATTTGGCTTGGTTGATGAAGGTTCCTTCTCTTCTTTGCTTCACTTCGAAACCGAGAAAGAACTTCAACTCTCCCATGGAAGACATCTTGAACTTTGAGGTCATGAGTGCGGCAAATTCCTCATTGAAAGCTTTGTTAGGGGAACTGTTGGGGATATAACTATTTGTGTAAGCCGCCCAGGAGGGGCCGGGTTACGCAAAGGTGATCCATCATATGAAGCCCAAGATCAAGCGTGAAGATGGCGGTTCAATAAAGGGTCTAAATCCCATAGGCGACTTAAGGCCCGTAGTGATAAACCGCCATAATGGCATGACTTGTATTATAAGGCAGGATTAACCAGTCACCGAGCCGGACACTGTTTATGAGCCGGCCGGGACTCTGTAGGCCGCAGGGCGTCAACCCGTGTATATATGGGGACGATCCGCTGGCGGCTTAGGGCAGGTAACATCAATCGAGAGCGGGGCATAGCGTATTTCGCTCCCTGGTCATCGAAACCCTAGCAATACCAACCCAACTAGACGTAGGCTTTACCTTCATCGTAAGGGGACGAACTAGTATAAAACCTCTCTCGTGTCCCTTGTCCCGTTAACCCTTTAAGCTTCCTAGTTGCGATGGCTCCATGACTAAGTCCTTGCAAGAGGACATCTGCCGTGACAATTCCATTAACAGCTTGGCGCCCATCGTGGGGCCGATTACGGTGGATTTGAGTTCTTGAAGGGCAACTTCGAAGGGCTCAAGGGATACGCTGTGGGCCGGATGACCAAGAGTCGTCGCGGCCAGATCTACATCGACGATGAAGGCTAGGGCCCAGATGCCGGCTCAATTGAGTACGGGTACCGGGTTCCCTTCGGTGGAATCCACGTCTTCATCGGCCGGATCGGTGAGCCGGGCCCTGAGCCGGACAACTGCACCGACCTCGTCGAGGCGGCTCAGCGTGCGAGACCCGCCCGTGCTCAACCCGTCGTGAAGCGTGCCTTCATGGGTTGTATCCATGGAGGAGAACTTTCTGAAGGATCTGTAGACGGCGGTGAGACGGCCGTCCACTCCAATGGTGATTCGTCCACTGGTGAGACGGATTCGTTGTATCAACTGCAAGATGGCAGGCTTGGGGGTTGTTCCGATGGCAGCAGTATTCCGGACCCCTTTGAGCCGCCAAGCTGGGTAGGGGTCTTCATGGCTGGTACTCAACCCGGCCAAAACTCTACAGCTGCGGCAGCAATAACGTCCGGGTCAGGAGCGGCCGGGGCAGGAGGCCCTGTGCGCCCGCCGGCTCAGGTGTTTCTTGATCTCATGGACAAGATGACGGCCCTGTTAACCGCCATAGTTATTCCTGCAAATCAAGATGAGCGTGATGCAGAGGTGGCACAGGTGCGTGAGGAAATAGCTCGGGCCAAGGAGGCCTTAGCAGCTGAGGACACCAGGTTGGCCGCGGGACGGGCGGCTTTGGATGCACGTGCCCAACAGCTCCAGTCAGAGGCTTTCCAGCTTACGATGAACCTGAACGCGTCTAACGAGGTGATGAGGAGGAGACACCAGAAAATCAATCCCGTTTGCCTCCGGTTTATGATCCTTGGAGCCTTTTACCACACGCGGAGCCAGCCCTAGTAACCCGCCAGAAGCAAACCAGTTCATAACACCCGGACCAGGGGGACCGGTTCAGCCTCGGGTGATGGCACCTCCTCATGTGAATATGGCCCCGCCCCGCTACGTACCAACACCACCGGGTCACTTTTCTAACCCCATGGAGAACCTGATCGCAACATCGGCACGTTTGGCGGCTCTCCCAGTGGACGGCAACGATCCGACATCGGTGAAGATGTGAAGGATCAGAGAACTCGTCCAGACGGCTCTGGCTCAGCAAGAGGCTTATTCTTATAGTCGAGACATGATTCATTCGACCCCTCGCCCAAGCCGGAGTCCAAGTTATAGCAGGCACATGGAGTCGAAGGCTTTGTCAAGCAACACCCAACGCCGTAACCAACCAGGCGGTTATAACCCGGTGCAGGACCGGATACGTCAGGAGGACAAGCGGGCAGCTCAACTAGCGGCTCAGCAGGTGGCTCATCAAACCTTACCGGACTATCCAACAACTTCTGTTGAGGCAGGAGTGGCCGCTAGAACCGGTGGCGTTCCCTGTTTAGTGCCGACTTTGTGTAATGTGCATCTGCCCAAGGACTTCAAGGGACCCCGAAAGGTGCCAAATTATACGGCCGACTTACAGCCCGGGGCGTGGATCAAAAGCTATGAGATGGCCATGGAGCTGTTGGAGGTCAGTGATGCGGCAATGGCCAAGTACTTCACCATGATGTTGGATGGAACGGCCTGGACTTGGTTAAAGGGCATGCTGCCTAATTCCATCGACTCATGGGCGGAATTAAAGGCCTGCTTCATTCAGAACTTCAAAGACACTGCTACCTCTTGAGCACTGCGTTGGATTTCCCCGAAGAGGAGAGGATGATGCAGCAAAGTAGCGTAAGTATTTCCCTCAGTTTTTGAGAACCAAGGTATCAATCCAGTAGGAGGCTACGCACAAGTCCCTCGTACCTGCACAAAACAATAGCTCCTCGCAACCAGCGCGATTAGGGGTTGTCAATCCCTTCACGGTCACTTACGAGAGTGAGATCTGATAGAGATGATAAATAATATTTTTGGTATTTTTGATATAGAGATGTAAAGTGAAAAGTAAAAGGCAAAGTAAAAACAGAGCAAGTATTAAAGTGATGGAGATTGATATGATGAGAATAGACCCGGGGGCCATAGGTTTCACTAGTGGCTTCTCTCAAGAGCATAAGTATTCTACGGTGGGTGAACAAATTACTGTTGAGCAATTGACAGAATTGAGCATAGTTATGAGAATACCTAGGTATGATCATGTATATAGGCATCACGTCCGAGACAAGTAGACCGACTCCTGCCTGCATCTACTACTATTACTCCACTCATCGACCGCTATCCAGCATGCATCTAGAGTATTAAGTTAAAACAGAGTAACACCTTAAGCAAGATGACATGATGTAGAGGGATAAATTCATGCAATATGATAAAACCCCCATCTTGTTATCCTCGATGGCAACAATACAATACGTGCCTTGCTGCCCCTTCACATCCTTTGGGAAAGGACACCGCAAGATTGAACCCAAAGCTAAGCACTTCTCCCATTGCAAGAACTACCAATCTAGTTGGCCAAACCAAACGGATAATTCGAAGAGACTTGCAAATATAACCAATCATACATAAAAGAATTCAGAGAAGATTCAAATATTGTTCATAGATAATCTTGATCATAAACCCACAATTCATCGGCCTCAACAAACACACCGCAAAAAGAAGATTACATCGAATAGATCTCCACGAGAGGGGAGAACATTGTATTGAGATCCAAAAGAGAGAAGAATCCATCTAGCTACTAGCTATGGACCCGAAGGTCTGAAGTAAACTACTCACACTTCATTGGAGGGGCTATGGTGATGATGTAGAAGCCCTCCATGGTGGAGGACCCTTCCCATGAGCTCCGGAATAGGCCCCAAGATGGGATCTCGTGGATACAGGAAGTTGCGGCGGTGGAATTAGGTTTTTGGCTCTGTATCTGATCGTTTGGGGGTACGTAGGTATATATAGGAGGAAGGAGTACGTCGGTGGAGCAACAGGGGGCCCACGAGGCAGGGGGCGCGCCTAGGGGCGCCCACCTCGCGTGACCGCCTCAACATTTCTTGGAGTAGGGTCCAAGTCTCCTGGATCACATTCGGTGAGAAAATCACGTTCGAAGGTTTCATTCCGCTTGGACTCCGTTTGATATTCCGCTTTCTTGAAACACTGAAATAGGCAAAAAACAGCAATTTTGGGCTGGGCCTCCGGTTAATAGGTTAGTCCCAAAAATAATATAAAAGTGGAAAATAAAGCCCAATATAGTCCAAAACTGTAGATAAAGTAGCATGGAGCAATCAAAAATTATAGATACGTTGGAGACGTATCAGGCATCCCCAAGCTTAATTCCTGCTCGTCCTCGAGTAGGTAAATGATAAAAAGAGAATTTTTGATGCGGAGTGATACTTTGGCATAATTTCAATGTAAATCTTCTTAATTGTGCTATGAATACTTAGATCCAAAAGATTCAAGACAAAAGTTCATATTGATATAAAAAATAATAATACTTCAAGCATACTAACTAAGCAATTATGTCTTCTCAAAATAACATGGCCAAAGAAAGTTATCCCTACAAAATCATATAGTCTCGCTTATGCTCCATCTTCCCCACATAAAATATTTAAATCATGCACAACCCCGATGACAAGCCAAGCAATTGTTTCATACTTTAACATTTTCAAAACGTTTTCAATCTTCACGCAATACATGAGCGTGGGCCATGGATATAGCACTATATGTGGAATAGAATGGTGGTTGTGGATGTCGGCATTCTGGGAACGGGGTCCCTGCACTTGCTCGCCTCTTCGCCCGCGGGCGTGGCTCAAGGGGTGCCGGACGCCCATCTTCATCGGCACAAGCTCAAGACCTCGCGAGGGGCCAAGCCTCATGAGGCGGACGACAGGAGCTTCCTCGCACGGCCTCGTTAGGCTAGCTCGCGAGGAGGCGGAGAGATCAAGGCGGGTACCTCACGAGGTGCCCATGACGCAAGCCATGATTTACCAAGGGCGCCAAGTGAGCGCCACCGGCAGAAGGTCCTCCTTTCCTCTTTGGTGCAAAGGGGGCAAGCGCAGCAAGAGTATCAAGCAAAGGCATCCGCTTGATTGCAACAAGACCAAGACCGTCATAGCGGCAGGAAGGAAGTCATCGTGGAGCCCAAGTCGGGCGTCACCAAGAGCCTTTGACGCGAGGACCAACTTTAGTCAGATAAGTGTATCGGATGTTCCACTTCAAAATGGCTAGTTGTTGGTGCCCTTCCGCTCAATATTTGGGAAGAGGCCTGTGGCCCTTGCCTATAAATAGGACTAGCCACCCACAGGGTAGAGGCATCTTGAATCCGCAGGAAGAGAGAGCGACTGAAATCCCCCTAGCAGTTCATCGCACCAGCCAAGAACAGACCCTCGCGAGGCTGTTCTTCCTTGTATTGTTCATCACCAGCTCAAGAGGCAATCCACCACACCACACACTGGAGTAGGGTGTTACACCACAATGGTGGCCCGAACCAGTATAAACCCTGCGTCTCTTGTGTTGTTCCTTTCATAGTTTTAGATCCTAGCGTGGCGGTGAGGTGCAGGTAGGTAGAGGGCGAGATCTCCGCGCGCACCCGAGTGTTCGAACCTAGAGGGTCTGCCGGAACCCTAAAATCCGACATTTGGCGCGCCAGGTAGGGGTGCGCTGGAATTCGTCTTCCGCCGCCCTGTTCTTCGCCGACCATCGCATCCATGTCAGACGCTCGTTGGGCTCGCGCCGAGCGCCGAGCGCCGAGCCGCTCTCGCTTCCCGCGTCACCCAGACGGCCCCCGTCGGCGGCCGCCCCCGCCGTTACCCGTCGCCTGCCATCAATGCCGCCACCGGCCCGGCGGGGAATGAGCAGCAAGCATCGTCCCAGCATCCGTCGGTGAGGCGAGACGGCCGCGCTGCTACTCCTTCACTCGCCCCAGCTGGTTCTTCATCTCGCGCGCTCCACGCGCCCATGGAGGCTCGAGCTGCGCTCATCGCGGCAAACGAGCTCCTGCGCTACCGCCCTATCGACGACGTCTACGAAGAGTGGCTCGACAGCGTCGCCGAAGCTCGTCCGCCGCAGGGGCTCCCTCTGCCGTCTTACTCGCTGCACTGCGCCCCACCTCAAGGCGATGAAGCTCCGGGCGCCTCAACCGCCTCCCCTCGAGAAGGCGCCTGGCCCAAGGTGCGTGGCCCCTGGGCGGAACCCACTCCGTCCGGCACCAGCGCAGCAAGAGCAGAGCTGCCAAGAGGTCCCTCGCCCCCAAGAAGCTGCCCGAGTGCTCCCTGCACCGGCTCGTCACGACCACGCTCCTGCTCCAGCATGCCAAGACCCCGCGCTGCTCCCAGCTGCAGCGCATGGGGACCCGCAAGATCAGGCTATTCATCACCAAAGGCCTCCCGTGGCCACAGCAGGCTGCCACGCCTTCACCACCAAGCTGCGCAGCGTCGCGTGGCCCGGCAAGTTCAAGCCAGACCTGCCTCCTCGCTACGACGGCACGGCCGACCCTGCGGAGTTCCTCCAGCTCTACGAGCTGGGCATCGAAGCCGCCAACGGGGATGAGAAAGTCATGGCGAACTGGTTTCCCATGGCACTCAAGGACGGAGCCCGCACCTGGCTCCTGAACCTGGCTCCTGGCACGATCTCCTCCTGGGACGAGATGCGCACCCGCTTCATCGCCAACTTCCAAGGTACTCGCGACCGGCCTCCCTGCCGTGGCGACATGCGCGCCGAATCAAGCAGCAGCCAGGAGAGACCCTGCAGAAGTACATCCAGCGCTTCGACAACGCACGCCTCAAGATTCCCAAGGTGACGGAGGAGGCCATCATCTCAGTCTTCTCCGACGGTGTGCATGACGTCAAGATGAAGGAGGAGCTGGCGATGCATGAAGACCTGTGCACGTCCTTGGAGCTGTTCAACTTGGCGACCAAGTGCGCCAGGGCTGAGGAAGGCGCCTTTCCTCCTCGAGCTGCCAGCCGTAGACCCCAAGAGAAGAAATCCAAGGCCAAGGACGTGAAGCGCAAGGGGCTGCCGTGCTCGCGGTCGAACCGCACACCAAGCGAGGCGTAGATCAGCCCGAAGTCTTCCAAGGCGCCGGCATCAGTGTACCACGACCTCCACACTCACAACACCAACGAATGTCAAGAGCTCCGAGCCATGCGAGAAGGGAGGATCGGCCGATGCCCCGACCGTAATGGTCGAGGCTACGGCCGAGGAGGAGGAAGGAACGCTGGACGCTGGGAAGACCGTGGCCCTCACCAAGGGTGGCGCGACCGACCTCACGAGGATCGCTGGCAGGATCAGCCTCGCGAGGGAGACTGGAGGGATCAGCCTCGCGAGGATCGTCCGCAAGGAAACGCAGACCTCCCTCCTCTGCTGCTGTAGCCAAGGAGAAACGAGGACCATCATCAGGACGAGGGGGCTGGGGGCTTCCAGGAGCCGCGCGCGATCGCTTGCATCCTGGGCAGAGCTCAAGCCCCAGCCTCTCAATGCATCTTCAAGCAGTTCGCCCACGAAGTGAATGCAGTTCTCCCCAAGCTCGAAGCCATGCGCCATCTCAGGTGGTCAGCGTGCGCCATCACGTTCAGCTCAGCGGATCAGCTCAAGTGCGCGGCCACAACCGGAGTCCTCCCGATGCTTTGTTCCCCAATCATCAGCAACGTGCAAGTCACCAGGACCCTCATCGACGGCGGAGCAGGGCTCAATGTCCTGTCCGTAGAGACATTCAACAATCTCCAAGTGCCTTACAACCAGCTTCAGCCAACCAAGCCTTTCTCCGGAGTCACCGACGGCTCCACGGTTCCGATTGGGTAGGTACGCCTCCCTGTCACCTTCGGGGCGCGCGACAACTACCGCACCGAGCTCATCGACTTCGATGTCGCCCACATTCGCCTGCCATACAACGCCATCCTCGGGTACCCAGCTCTGGCCAAGTTCATGGCCGTGACTCATCACTGCTACAACGTCCTCAAGATGCCAGGAAGCGATGGAGGCATCACGGTGCCTTGTGAAGAGAGAGACGCAGTGTGCTCCCTGGAGCGAGCCTTTCAAGCCGCATCACTTGAAGACCCAGATCGTAGGAGCGTGAGGCTCCCCGAGACCGCTCTCAAGAAGAAGAAGGCATCGCTAGGCCCGACCCCTCAGGAGGCAGGCTCCTCGTGGTCCGCTACCGTCAGGGGCACCTCCTTCACAGACATAGGAAGGCGCGCTTGGCGCCTCCTCAAGCAAGGCTCGGGGCTCTCTCCTGGAGGGCCACCGACCTTGCTAAGGTCACGAGGGAGGCGCTTGGGCACCACTTGGAGGCGTGTTTCAAAGCACGTTTCCCTCAGGAAGGAGCAAGGCAAGGAGGGCCAAACCCTCAAGAGTTTGTCAGTCAGATCACGCAGGAGTTGTAGGAGTCAAGAGTCATGAGTGGTAGCCGCCGCTTACCCGCCGAAGCTCCCCATCCAGGCGAGGATGGTGGGTTGCGCGTCTGCATCGACATCCCAGGGCTCAACCGAGCCGCCTCTCAGGAGCGCTTCTGGCCCTCACGCGCGGGGTGCTGCGAAGGCCCACCCCTACGCCCACGTTCAGATGCCCCACGGGCGCGTTTAACGCGGCCGCCACGTACCAGCGCCTCATGGGGAGCATCTTGGAGGCTCAAGAGGCCAGGCGTTCCGCAGTCCCGGCGGAGATGGAGATGGTCCATGAGGAGCCACAAGTGCCTCCGGAGCCTCCCGAGGCTCCTGGGCCTAGGGGCTCGTGAAGATCGGCTTCCGCAGCTCACGACGTCCGCTACTTCAGCATCCCTTCGTCTTCAATGTTATCAGGTGACATCCTTCAAGTTTCATTTCCAGCTGGGAGCGCCCCCAGGGCTGCATTATTCCCGTGCGTGGGTCTGTCCCTGCGGCGTGTATCCCTTTACTTCATGTTCCTAGCTTACTTTGTTGGGGCGCCCTCGGGCTGCATCATCCCCAAGTCGCCGGGCTGCACTCCAGCGGCATGTACCCCTCTTGCGTTTATTTCGGGTCATGCGTTCGACCCATCATGATTGTTATTTGATGCCTGTCCACGACACCCCTTCTTCCTTCATGTCGGCCGCTTGCACGTTAAAGGGGGGGGGGTACCTGAGCATCGCGACTCATGGGCTCCTACTAGCTCTCCAGCCCTCACCCTCTGGCCTTGTCCACGGCATCGCGACACAGCATACCAGCGACGGCTAAGACCCGCCGAGGGCCGGGACCCGAGGACGTAGAGCGTCGGCATCTAACCAAATCTGCAAGAACACATCACAAGTTAAGGCTCAAAGTGCCAGCGCAACCCGCCTTGAGGTAGGGCCCGTGAGTCCCGCTGCCAGCTCACGGGTGCCCAGATACACCTCGTCAGGCCCTACCGTGCCAGCCACGTGTCGTATGGGCTGTGCGCCCAGGGCTCCTCCCGGAGAGGAGCCCTCCCACGCACTGCTGGAAGCACCATGCTCCGCGCTGGCCGACGACACTGCCGAGGAGCGGCTATGCCCGTACACATACGGAAGCGCTATGCTCCGCGCTGGTGATAAACAACTGAGGGTGGCCCTCGACCGCATCAACCTCAGGGAGCCCAGAGCTCAATGTCTAGCCTCATCGCAACGCCTCCCCTCGGGAGTGCCGCGCGAGGGGGCTGGGCACGGGGGCTTCGCCTGGGTCACGCCCAGACGCACGCCACCCAGCCAGGCCCCTCGGGCCTGGTTCATCGCACGTCCCTCCCCAAGCGGAGCCAAGGTACGAAGGCCGCTTGAGCGTCGAGGGGACTCCTGAGCATCGCGACTCAGAGCCTAACTGGTCATGTAGCCCCTCACTCCTTAGTTCCGAAGGCTAATGGCGGTTGAGGTATGCGCGGGGCAGGCTCTGCAGACGAGAATGGTAGATTCACCCACACATCTCACCTCCCTACTTGTTGTTCATTGCGCCAAGGGGACTCCCGAGCATCGTGACTCAGAGCCTAACTTGTCACGTAGCCCTCACTCCTTGGTTCCGTCCTGGTTTCCGGTCGGGCTAATAGCCGGTAGAGAGCAAGGCGGGCTCTGCGGCGTAGAACATAAGCAAGTAGGAAGGAAAAGCGCAAATCTCAAGGAATTCAAAAGCAAATATTACAGTCCATTATCACAACACCAAACACAAGTTTAAACGCCTCCCCGAGGCATGATGCATGTTGCAGGAGCTGAAAGCAGAATAGGAGCCACAACGGAGTCACTTGTTGGCGGTGGAGCTGCGCGGAGCAGGTTCGCCTCGTGAAGCCTCAGGACCGGCAGCACCTCGCTTCGGCTTGGTGCTGAAGGCCCGGAACTTCGCCAGCAGAGCCTCCGCACGACCCTTCACGGCCTCAGCAGCCCAGCGATGGCAAGCTCGCCGCTCGGGCTCCAAAGAAGTCGTCGAGGTCGACGTTGGGATCACAAAGATAGACGTGGGTAAGGACCCGCGTCAGCGCTGCAGAAGACAGGACACGCGCCTCGGCCTCAGCCGTAGGGCCAAGGCCAAGAGTGACATCTTCAAGAGCGCGGATCAGGAAGCGAAGCTGTCGGCGTTCTGGGAATGGGGGTCCCCAGACTTGCCTGCCTGCGGCCTGCGGCGTGGCTCAAAGGGGGGCCCAACATGGCCCATCTTCATCAACACGAACTCAAGACCCTCGCGAGGGGCCAAGCCTCGCGGGGCGGACGACAGGGAGCTTCCTGAGGCACGGCCTCATCAGGCTGGCTCGCGAGGAGGCAGAGAGATCAAGGCGGGGTACCTCACGAGGTGCCCATGACGCAAAGCCATGACGACCAAGGGCGCCAGCGGGCGCCACCGCCAAGTTGTCCTCCTTTCCTCTTTGGTGCAAAGGGAGCAAGCGCAGCGAGAGCATCAAGCAAAGGCGCCCATTTTGGTGCAATAAGACCAAGACCAGCCCAACGGCAGGAAGGAAGTCATTGTGGAGCCCAAGCCAAGGCCACCACCAGAGCCTTTGCCAAAGCGAGGTCCATCTTTAGTCATGATAAGTGTTCAAGATGTTCCCCTTCAAAATGGCCAATTGTTGGCGCCCTTCCCGCTCAATATTTGGGAAGAGGCCCAGGGCCTCTGCCTATATAAGTAGAGCTAGCCACCATAGTAGAGAGGGTTGATCAATAGCTGGATGCACCTTGGACAGAGAGAGAGAGAGAGAGAGAGAGAGAGAGAGAGAAGGCGACTGAACTCCTCCAAGCAGTTCATCGCCCCAGCCAAGAACAGACCCTCGCGAGGCTGTTCTTCCTTGTATTGTTCCTCACCATCATCCCAAGAGGCAATCCACCACACCACAAACTAGAGTAGGGTATTACACCACAACGGTGGCCCGAACTAGTATAAACCTTGTGTCTCTTGTGTTGTTCCTTTCGTAGTTTAGATCTTAGCGAGGTGGCGGGGTGTAGGTAGGTAGAGGGTGAGATCTCCGTGCGCACCCCAGTGTTCGAACCTCAAGGGTCTGCCGGAACCCGAAATCCGAATTTGGCGCGCCACGTAGGGGTGCGCCGGAGTTCCCCTTCCGCCACCGCCGCGACCCGCCTCGCGATGAGCAGCACGCCACCCGCTCTGGCCGCCAGCGCCAGCGCGGGGGCCAGGGGGCTCCGAGCCCTGGCCCCGGCCTTGCAACGGGTGCGGTGGCCGGACAAGTTCAAACGACGCCGCCCGCGCTTCTGGCAACGGCGCGACCGATCCGATGGTCTTCCTGCTGGCGTACGAGGAGGCCGTCCTCGAAGCTGGGGGTTACGACAGGGTCATGGCCAACTGGCTTCCCATGGCCCTCACCGGCGCTCCGCGTGCGTGGCTGCTCCACCTTCCGGCGGCCTCCGTGGCCTCTTGGGAAGAGCTCCGCGGCCTCTTCCTCACCCACCATGCTGCGCCGGCGCCCCCGGTCGTCGCGACCCTCCTGGGCGGCTCGCGGGCGCCGCCCTCAAGTCACCACGTCAAGCCGTTCGTCCGCCGGATCGGCGCCGCCTCCACGCTGCGAGAGCCCCAGATCGGTCGGCGCCCAAGGCCGCCTCGACCTTCACTCGGAGGACCATCCCTCCAACTCAGCCTCGCTTTGCAAGTGCCCTCATGCATGCACCCCACCATCTCGCCAGTGGCCGTCACCAGACTCTCATCGACGGCGGCGCTGGCCTCAACGTGCTCTCGCTGAGGCCTTCAACCTTCTTCAGATACCCCGGAGCGGCCGCAGCCCACCGGCCTTTCTCGGCGTCGGGCGGGTCATCCAGCTCCTTGGGACAGATCCAGCTCCGTAACTTTCGGCACCTACGACAACTTCCGCGACGGAGCTGGTCGAAGCGACATCGCCCCCATCGGCCTCCCCTACAACGCCATCCTCGGCTACCCAGCACTGGCCCAGTTCATGGCCGCGACTCACCCGGCGTACAACCTCATGAAGATGCCCGGGAGCAACAGTGTCCTCACCGTGCCCGGGGACACCGGAGATGCGCTGCAAGTGCTCAAGCTCGCCTTCAAGACGGCGGAGCCATTGCAGACCGTCGACGCGGGGACCCCTGAGCCCAAGGGGGCTGCACCAACCAAGAAGAAATAGCTGTTCACCCAAGACAAGGCAGAGACCAAGCAAATACCCGTCGACGAGGAAGAGTCCACTGACGCCACTTTCACCATAGGCGCCAACCTCGAGCCCGAGCAGGAGGAGGCCCTGGTCAAGTTCCTGCGCGCAAACAAGAAGGTATTCGCCTGGGAGCCTGATCAGTTGGCGGGGATCCCTAGGGGCGTAATCGAGCATCAGCTCCATGTGTGCCCCAACGTACGCCCCGTAAAGCAGAAAGTGAGGCGGCAGTCCACTGAAAAGCAAGCCTTCATCGTCCAGGAGACCCGCAAGCTAGAAGCCGCTGGGGTCATTCACGAAGTCCGGTATCCGGATTGGTTGGCCAACCCTATCTTTGTACCAAAGAAGGTAGGGAATGAGTGCATGTGTGTCGACTTCACCAACCTCAACAAGGCATGCCCGCAAGATCCGTTCCCACTCCCTCGCATCGACCAGATCGTCGATTCCACCACCGAAAAGCGACCTGTTATGCTTCTTGGATGCCTTCTCCGGGTATCACCAGATCAAGATGGCGGTAGAAGACGTGAAAAAGACGGCTTTCCTGACCCGTGTGGGGTGTACTACTACACGTGCATGCCGCTCGCTACGCAGAACGCAGGGCGACCTTCCAGCGGCTGATGCACATCACCCTGGGTCCGCAGCTCGGGAAGAATGTTGAGGCTTACGTCGATGACATTGTGGTGAAGTTTCGGGAGGCCATAACCCTGATACAAGACCTGGAGGAAACCTTCACGAGCCTCGACGCAGTGAACCTACGGCTCAACCCGGAGAAGTGTGTGTTTGGAGTCCCCTCGGGCAAGCTCTTGGGCTTCCTCGTATCCCGTCGAGGCATCGAGGCTAACCCAGAGAAGGTCAAGGCGGTCGAGGAATGAGCCCGCCAAAGACCCTCAGGGAAATGCAAAAGCTCACCGGGCGCTGGATCAAGCGCTTAGGGCGCCCATCTCCAAGTTGGGGAACGAAGCGCCGCCTTTCTTCCAATTTAATGAAGAAGAAGGGACCCTTTGAATGGACTCAAGAGGCCGACAAAGGCGTCAAGATCTCAAGAGGTACTGACCAGCTCTCCGGTCATGGTGGCCCCACGCCCAGGAACCCCCGGTGCTCTACCTCGCCGCCACTCCTACTCCGGGCCAACAGCAGCTCTAGTGGCGTTAGGGAAGAGCGTCAAACCAAAACCACAAAGAAGCAGCCTGTGTCAAGGCGAAGCAGGAATAAGGAGGACCCACAGAACCACTACATGGTGAGAAGGATCAACCGTTAGGGAGCGCGCACTGGGGACGGAAGAGGTCCCTCCCCCAGGCTACCAGCCTCTGGAGGCTCCATCGCCTCAAGAGGCGCCACGGTCCCCAGAGGGCGCCAACGGCACTGGCGCTCCAAACCTCGTTGAGCACCCAGTGTACTTCGTCAGCACGGTGTTGCGGAACGCAAGGGCGCGGTACCCCATGCCTCAAAAACTCCTCCTCGCGCTATTGGTGGCCTCGCGCAAGCTGCAGCACTATTTTCAGGGCCACCCCATCAAGGTCGTCTCAGCATACCCCTTGGAAAGGGTACTCAGGAGCCCTAACTCAGCCGGAAGGGTCGCTGAGTGGAACATTGAACTGCAAGAGTTTTAGCTCGAATTCAGCACGACCAGAGTCATCAAGGGGGTCGCATTAGCGGATTTCATGGCAGAATGGACGGAGGCACCGGGCCTCAAGGCCGACGAGGATCGGTCCCTCTTCCCGGGAAGCGAAGAGCCAGAAGGCTGGGTCATGTACTTCGATGGGGCGTTCTCCAGACATGGCGCTGGGGCTCGGGCGGTGCTCATATCTCCCACTCAGGACAAGCTCTACTACACTGTGCAGCTCTATTTCCAGCAAGGTGAAAAGGTCTCCAACAACATAGCGGAGTATGAAGGTCTAATAGCGGGCTTGAAGGCCGCAGAATCGCCCCTAGGGGTGAAGCGCCTTACCATCAAGGGCGATTCTGCTCCTCGCCAATTTCTCCAACAAGGTGTACGAGCCAAAAGATGAGCACATGGAAGCCTACCTTGCGGAGGTCCGCAGGATGGAGAAGCAGTTCTGGGGGTTGGAGTTGCAGCATGTGCCCCGTGGCACCAATCAGGAGGTCGACGACATCGCCGAAAGGGCATCCAGGTGGTTACCTTAGGAGCCTGGCGTGTTCGAGGAGCGGCTCTTCAAGCCCTTGGCCATGCCAGCACTATCAAACACGGCGTAGCCTCGGGAGGAGCTTCCCAGCCACACCGCCTCAGAGCCACGGGTCTGTGGCTCGGCCTCGGGGCGCGCCTCCCCGACGATGGAGCCTCGGGAGGGTGCTGGATCACAGAGCTCCGGAGCTACTTAACGCAAGGGACCCTGCCGGAGAAGGAGGAGGAAGCGGAGTGTGTGGCGCGGTAAGCCACAACATACTGCATCAGGGATGGAGAGCTCTATCGGAAGCGACCAAATGATGTGTCACTATGCTGCATCTCCAGGGAGCAAGGGAAAGAACTGCTGGCGGATATGCACGGTGGAGACTGTGGGCATCACTCGTCTTCACGAACCCTCATGGGCAAGGCATTCGAAGCGTTTCTATTGGCCTCATCGCCTCAACAACGCCGTCGAACTAGTGAAGGCTTGCGGCTCGCCAATTCCATGCCAAGCAGATCCATCAGCCGGCAGGAGGTGCGCAAACTATACCCCTCTCGTGGCCATTCGCGATGCAGGGGCTGGATATCCTGGGCCCGTTTCCTCGAGCGCCAGGGGGCTATCGCTACCTCTACGTCGACGTGGACAAGTTCACCAAGTGGGCTGAGGTGGAAGTCGTCCGCACCATCCCCGCAGGTTCTGCGGTCAAGTTCGTCAAGGGCATCGTGAGCCGGTTCGGGGTGCCGAACCGCATCCTCACCAACAACGGTTCACAGTTCACCAGTAACCTCTTCAAAACATACTGTGCTAACCTGGGAACGCAGATATGCTACGCCTCGGTGGCGCACCCCCGAAGCAACAGCCAGGCCGAGCGGGCCAACGCAGAGGTCCTGAGGGGCCTCAAAACCAGAACAGTCAATAAGAAACTGGAGGCCTGCAGCAGAGGTTGGTACGACGAGCTTCAGTCCGTGTTGTGGTCCATCCGCACGACCACGACTAAGCCAACCGGAGAGACCCCGTTCTTCCTGGTCTATGGAGCCGAAGCGGTCCTCCCTCACGAGGTCAGACGTCGTTTCGCACGGGTCCTGGCATTCGACGAGGCGCAGCAGGACGCCATGCAGGGGACGGACCTCGTACTAGGGGAGGAGCGTCGCCGAGAAGCTGCGTTGCGAGCGGCGAGGTACCAACAAGCACTGCGAAGATACCACTGCCGCAACATCCGCCCCAGAACCCTTGAAGTAGGGGACCTCATGCTCAGGCGGGTTCTCTCCAGGGAGGGGCTGCATAAGCTCTCTTCCATGTGGGAGGGCCCATTCAAGGTTGTTCATGTTTCTGTGCCCGGCTCAGCGCTTGGAGACTCGTGGAGGGGTGCCACCCGTAACGCTGGAACATCCAGCACCTCCGGAGGTTTTACCTCAAAAGGCCCAGAGCTCGTGAAGAAGGCGAATGCACTGTGAAGCTATCTTTTTGGAAAAGGCCCAGAGCACGTGAAGAAGGCGAATGCCCGTGAAGCTATCTTTTGGAAAAGGCCCAGAGCACATGAAGAAGGCGAATGCCTGTGTAGCTATCTTTTTGGAAAAGGCCCAGAGCCTGTGAAGAAGGCGAATGCCTGTGAAGCTATCTTTTTGGAAAAGTCCCAGAGCCTGTGAAGAAGGCGAATGCTTGTGAAGCCATCTTTTTGGAAAAGGCCCAGAGCCTGTGAAGAAGGCGAATGCCTGTGAAGCCATCTTTTTGGAAAAGGCCCAGAGCCTGTGTCACGACCGGTTCTTCAATAAAAATATTTATTGAACAACCGACCTATGAAGTCCAATATGAGGAAAATTCTTCATACCGGTAGACAAAACTTTGATACAATAAGCCAAGAAAGCATTACATTAATACAGGGGTCGGACTGAAGATGCCCAACCAATTATTACAAACACGCCGATAATTATACATAACGGCGGATATGACTCAAAGGTGTGGGGTGGAAAAGCTACTGACTCGAGGTATGAGTGGTTGGTGGAATAACACAGCGGGGTGGTTAATAAGTCTCATCAAGATCGGGCGGCTCATCGAGCGTCGAGGTGAGGCTCGATGAATTTATTTGGGTAGCGGAAGCGGATATATCACAAAGACTAGTCCAGGATCGCACGAGACCGACCGGGATTCCTCTAGGCGCCGGACTCGCTATCAAATTCTTCATCCATGAGATCGCTTTCACAAGATCTCCGCCAAATCAACAAGCCGTGTGAGTACTTTGAAAGTACTCGCAAGACAGTTCGGACAAAAGATATAACAAATGAATGCATGAATGAGTCATGATAAATTTTAACATTAGCTCAATTAAATCAGTATAGTAAAAATAATAAAAAGGGAATCGGCGGTAGTCCGCTCGAAAACCCAAAGAAAGATAAACTCAAAACCGATCGAGTGTCCGGGCGACGTCAAGGGGGTGAAAATAAGTAAAACATGCTACGCCTGGTGTCTGGGCGACACCTCATAAAGGGCTTATATTGAAATAAAAATACATGCGTGCCGCAGTCGGACGTCGGAGCGACATCACAGTAAGGGCTTATAATAAAAGTAAATAACCACAATGCCACAGTCGGACGTCTGAGCGACATCGCAGAAAGGGCTTATAATAAAAGTAAATAACAACAATGCCGCAATGGACGTCTGAGCGACATCGCAGAAAAGGGCTTATAATGAAAATAAATAACAACAATGTCAATCGGACGTCTCAATCGACATCGCAGAAAGGGCTTATAATGAAAATAAATAACAACAATGCCGCAGTCAAACGTCTGAGCGACATCGCAGAAAGGGCTTATAATCCAATATTCATAATTGACAAAATATAGTGCTCACGGAAAATATTCATCACAAGACAATAAGCGGGTTAGTCCGTTCACAGGAAAGTAAACATTTAATACTCAAATGGTTCTCGTGGAGTTTCACATCGAGACTGTCACTCGACAAGATGAGATGATCACGGTACTTGGACATGAATAAGATGAATTCGAGAATTTTGACTCAGCAGAGTTTGTACCAAAATTGTCCACAGCCAACGGATTTCCGTAGTCACGAAAGACTAGTTCTGTTTACGGTATTTCAGAGGAAACACAACTAGCTAGTACACACCCATCATACCTCACGTTGCCAGGAATCACCCTAGACAGTGTTTAAGAAAACTTTGAGACGGGGAGATCACAATCTCGAATAGCATGGGATCAAATTTATATATCGCTACGCTCTAAGGGTGCCCCCTCTCGGTCCCAACCGGAAACACCCATGCCCCCGACCGGATGAAAGGCTTTAATCCAGGGCCATGGAACCTTCATCCCAGCCTCTCGATTTGGTGTGTACCAGGAAGTGGTTTGCAACCTACTAGGCCGTATCCCTTGCGGGAAATAGGTGGTAGTACGGAAAGGAAGACGGACGGGGAACTGACCGATTTATGTTGACACTGGGTCAACGACATGGAATAAGCCTGGCATGCTACAACACTGCCATCTTACCCATACTCATGCCAACTCATGGCCACGCAACAAGTTTCCGGCAACTCACGGATTTACCGAGCTCATTTGCCTCAATGCTCACGAGATAAACTATCATCAAAAATGCTCATGAACGTGCCATGATACAAAAATAATGCAAACATGTCCAGACACTCATCATATCAAAATCTCAAACTTTGCTTGCCTGGTTCGGAGTAGTCGGGGTCTAGCTCGGCGAAGTTCACGGTTCCGTCACCTCCTTCGGTATCTACGGTACACAAAATACACGCGCTAACGTAAATACCATGAGGTGCACAAAAATTACTCCAAATATTTTTCAAATAAACCTGATAAAAAACTAGACAAAATTTTAAAGAGGACAGAAAAAGAATCAATCAAAAATTCCTTTCTGTTAAAAAGTTATAAGGGTTTTAGCCCAAGGACTCGTCTGTAATGAAACAGAAAACTCTGTGGGGTTCTATGGAAAAGTCCAGATAACGCTTCATTTAAAAGAAATGATCGAGAGGCTGACAAAGGGCTCCACCTGTCGGGTTTAAAAATTTAAAAGAGGGAAACGGGCGCCGATGGCGCCGAGAGAATCTTGATGGTGGCATGGCTGGCCGATCCACGCAGTGAGAACACGATGATTGGGCCGGTACCTTCGTGATCAGCACGTCCTTCCGCGTCTGTGGAAGGTGGAAGTGGTCACCGGCGAGTACCACGTCGACGACGATGCTTGCTCCGGTGGACGGCGGTTCAGACGGTCGTGGATCTCGCCGGAAAGAGCTGCAGGGTCAAAATTGAGGTGGGGGTTATCCTACTAGAGGTGGTACGAGGCTATGGGCGAAAGTAGAGCGACGGGGGTGCCCTCACCGGAGAGAACGATGCCGGAGCCCGAGGCGGACGGCGGTGGCTTCCAGTCGAGGAAGAAAGGCCCTCGAGGCCCCTCCAAAGGCTAGGCGGGTCCGTGAGGTGGTGGAGTCGCATGGAGGCGAGAGCAAGCTCGTGGGGTGGCTATATATAGCCGGCCCGAGTCGGTTGCCATGAACGGATAAGTCCCATGAGTTGATTACGGCGGCGTTGTGGCTGGACGGTCGGCTTAGGAGCTTGAGCATCGCCTAGGTGGAGTAGTGGTGCCATTTTAGGGTCCAGCTCAGCACGGGAGGGAGGTTTACGGCTTGCCCTCGACGGAAAAGGCCACACGGCCCGTCGGCGGCAGAGAGCGCGCTCTGCACGTGCTAAGCCACGGTGACGGTGCCGCATGCGTGCGCTGGCAAGGAGGTGGCCACGCGGAGCCACCAGGATGCTTGGGCGGCGCCGAACGGGCGCGCAGCCGCAGTTTTGCCTCCGTCGCCGTCACGGTGGTGCAGCCGCCAAGAAAGCACGCCGGCCAAGAAGTGCTGTGGCGCCACCGACGCTGTGGAACGCGCCAAGCGCCGCGTGTGGAGCTTCGGACAGCAAAGCCAGTTATGCGAGCAACGTGCCAAGGGCACTGTGGACTCAAGGACTGAAGTTATCGACGAAGATCGACATCGAACTTCAACTTTCTCGAAAGTGAATGTAATAGTGCATGCCGTGTGTTTGACAAAATGATTCTCGTATCCGTGATTTTTCCTTGAGCTGATTTTTTGGTGGAGTGGTCTCTCATTGCAACTAGAGGTTGCCTGAATTTTGGTGGAATTTTTGGAGAAGTGTAGATATGAATTTCACCAAATTTGGCAAATCTAGTCCAAACTTGCAAAGGAGTGAAATTTGAAATATTTGAAAAGAAGAAGAGTGGATCAAGATGGTTCTGGGTTGTGGATACCAAGGACTATCCAGGTGTGGAGTTGAGGTCAAAATCAAAAGCATTAGGGTACTTGCTTTGCAAATCACCTAGGCTCAAAAGAAAAGATGTAATTATTTTAGGAAGAGAGATAATTGAAATAAAATCCAAAAATGGATTTTATTAGTTTGGACAGAATGTTTGAGTTGTACCAGAGTGGATGGAGAGATTTTTGGGAAGGTTTTGTCATGTGGTGCATGGGAGAATCATGAATGGTTTCAAAAATGGGAGAGGATGAAAAACTCCTAGAGTTTCCTTTTGAAAGAAAATAAACTCGAGAAGAGGGCAATCAGAAGAAAATTTAAAACCAAACACTAGAGTTGAAGGAGATGCAAAAATAAAATATTTGCTAAAGGGAAAGCTTTGAGAGAGATTTTTGGAAGGGTTTTGGAGACCTCCTTCAAATCCAACAAAATTTGAAGAAAACCAAAGGAAAATTTTGGAGTGTCACAACACCTACCCCTTAGGAAAAATCTCGTCCCCGAGATTCCAGCTTGATCCTCAAATAATTGTGGGTGCTCTGCTCAAGGAAATCCTCTCTTTCCCAAGTGGCTTCACTTTCGGTGTGGTTGCTCCACTGAACTTTGAAGAACTTGGTGGTTTTCTGTCGGGTTCTCCATTATGACTTTTCCAAGATTTTTATCGGATGCTCACGATATGTAAGATCTGGTTGCACGTCAATGTTTTTATGGGGTACTTGTTTCTCTGGGTTGCTTACGCACTTCCTCAATTGGGAGACGTGGAATACGTCGTGGATGTCGGATAATTCTTCGGGTAAGTCTAGCTGGTAGGCTACCGTGCCTCTTCGTGCTACTATGCATAATGGTCCGATGAATCTTGGTGCTAGCTTCCCTTTAATCTTGAATCGGTGCAGGCCTCTCATGGGTGATACTCAGAGGTACACAAATTCACCGTGTTCAAAATGGACTCCACGATGCTTCCGATCGTAATAACTCTTTTGTCGACTTTGGGCTGTCTTGGGTCGGTCCTTAATTACCTTGACTTTATCTTCACCTCTTTGAGCGTGTCTGGGTCAAGATATGACCTGCTCCGGTTTCCGACCAATTTAGCGGGTACGACATCTTTGTTCTGACAGAGCTTCAAATGGTGCCATTTGCGTGCTGGACTGATAGCTGTTGTTATATCCGAATTAGTATGGTAAGGTCTCCTCCCAACCGGGTCCCATAGGTGAGGACACATGCTCTCAAAGCATATCTTCTAGAATCTGGTTTACTCGCCACCTGCCCATCATGTCTGGGATGGTACGCGGTACTGAATGCCACCTGAGTTCCCAGAGCTTGTTGTAAGTGATCCCAAAACCGGAGACTAATTGGGTGCCTCTGTCCGAGATTATTTTCTTTGGGACTCCATGTAGGCAAACGACACGGGAGAGGTAGAGCCTATCAAGCTTCGAGTGGTGTGTGTTGTCTTCACGGGGATGAAGTGAGCTACTTTAGTCAGTCTATCTGTGATGACCCATATGGCATCATGTCCGTGTTGCGACCGAGGTAGTCCAATAATAAAATCCATTCCAATCTCGTCCCATTTCCACTCGGGTATCTTATTCGGTTGCAATAGCCCGGCGGTTTCTCGGTGCTCGGCCTTGATGCGTTGACAAGAGCCACAACATGCAATAAACGTGGCTATGTCTCTTTTTATACCATGCCACCAAAATGTTTCCTGAAGATCTTTGTACATTTTTGTTCCTCCAGGATGGATTGAATATGGAGCGGTGTGGCCTTCAGCCAGGATTTGCTGTTTAAGGTCATGGATATTTGGTACGCAAAGTCTATTCCCGTACCACAATATACCTTGCTCATCAACAATGAATTCCGAGGCCTTGCCCAACTTTATCTTTCGTTTTATGCCTTCAATGCTGGGGTGTCCACGTTGAGCCTCTTTAACCTTCTCTATTAGAGTAGGCTGTACTTCTAAGTTCGACACACTGCCTTCGGTGACCACCATCAGGTTGAGCTTTGCGAATTCCTGCTGGAATTCCGGTCTTAAGTCTGGTATGCCGTCGTTGTCCGGACTGGGGTTCCAACTCAGAGTATCTGCTACAACATTTGCCTTGCCCGGGTGGTAGTGGATCCCAACATCATAATCCTTTACTAATTCCAACCAGCGTCGCTGCCAGAATTTAGTTCTGGTTGTGTGAAAATATACTTGAGGCTTTTGTGGTCCGTGTATATTTCACAACGATTACCAAGTAAAAAGTGTCTCCATTCCTTGAGTGCATGAATAATCGCCGCTAATTCCAGGTCATGGGTAGGGTAATTTTCCTCATGCTTATGGGTTGTCTCGAAACATATGCATAACCTTGCCTTCTTGCATTAATACGCACCCGAGGCCCTTTCGAGATGCGCCACAAAATACCTCAAAATTTTTGTGTATATCCGCACAATTAGCATCGGTGTCATTGCCGCTTCCTCTTTAGTTCTTGGAAACTTTTCTCGCAGGCTTCCGCTCATTCAAACTTCCTGTCTTTCTTGAGCGATTCGTCATTGGCTTTGCTATGGTGGAGAATCCTTCAATAAATCTCCGGTAGTATCCTGCCATTCCCAAGAAACTTCAGACATCCGTTATTACTGGCTGGTGGTTTCCAGCCAAGTATGGCCTTGACCTTTTCCGGGTCTCACGCGATACCTTCTTGAGTCAAGATCGGGCCCAGAAAACCTACTTGCTTTAGCCAAAATTCACACTTGCTGAATTTAGCGTACAACTGATGTTTCCTGAGTTCTCCTAGTACAATCCGAAGATGTTTAGCGTGCTCTTCTGGTGTTTCGGAGTATACCAGAATATCATCGATAAATACCACAACAAACTTATCCATACACTTCATGAATACTTTGTTCATGAGGTGAACAAAATATGCGGCGGCGTTTGTTAGTCCGAATGGCATTACGGTGAACTCATACAATCCATATCTGGAGGTGAAAGCGGTCTTGGGAATATCTTGGTTCGCACTTTCAGCTTGATGGTATCCCGATCTCAAGTCAATCTTTGAGAACACCTTGGCCTTAGCGAGTTGATCGAATAAATCATTTATTCGTGGCATCAGATATTTGTTCTTGATTGTGACCATGTTTAGCGCCGATAGTCTATGCACAATCTCGGTGTTCCATCCTTCTTTTGGCAAACAAAATTGGTGAACCCTAAGGTGAGGAACTGGCTCGTATGTACCCTTTTTTCCAATAATTCCTTTATTTGCTTCTTCGCTATACCAATTCGGATGGTGCCATTCTCAGACGGTTTCTTGTATATGGGAGCGGTTCCAGTGCTAGCTCAATGCTCAATTCTATTTCTCGATCCGTGGCATGCCCGGTAGTTCTTCGAAACACATCCGGAAATTCACACACCATCGAACCTTGCTCAATTCAGAAATATCCACCTTATTCAATCTCGGTTGCCGGATATTTTTCTTTCCTTGGCTGAAACCTTTATGGTCTTCCCGTGGTGATGGGTGAGAATTAGGTCCCGTTGAAGCAAATAATAAAACCTTTGTTGGTAGTTAACCAATCCATCCCTAAGATGACATCCAGTCCTTTATTTTCCAACACGATAAGATTTTCGTGAAACTTCAACCCTTCAAACTCGATAACCACATCCCGCAATAATTTCGGGTAACTTGCTTGATTCTGTGGGGCTTGACGATCATAGATTTTCCCAAGGGAAGCATCGAAAATTATTTTGCAAAGCAAAACTTTTCAAACGAACGAGTGAGAAGCTCCAGAATCAAACAAAACCATGGCAGGTATTGTGTTGATAGGAAACGTACCGAGTACGATATCTGGGGCATTTTGTGCTTCCTCTTTGGTCACGTGGTTCAGATTACCCTTCCTGTGGTTGTTATTTGGGTTGAAATTGTTGCGCTTTGGTGCCGAATTATTGCCTCCGCTTTTCGGCTTTGGGGCCGAAGTTTCTTGGCTTGGGGCACCGCTTGGCATAGTGCCCTTCTTCTCCACAAGCGTGCAATGTAACGCCTGGGCGATATGTGAACTCCTTGTCCCTTGCGTGGAAATTCTTGATTGGGCGTGAGGCGCTTGTCGTGTGTTTGGGTGTCCAGTTTTTCTGAACATCTGTCCTGCTGCGGTGGTTGCGGGTGTGTTTAGTCTGGTCCCTCTTCCGCTTGCGGAAATCTTCTAAGTTGCGTCTCTCATTTTCCAAGGTAATGGCCTTATCCACCAGCGTCTTAAAATCTGGAAATGTGTGTATACGACCAATTGGCATTTAAGTGCGGGTGTCGACCGCCTAGGAATTTCTCCATCTTTTTATTTTCCGACATACGCTCCTCGTTGGCGAAGCGAGACAACAGGGTAAACTGATCGTTGTATTCGACACCGCCATTGTCCTTTGCTTGAGGTCATCAAATTCTCTCTTTTTGATCTTCATAAGACTCTTAGGAATATGTGCCCCACGAAAACCTTCTTTAAATTCCTCCCATGATATATTATTTTCGTTGGGGTGCATGTGTAGGAAATTTTCCCACCACGATGCGGCTGCTCCAGTGAGATAGTGCGGAGCGTAAAGCAGTTTCCCAAGATCTGAACACTGGGCAATGATTAATTTTCTCTCGATGTCTCGAAGCCAGTCCTCGGCTTCAAGAGGTTTGTCGCTGTGAGAAAATGTTTGGGGACGTGTCTTCTGTAACTTTCGGGATAATTTTGATTGCTCACGATATCGCCCACGGTGATTTCCCATATTGATGACTTGGTTCAGATTTCCCGATGTTGCTGCTGACTTTGTTCATAAAGACGGCACATTTGGGAAAGTGCCGTTTCACCGTCCTGCTGACTTGTCTGTCCCTCGTGTGAAATTGTTGCACTGGGGTGTGCCATAATTTTCCTCTGTCGAAGTTGGCATGGAGCGCGTCCAAGGACGAGACATAGTTCACTCTGGGGATATATTTTGAAACACTCATAAGAAAAGAAATCGAGCCGCAAAAATCAATAAATTCAAGAAGATGCCAAAATTTGCAGATGCTCCAAGATTTTTCAAGAGAAAATATGTTTGCGCACGGAGAAGGACTGTTCATTACATATCTTACACGCAAGCAGTAATTATACAATACGTCACTCAGGATATGCGTACATAAATCCTGACATGTTATTTAGCCTAGTGCACTTCTCCAGATCCTACATGATGCGCATGAAGGAAATATGCCCTAGAGGCAATAATAAAGTTATTATTTATTTCCTTATATCATGATAAATGTTTATTATTCATGCTAGAATTGTATTAACAGGAAACATAATACATGTGTGAATACATAAACCTCAGAGTGTCACTAGTATGCCTCTACTTGACTAGCTCGTTAATCAAAGATGGTTGTGTTTCCTAACCATGAACAAGGAGTTGTTATTTGATTAACGGGATCACATCATTGGTTGAATGATCTGATTGACATGACCCATTCCATTAGCATAGCACCTGATCGTATAGTTTGTTGCTAGTGCTTTTCTTCATGACTTATACATGTTCCTATGACTATGAGATTATGTAACTCCCGTTTGCCTGAGGAACACTTTGGGTGCTACCAAACGTCACAACGTAACTGGGTGATTATAAAGGTACATTACAGGTGTCTCCGAAGGTACATGTTGGGTTGGCATATTTCGAGATTAGGATTTGTCACTCCGATTGCTCTGAGAGGTATCTCTCGCCCTCTCGGTAATGCACATCACATAAGCCTTGCAAGCATTTCAACTAATGTGTTAGTTGTGAGATGATGTATTACTTAAACGAGTAAAGAGACTTGCCGGTAACGAGATTGAACTAGGTATTGGATACCGACGATCGAATCTCGGGCAAGTAACATACCGATGACAAAGGGAACAACGATGTTGTTATGCGGTCCGACCGATAAAGATCTTCGTGAGAATATGTAGGAGCCAATATGGGCATCCAGGTCCCGCTTATTGGTTATTGACCGGAGAGGTGTCTCGGTCATGTCTACATAGTTCTCGAACCCGTAGGGTCCGCACGCTTAACGCTTCGATGATGAGTTACTATGAGTTTTATGATGTTTCTGTACCGAAGGTTGTTGAGTCCCGGATGAGATCACGGACGTGACGAGGAGTCTCGAAATGGTCGAGACATAAAGATTCATATATTGGAAGTCTATGTTTGGACATCGGAAGTGTTCCGGGTGAAATTGGGAATTTTACTGAGTACCCGGAGGTTACCGAACCCCGGAATGCTAATGGGCCAACATGGGCCTTAGTGGAAAGGAGAAAAGGGGCCCAAGTGCTGGTGCACCTTCCCCCCTTCCCTAGTCCTATTAGGACTAGGAGAAGGGGGCGCCCCCCTCTCTCTCCCTTCCCACTTGGGGAAACCTAGTTGGACTAGGATTTGGGGGGGGAATCCTACTCCTAGTAGGAGTGGGACACCCCTGGCGCACCTCTCCTTGGCCGGCCAGCCCCTCCCCTTCCCTCCTTTATATACAGGGGCAGGGGGCACCCCATGACACACAAGTTGATCACTGAGATCGTTCCTTAGCCGTGTGCGGTGCCCCCTTCCACCATATTACACCTCAAAAATACCGTAGCGGAGCTTAGGCGAAGCCCTGCGCCGGTGGAACATCATCATCGTCACCACGCCGTCGTGCTGACGAAACTCTCCCTCAACACTCGGCTGGATCGGAGTTCGAGGGACGTCATCGAGCTGAACGTGTGCAGAACTCGGAGGTGCCGTACGTTCGGTACTTGGATCGGTTGGATCGTGGAGAACGTACGACTACTTCCTCTACGTCATCATCGACTCGGAGGTGCCGGAGTAACGGCGCTGGGATCGGCAGGATCGCGAGGAGAAAGTACGACTACTTCCTCTACGCTATGCCAACGCTTCCGCTGTTGGTCTACGAGGGTACGAGACAACACTCTCATCTCGTTGCTAAGCATCACCATGATCTTGCGTGATCGTAGGAAAATTTTTGAAATTACTACGCTCCCCAACAAAGGGTATCGAGCCTGGTTTTATGCGTTGATGTCATATGCACGAGTAGAACACAAGTGAGTTGTGGACGATACAAGTCATACTGCCTACCAAAGATGTCATACTTTGGTTCAGCGGTATTGTTGGACGAGACGATCCGGACCAACCTTACGCCAGACGCTTTACGCTGAGACCGGTTCCTCGACGTGCTTTGCACATAGATGGCTTGCGGAAGACTGTCTCCAACTTTAGTTGAACTGAGTGCGGCTACGCCCGGTCCTTGAGAAGGTTAAAACGGAGTCTATTTGACAAACTATCGCTGTGGTTTTGATGCGTAGGTAAGAACGGTTCTTGCTCAGCCCGTAGCAGCCACGTAAAACTTGCAACAACAAAGTAGAGGACGCCTAACTTGTTTTTGCAGGGCATGTTGTGATGTGATATGGTCAAGACGTGATGCTATATTTTATTGTATGAGATGATCATGTTTTGTAACCGAAGTTATCGGCAAGGCAGGAGCCATATGGTTGTCGCTTTATTGTATGCAATGCAATCGCGATGTAATGCTTTACTTTATTACTAAACGGTAGTGGTAGTCGTGGAAGCATAAGATTGGCGAGACGACAACGATGCTACGATGGAGATCAAGGTGTCGCTACCGGTGACGATGGTGATCATGACGGTGCTTGGCGATGGAGATCACAAGCACAAGATGATGATGACCATATCATATCACTTATATTGGTTGCATGTGATGTTTATCCTTTATGCATCTTATCTTGCTTTGATTGACGGTAGCATTATAAGATGATCTCTCACTAAAAATTATCAAGAAGTGTTCTCCGAGTATGCACCGCTATGAAAGTTCTTCGTGGCCGAGACACCACGTGATGATCGGGTGTGATAGGCTCTATCGTTCAAATACAACGGGTGCAAAACAGTTGCACACGCTGAATACTCAGGTTATACTTGACGAGCTATGCATATAAGATATGACCTTGGAACACGGAGACCGAAGGTCGAGCGTGAATCATATAGTAGATATGATCAACATAGTGATGTTCACCATTGAAACTACTCCATCTCACGTGATGATCGGACATGGTTTAGTTGATTTGGATCACGTGATCACTTAGAGGATTAGAGAGATGTCTATCTAAGTGGGAGTTCTTGAGTAATATGATTAATTGAACTTTAATTTATCATGAACTTAGTCCTGGTAGTATTTTGCAAATTATGTTGTAGATCAATAGCTCGCGTTGTTGCTTCCCTATGTTTTTATATGTGTTCCTAGAGAAAATTGTATTGAAAAATGTTAATAGCAATGATACGGATTGGATCCGTGATCTGAGGTTTATCCTCATTGCTACACAGAAGAATTACGTCCTTGATGCACCGCTAGGTGACGGACCTATTGCAGGAGCGTATGCGTGGCGTTATGAACGCTTTTGCTAGCTCAATATGATGACTACTTGATAGTTTAGTGCACCATGCTTGGACGGCTTAGAATCGGGATTTCAAAGACGTTTTGAACGTCATGGACCATATGAGATGTTCCAGAGTTGAAGTTAATATTTCCAAGAAATACCCGAGTTGAGAGATATGAAATCTCCAACAAAGTTCTAAAGCTAAAAGATGGAGGAGAATCGCTCAACTAGTGAGCATGTGCTCAGATTGTCCGGTACTTCAATCGCTTGAATCAAGTGGGAGTTAATCTTCCGGATAAGATGTTGATTGATGTAATTCTCTAGTCACCATCGCTAAGTTACTAGAACTTCGTGATGAACTATAGTATGCAAGGGATGACGAAAAACGATTCCCGAGCTCTTCGTGATGTTGAAATCGACGAAGGTAGAAATCAAGAAAGAGCATCAAGTGTTGATGATTGACAAAGACCACTAGTCTCAAGGAAAAGGGCAAAGGGAAGAAGGGGAACTTCAAAGAAGAACGGCAAGCAAGTTGTTGCTCGAGTGAAGAAGCCCAAGTCCGGACCTAAGCCCGAGACTAAGTACTTTTTGCTGCAATGGAACTGGTCACTAGAAGCGGAACTACCCCAAGTATTTGGCGGATAAGAAGGATGGAAAAGTGAACAAAGGTATATTTGATATACAGATTATTGATGTGTATTTTACTAGTGTTCGTAGCAACCCCTCGGTATTTGATAATGGTTCGGTTGCTAAGAGTAGTAACTTGAAACGGAGTTGCGTAATGAATGTAAACTAGTTGAAGGGGAAGTGACGATTAGTGTTGGAAGTAGTTCCAAAGATTGATATGATCATCATCGCACACTCCCTATACTTTCGGAATTAGTGTGGAACCTAAATAAGTGTTATTTGGTGTTGAGCATAAATATGATTTGATCATGTTTATTGCAATACGGTTATTCATTTAACTAAGAGAATAAATTGTTGTTCTGTTTACATGAATAAAACCTTATATGGTTACACACCCAATGAAAATGGTTCATTGGATCTCGATCATAGTGATACACATATTCATAATATTGAAACCAAAAGATGCAAAGTTAATAATGATAGTGCAACTTATTTGTGGTAATCGCCGTTTAGGTCATATTGGTGTAAAGCGCATGAAGAAAAATCCATGCCGATGGACTTTTGGAATCACTTGATTTTGAATCATTTGATGCTTATGAACCGTGCCTTTTGGGCAAGATGACTAAAACTCCGCTTCTCCTAACAATGGAACAAGCAACCGACTTATTAGAAATAATACATACCGATGTATGCGATTCAATGAGTGTTGATGCTCGTGGCAAGTATCATTATTTTCTCGACCTTCACAGATGATTTGAGCAGATATGTATATCTTCTTGATGAAACATAAGTCTGAAATAGTTGAAAAGTTCAAAGAATTTCAGAGTGAAGTAGAAAATCATCGTAACAAGAAAATAAAGTTTCGCGATCTGATCGTGGAGATGAATATTTGAGTTACGAAGTTTGGTCTTCAATTAAAACAAAGTGGAATAGTTTCACAGCTCACGCCACCGGAACACCACAACGTTATGGTGTGTCCGAACATCGTGAATCAGTACTTTATTTTGATATGGTGCGATCAATGATGTCTCTTACCGATTTACCAATATCGCTTTTGGGGTTATGCATTAGAGACAGCTGCATTCACGCTTAATAAGGCACCATCTAAATCCGTTGAGGCGACACCGTATGAACTATGGTTTAACAAGAAACCTAAGTCGTCGTTTCTTAAAGTTTGGAGTTGTGATGCTTATGTGAAAAAGTTTTCACCGATAAGCTCGAACCCAAATCGGAGAAGTGCGTCTTCATAGAATACCCAAAGGTAACTATTGGGTACACCTTCTATCACAGATCCAAAGGCAAGTTTTTCGTTGTTAAGATGGATCCTTTCTAGAGAAGAAAGTTTCTCTCGAAAGAAGTGAGTGGGAGGAAAGTAGAACTTGATGAGGTAATTGTACCTTCTCCCTTATTGGAAAGTAGTTCATCACGTAAATCAGTTCCAAAGATTCCTACACCAATTAGTGAGGAAGTTAATGATGATGATCATGAAACTTCAGATCAAGTTGCTACCAAACCTCGTAGGTCTTCCAGAGCAAAATCCGCACTAAAGGTGGTATGGTAATCGTGTTCGGAAGTCATGTTACTAGACCATGATGAACCTACGGACTATGAGGAAGCGATGACGAGCCCAGATTCCATGCGAAATGGCTTGAGGCCATGAAATCTGAGATAGGATCCATGTATGAGAACAAAGTATGGACTTTGATTGACTTGCTCGATGATCAGCAAGCCATGTTAAATAAATGGATCTTCAAGAGGAAGACGGACATTGATAGTAGTGTTACTATCTACAAAGCTCGACTTGTCACAAAAGGTTTTCGACAAGTTCAAGGTGTTGACTACAATGAGATTTTCTCAAATCAGTAGCGATTCTTAAGTCTGTCCGAATCATAGTTAGCAATTGCCACATTTTATGAAATCTGGCAAATGGATGTCAAAACTACATTCTTTAATGGATTTATTAAAGAAGAGTTGTATATGATGCAACCGTAAGGTTTTTCAATCCTAAAGGTGCTAACAAAATATGCAAGCTCCAAAGGATCCATCTATGGACTGGTGCAAGCATCTCGTAGTTGGAATACATGCTTTGATAAGTTGATCATAGCATATAGTTTTATACATGCACTTGTGGAAAAGCCTCAGTATTTACAAGAAAGTGAGTGGGAGCACTACAGCATTTCTGATAAGCATATTGTTGATCGGAAATAATGTAGAATTATTCTGTAAAGCATAAAGGAGTATTTGAAAGGAGTTTTTCAAAGAAGGACCTCGGTGAAGCTGCGTACAAATTGAGCATCAAGATCTATTGAGATAGATCAAAAACGCTTGATGAGTTTTTTCAAATAAGAACATACCTTGTCAAGATTTTGAAGTAGTTCAAAATGGAACAGTCAAAGAAAAGTTCTTGCCTGTGTTGCAAAGGTGTGAAATTGAGTAAGACTCAAATCCAGACCACAGCAGTAAAAATAGAAAAGAGAATGAAAGTCATTCCCTATGCCTCACCATAGGTTCTATAAAGTATGCTATGCTATGTACTGCACCTATTGTATACATTGCTCATAATTTTGCAATGGATTACAATAGTGATATAGGAGTAGATCACTGGACATAGGTCAAGAACATCATTAGTGAGGACTAAGGACATATAACTCGATTAAGGAGGTGATAAAAGAGCCCGTCGTAAAGAGTTACATCGATGCAAAGGCTTTTTACATTGATCCGTATGACTCTAAGTCTCAATCTGGATACATATTATAAGTGGGAGCAATTAGCTAGAGTAGCCCCTGCAAGAGCATTGTAGACATAGAATATTTGCAAAATACATACGGACTCACGAATGTGACAGACCCGTTGACTAAGCTTCTCTCACAAGCAAAACATGATCATCCCTTAGTACTCTTTGGGTGTTAATCACATAACGATGTGAACTAGATTATTGACTCTAGTAAACCCTTTGGGTGTTGGTCACATGACGATGTGAACTATGGGTGTTAATCACATACGATGTGAATATTAGTGTTGAATCACATGATGATGTGAACTAGATTATTGACTCTAGTGCAAGTGGGAGATCAAGGAAATATGCCCTAGAGGCAATAATAAAGTTATTATTTATTTCCTTATATCATGATAAATGTTTATTATTCATGCTAGAATTGTATTAACAGGAAACATAATACATGTGTGAATACATAAACCTACAGAGTGTCACTAGTATGCCTCTACTTGACTAGCTCGTTAATCAAAGATGGTTGTGTTTCCTAACCATGAACAAGGAGTTGTTATTTGATTAACGGGATCACATCATTGGTTGAATGATCTGATTGACATGACCCATTCCATTAGCATAGCACCTGATCGTATAGTTTGTTGCTAGTGCTTTTCTTCATGACTTATACATGTTCCTATGACTATGAGATTATGTAACTCCCGTTTGCACGAGGAACACTTTGGTGCTACCAAACGTCACAACGTGTAATCTGGGTGATTATAAAGGTACATTACAGGTGTCTCCGAAGGTACATGTTGGGTTGGCATATTTCGAGATTAGGATTTGTCACTCCGATTGTCGGAGAGGTAGCTCTGAGCCCTCTCGGTAATGCACATCACATAAGCCTTGCAAGCATTTCAACTAATGTGTTAGTTGTGAGATGATGTATTACGAACGAGTAAAGAGACTTGCCGATAGCAGATTGAACTAGGTATTGGATACCGACGATCGAATCTCGCAAGTAACATACCGATGACAAAGGGAACAACGATGTTGTTATGCGGTTCTGACCGATAAAGATCTTCGTAGAATATGTAGGAGCCAATATGGGCATCCAGGTCCCGCTATTGGTTATTGACCGGAGAGGTGTCTCGGTCATGTCTACATAGTTCTCGAACCCGTAGGGTCCGCACGCTTAACGCTTCGGCGATGCTTACTATGAGTTTTTATGATGTTTCTGTACCAAGGTTGTTCGAGTCCCGGATGAGATCACGGACGTGACGAGGAGTCTCAAATGGTCGAGACATAAAGATTCATATATTGGAAGTCTATGTTTGGACATCGGAAGTGTTCCGGTGAAATTGGGAATTTTACCGAGCACCGGAGGTTACCGAACCCCGGAATGCTAATGGGCCAACATGGGCCTTAGTGGAAAGGAGAAAAGGGGGCCCAAGTGCTGGTCAAGCACCTTCCCCTTCCCTAGTCCTATTAGGACTAGGAGAAGGGGCGCCTCTCTCTCCCTTCCCACTTGGGGAAACCTAGTTGGACTAGGATTTGGGGAATCCTACTCCTAGTAGGAGTGGGACACCTGGCGCACCTCTCCTTGGCCGGCCAGCCCCTCCCTTCCCTCCTTTATATACAGGGGCAGGGGCACCCCATGACACACAAGTTGATCATTGAGATCGCTCCTTAGCCGTGCAGCGGTGCCCCCTTCCACCATATTACACCTCGAAAATACCGTGGCGGAGCTTAGGCGAAGCCTCGCCGGTGGAACATCATCATCGCCACCACGCCGTCAGGTCGACGAAACTCTCCTCAACACTCGGCTGGATCGGAGTTCGAGGGACGCCATCGAGCTGAACGTGTGCAGAACTCGGAGGTGCCGTGACGCTCGGTACTTGGATCGGTTGGATCGTGGAGAACGTCGACTACTTCCTCTACGTCATCCTCGACTCGGAGGTGCCGGAGTAACGCCGCTGGGATCGTCAGGATCGCGAGGAGAAAGTACCACTACTTCCTCTACGTTGCGTCAACGCTTCCGTTGCTGGTCTACGAGGGTACGTAGACAACACTCTCATCTCGTTGCTAAGCATCACCATGATCTTGCGTGATCGTAGGAATTTTTTTGAAATTACTACGTTCCCCAACAGCGCAAACAAGCTACTTCTCACAGTCTATTTACATATAAACATGTCAAACAAGTCGGTACATCGCAAGGCGGCTAAGCGTACTTAGTCGGAGATGGTAAGGATTTCCCTTGGCCTGCCAAGGGTGAGGCGTAGATGGGCTGGGGACTCAACCTCCTCTTCGGAGATAGGCTCCAGACGAGAGGTGCTGCGCGGAGTTGGTGGAGCAGGTGCCTGTCAAGGGACAACTCAAATCTGAGTGGGCACGAGGGTGGTGCGTAATCGAACCGGAGTAGGCGCAATGACGTGGTTGAACTCTTCCGTGGTAGGCAGGCGACGAGTAGGGGTGCGAGCAGCAGGAGCAAATGATCTTGATGTGAGACGAAAGTCGGTGGCGGTCTGGTAGCAGGAGCTCCCTCCGTTGGCGGCACAACCATGGATCGAGTCCATGCGGGCAGCTACAAAGTCGCCCACCAGGTTGTCGAAGGCTGCCTCCAAAGCCCGGAGATACTCGATGAGCATCTCAAAAGCTTCATCCCGCTTTCCTCCGGGCAAGAGAACGCGAGTGGCAGGTGTATGGCACGTGACATGGCGGTGTAGCGGTAGCGACGAGTCTTCATCGAAGGAAGGATATCCACGAGACGAGCTATCGCCTCACGGGCTGCCATCTGTAATGCATGTTTCTCTGTGGGCATGGCTCTCCCCACGAACCGTAGCGCCAACTCGCCCTCTCTTGAACTCCACCGCGGCTTGGTGCATGGTCGACGGTCGTTGACCTTGTGCCGAGAGAGTGAGAAGACTGGCGCACATCCGCCCCATCGCGACCGAACGACGAAGGAGAGAAGCTTGACGAACCCATCGGGCATGTTGGCGAACATCTGCGACTCGCAGTCGTTGCCAGCCATCTACAAAAGTAGGCAAAAGTCCTGAGTAGTCAAATCATAAATTTATGCCGACTGTCAGAAATTTTCTACGTCTGTGAAAAAAAATTAGCTCTATTATGCTAATAACCGATTAGCGGTCGCACCTAGTGGCTTCCTACAGTCAGCCTGGCTCTGGTACCAAGCTTGTCACGACCGGTTCTTCAATAAAAATATTTATTGAACAACCGACCTATGAAGTCCAATATGAGGAAAATTCTTCATACCGGTAGACAAAACTTTGATACAATAAGCCAGTAGCATTACATTAATACAGGGGTCGGACTGAAGATGCCCAACCAATTATTACAAACACGCCGATAATTATACATAGCGGCGGATATGACTCAAAGGTGTGGGGTGGAAAAGCTACTGACTCGAGGTATGAGTGGTTGGTGGAATAACACAGCGGGGTGGTTAATAAGTCTACTGCACTGGCGGCTCATCGAGCGTCGAGGTGAGGCTCGATGAATTTATTTGGGTAGCGGAAGCGGATATATCACAAAGACTAGTCCAGGGATCGCACGAGACTGACTGGGATTCCTCTAGGCGTCGGACTCACTATCAAATTATTCATCCATGAGATCGCTTTCACAAGATTCTCGCCAAATCAACAAGCCAGGTGAGTACTTTGAAAGTACTCGCAAGACAGTTCGGACAAAAGATATAACAAATGAATGCATGAATGAGTCATGATAAATTTTAACATTAGCTCAATTAAATCAGTATAGTAAAAATAATAAAAAGGGAATTGGCGGTAGTCCGCTCGAAAACCCAAAGAAAGATAAACTCAAAACCGATCGAGTGTCCAAGTGGACGCCTCGAAGGGGGTGAAAATAAGTAAAACATGCCACAGTCGGGTGTCTGGGCGACACCTCATAAAGGGCTTACATTGAAATAAAAATACATGCGTGCCGCAGTCGGACGTCGGATCGACATCACAGAAAGGGCTTATAATAAAAGTAAATAACCACAATGCCGCAGTCGGACGTCTGAGCGACATCGCAGAAAGGGCTTATAATAAAAGTAAATAACAACAATGCCGCAGTCGGACATCTGAGCGACATCGCAGAAAGAGCTTATAATGAAAATAAATAACAACAATGCCGCAGTCGGACGTCTGAGCGACATCGCAGAAAGGGCTTATAATGAAAATAAATAACAACAATGTTGCGATGGACGTCTGAGCGACATCGCAGAAAGGGCTTATAATCCAATATTCATAATCGACAAAATATAGTGCTCACGGAAAATATTCATCACAAGACAATAAGCGGGTTAGTCCGTTCACGGAAAGTAAACATTTAATGCTCAAATGGTTCTCGGGAGTTTACATCCGAGACCGTCACTCGACAAGATGAGATGATCACGGTACTTGGACATGAATAAGATGAATTGAGAATTTTGACTGTGCAGTAGTTTGCACCAAATATTGTCCACATCCAACGGATTTCCTTAGTCACGAAAGACTAGTTCCGTTTACGGTATTTCAGAGGAAACACAACTAGCTAGTACACACCCATCATACCTCACGTTGCCAGGAATCACCCTAGATAGCGTTTAAGAAAAACTTTGAGACGGGGAGATCACAATCTCGAATAGCATGGGATCAAATTTATATATCGTGGCTCTAAAGTGCCCCCTCTCGTCCCAACCAGAAACACCCATGCCCCCTGACCGGATGAAAGGCTTTAATCCAGGGCATGGAACCTTCATCCCGGCCTCTCGATTTGGTGTGTACCAGGAAGTGGTTTGCAACCTACTAGGCCGTATCCCTTGCGGGAAACAGGTGGTAGTACGAAAAGGAAGACGGACGGGGAACTGATCGATTTATGTTGACACTGGGTCAACGATATGGCATAAGCCTGGCATGCTACAACACTGCCATCTTACCCATACTCATGCCAACTCATGGCCATGCAACAAGTTTCCGGCAACTCACGGACTTACCGAGCTCATTTGCCTCAATGCTCACGAGATAAACTATCATCAAAAATGCTCATGAACGTGCCATGATACAAAAATAATGCAAACATGTCCAGACACTCATCATATCAAAAGTTCAAACTTTGCTTGCCTGGTTCGGAGTAGTCGGGGTCTAGCTCGGCGAAGTTCACGGTTCCGTCACCTCCTTCGGTATCTACGGTACACAAAATACACGCTCTAACGTAAATACCGTGAGGTGCACAAACATTACTCCAAATATTTTTCGAAATAAATCTGATAAACAACTAGACAAAATTTTAAAGAGGACAGAAAAAGAATCAATCAAAAATTCCTTTCTGTTAAAAAGTTATAAGGGTTTTAGCCCAAGGACTCGTCTGTAATGAAACAGAAAACTTCCAGGGGGTTCTGCGGAAAAGTCCAGATAATGTTTCGTTTAAAAGAAATGACTGAGAGGCTGACAGGCGGGCTCCACCTGTCAGGTTTAAAAATTTAAAAAGGGAAACGGGGCGCGACGGCGCCCGAGAGATGCGGTGGTCACTGGCGGCGATCCACGGCGAGGCAGAGTGATCGGACGGTACCTTCGTGACCAGCATGTCCTTCCGCGTCTGTGGAAGGTGGAAGTGGTCGCCGGCGAGTACCACGTCGACGGCGATGCTTGCTTCGGCGGACGGCGGTTCGGACGATCGTGGATCTCGCCGGAGAGAGCTGCGGGGTCAAAATTGAGGTGGGGGTTATCCTAATAGAGGTGGTACGAGGCTATGGGCGAAAGTAGGGCGGCGGGGGTGCCCTCACCGGAGAGAACGATGCCGGAGCCCGAGGCGGACGGAGGGGGCTGGAGTCGCGGAAGAAAGGTTCTCGAGGCCCCTCCAAAGTGGCTAAGCGGGTCCGTGAGGTGGTGGAGTCGTGCGGAGGCGAGAGCAAGCTCGGGGGGGGGGGGGGGGGGATATATAGCCGGCCCGAGTCGGTTGCCGTGAACGGATAAGTCCGACGAGTTGATTACGGCGGCATTGTGGCTGGACGGTCGGCTTAGGAGCTTGAGCATCGCCTAGGTGGAGTAGTGGTGCCATTTTAGGGTCCAGCTCATCACGGGAGGGAGGTTTACGGCTTGCCCTCGACGGAACGGCCGCACGGCCCGTCGGCGGCAGAGAGCGCGCTCTGCGCTGCCACGATGTGACGGTGCCGCATGCGTCTGGCCGGCAAGGAGGTGGCTACGCCGGAGCTACCATGATGCTTGGTCGGCGCCGAACGGGCGTTGCGCCGCAGTTTGCCTCTGTCGCCGTTCTGGTGGTGCAGCCGCCAAAACACGCCGGCCATGTGGCGGGCTGTGGCGCCACCGACGCTGTGAACGCGCCAAGCGCGTGTGGAGCTTCAGACAGCAGGCCTGCGAGCAACGTGCCAAGGGCATCGTGGACTCGTGGATCGAAGTTATCGACGAAGATCGACACTGAACTTCCGAACTTTACGAAAGTGAATGTAATAAAGGCATGCCGGTGTTTGACAAAATGATTCTGGTATCCAGGGATTTTTCCTTGAGCTGATTTTTGGTGGAGTGGTCTCTCATTGCGACTAGAGGTTCCCTGAATTTTGGTGGAATTTTTGGAGAAGTGTAGATATGAATTTCACCAAATTTGGCAAATCTAGTCCAAACTTGCAGTGAGTGAAATTTGAAATATTTGAAAAGAAGAAGAGTGGATCAAGATGGTTCTGGGTTGTGGATACCAAGGACTATCCAGGGGTGTGGAGTTGAGGTCAAAAATCAAAAGCATTAGGGTACTTGCTTTGCGAATCACCTAGGCTCAAAAGAAAAGACAGAATTATTTTAGGAAGAGAGATAATTGGAATAAAATCCAAAAATGGATTTTATTAGTTTGGACAGAATGTTTGAGTTGTACCAGAGTGGATGGAGAGATTTTTGGGAAGGTTTTGTCATGTGGTGCATGGGAGAATCATGAATGGTTTCAAAAATGGGAGAGGATGAAAAACTCCTAGAGTTTCCTTTTGAAAGAAAATAAACTCCAAAGATTTTTCTTGAAATTTTGAGAAGAGGGCAATCAGAAGAAAATTCAAAACCAAACACTAGAGTTGAAGGAGATGCAAAAATAAAATATTTGCTAAAGGGAAAGCTTTGAGAGAGATTTTTGGAAGGGTTTTGGAGACCTCCTTCAAATCCAACAAAATTTGAAGAAAACCAAAGGAAAAATTTTGGAGTGTCACAGCCTATGAAGAGGGCCAATGCCCGTGAAGCTTGCTCCCCCCAAGAAAGGCCCGGAGCCTGTGAAGAAGGCCAACGCCTGTGAAGCTCGCCGCCCGTGACACTCTCACGTAATAATGAGTTGGGGCTGTACACGCCTGAGTCTCGAGGCGCCGGCCTCAGGCCCTGGGGCTCCCTCCCACGCCCAGTGGCAGCACTTAGCTCTGCGCTGGTGAGAAGGCGTCGAAGACTAGATTAGGTGCCGGACGCGGCTTTTTCATTTGCTTTCTGCAGTTGGCTTGTTCATTTTCATTTGAAGTTCTATCGGGTTGTTGTCGCTTTTGATTTGTGGCTCTTCGACCTTTCGCCCTCCTACCTCGATTTCTCTCGCGCTCGCGAGGGGGGCAGCTTGAGCGCCCCCGCGAGTGTTTTTCTGCCCTTATCGTTCGAGGTTTCCCTACCCGGGTCCACTACAGGAGCACCCCTCCAGTCCATGCCCCACGGGCACCGCGACAGAAACACAGGACCTGGGTCGGTCGCCTCCACAGCTGAGGCCAGGAGCTACCTCTCCAGACTAACCTTTGCAGGACATGAAGCGTTCGACGAGGCCTCAGCCTCGGGAAACAAGGGCCACGACTGGCGCCCCCGAGCTAAGTAATTTCTACGCGTAGGCGTGTAGCACAAAGGCATAATACCGAGATAGCAGAAACAGTACGATAATTAACAACAATAGTCCAAGCACGCCCACGCGGGGCCCTACACTACTGTCTCTTTGCGCAGGAAAAGGAAAAAGAACAAAACAAGCGCGGCTCGCCTGACACCAACTCGCGGGAGAGACTCGGACTGCCTCCGGAGCTCAGGCGGACTCTCTCTCGCGCTTCACCGGGGCGAGATGGCGGGGGGACTCGCTACCTCCCTCCAGGCGGGCGCGGCGGCGCAGAGGCTGGTCGCGGCCACCGCTGGAGGAGCCGCTGCCCGAAGAAGAGTCGTCGAAGCTCGACGAGCCCTGAGCGTCGCCAACCATGCGCGCGCTGGCGTCTTCATCGTCGCTGGGGCTGGACCCGCGGCCGCGGTCGTCATTCTCAGGGCAGCACCCAGTGCGGCGACCATCTTCCCCGAACACCCTCACGTAGAGGGTGGCATCGCCGTCGAACTTAAAGTGCAGGGTGCACCGCCGGCTCAGACCGCAAGGCTGGCAAACATTTGCCACCAGCGGGTCGTGGCTCCTGGCTCCGGCTCTGAGACCTCCGGTGAAGCCCGGGAGGCTCGGTCAGCAACCATCCGCCTGAAGCCAGAGGCCGCCCAGGGCACCAGCCGGAAGCTCACCTAGGAGGAAGCGAGGAAGCTAGATCCGGGTGCCGGCCGGCTCCGCTGACCACACAACGAACTCCGGCAGCACCTCTGTCGAGTGGAAGCGCGGCCTAGGGGGTCGTGCGGCCGTGGCGCCCCCCCCCCCCCCCCGCAGCGGCCTGCCGCCCGCCACCGCGCAGGAGATCACCTCCATGACCGCGAGGAGCCACCACGGGAGCCACGGGGTGTTTGCGAGGACGGCCTCGGCAGCTTGGGCGAGGAGAGTCAGGCTCCACTGGCGAAGCCTTCCCTTCTCCATGCCGAGAACCTCTTCGGCGGAGCCATGGAGAAGAAGAAGAAGCACCAGGAGATGAACTAGAAGGGAAGGCGTCGTCCCGTACTTATAGCCGGGGAAGGCCAACCGCCGACCTCCACGATCGCAGGCACTCATGACCCGCTTTGCATGCAGGGACTTGTCAATTCATGCAGACGCCGAGGCGTCGTGGGGGAGCAGGGCCGCCCATGTCCAATCAACCGCCACGCGGCGCCCAAGGCCGCGGGTTGTTAGGGCCCGCGGCGCTTCGCACTTGCCCCTTCGCCTCTCTGCTTGGCCAATCCAGGGCACGCCTTGGGCCCGGGGCTCTTGTCGGCGTGCAGAAGCAGGGGTTCCCAGACTTGCACTGCCTGCTGCCCTGCGGTGTGGCTCAAAGGGGGCCCAACACGGCCCATCTTCATCAACATGAACTCAAGACCCTCGCGAGGGCAAGCCTCATGAGGCGACGGCGACGAGGGAGCTTCCTCGAGCACGCAGCCTCATTATGCTTTGGCTCATGAGGAGGCGGAGAGATGAAGGCGGGGTACCTCACGAGGTGCCCATGACGCAAGCCATGACGACCAAGGGTGCCAAGGGCGCCACCCAGCGCGATGTCCTCCTTTCCTCTTTGGTGCAAAGGGAGCAAGCGCAGCGAGAGCATCAAGCAAAGGCGTCCATTTCGTGCAACAAGACCAAGACCAGCCCAACGGCAGGAATGAAGTCATTGTGGAGCCCAAGCCAAGGCCACCACGAGAGCCTTTGCCAGGCGAGGACCAACTTTAGTCAGGATAAGTGTACCAGATGTTCCCCTTCAAAATAGCCAATTGTTGGCGCCCTTCCCGCTCAATATTTGGGAAGAGGCCCAGGGCCTCTTCCTATATAAGTAGAGCTAGCCACCATAGTAGAGAGGGCTGATCAGTAGCTGGATGCACCTTAGACACACACACACACACAGAGAGAGAGAGAGAGAGAGAGAGAGAGAAGGCGACTGAACTCCTCCAAGCAGTTCATCGCCCCAGCCAAGAACAGACCCTCGCGAGGCTGTTCTTCCTTGTATTGTTCCTCACCATCAGCCCAAGAGGCAATCCACCACACCACAAACTAGAGTAGGGTATTACACCACAACGATGGCCTGAACTAGTATAAACCTTGTGTCTCTTGTGTTGTTCCTTTCGTAGTTTAGATCTTAGCGAGGCGGCGGGGTGCAGGTACGTAGAGGGTGAGATCTCCACGCGCACCCCAGTGTTCGAACCTTAAGGGTGTGCCGGAACCCGAAATCCGACAGAAGCAGCTTGGCGGGGCCGTCCTCGGCGCCGGCCAGCGGGCTTTCCAGGCCGCTGTCGTAAAGCGACCTCAGCAAGGTGCGAGCCTTCACCTCCATCTCCGTGAAGGCCTCGCGGTCCTCGGCGAGGACCCGCGCCTTGCCGTCCAGCTCGACCTTCTTCGCCTCCAACTCCTGCTCCAACGCACCCAGGCGGTCACGGCGCTTGTTAAGCTTGGCGTCCCGGTCCTTGACGGCCGCCTCGCGAGCCTTCATGTCTTCCTCCTTCTCTTGGCGAATGCGGGCCTCCTTTGCAAGCTGGTCACGCAGGCCCTGCAACTCGCTCTCCAGCGCCTTGCAACGACCTCGGACATCGGCTACCTCCCCCAAGGCAGCTTCGCGAGCAGCCTTCGCCCCAAGGACGGCCTGCTTCTCCTCGTCGCAAGCCGTCGAGGCCTGAACCAGCGCCGCTCGAATCGAAGCGTCAGAGCGAATCCAGCCAGAGGCCAGCTCCAAGCGCCCGGCCACCAAGCGAGGGTCGGCGCCCAGAAGATCTTGCCGCAGCCGGTCCAATTCAGCAGCAGCACGATCCAGGACAGTGGGAGGAGTCGGAGAGATAGCAGTTGGTGGAGTAGGAGGAGAGGACGGCAGCGTAACCACAGTATCCTGAGGCGGGACCTGCTGCGCCCCAACGGCTGTGGCGGTGGCCTCAAGCAAGGATACCTCAGGAGTCACTTGGGTCATGGGGGCTGAGCTCACCCCAGCAAGCTCCACCAGGCCTCGCGAGGATGGCCGGGCAGGAGAGGCCCGTGTCTTGCCGTCGCCTTCTTCCACGGGCGAAGGCACTGCCCCCGATGGAGCCTCAGGAGCTCCCTTCAGCTTCTTCGCCGCAGGCGCCAGCCTAGCCAAGAGATACAGATATCAAGCCTCAGCGACAAAGCAAGGAATAAAACAGGAATCAAGCAGTTACTGGTCATCGCTCTCGAGCTCGAGAAACCTCCGGCTATACTTGAAGCCCGAGAGCTGGCTGCAGGGATCAGCCTCAAGAGGCCCGGGAGCAGGAGGCACGTCTGCGGATCGCCTCGGAGCCGGGGCAGACCCGTGGGGGACCAGCCCAATCCTATCCTTTTTCAGGATCGGGGGCAAGCTCTCGCCGCCCCGCTCATCGCCATCCTCGTCGTCGTCGCTCGGCAAGAGGCGGAGAGTGCAGGACCTGCGCCTGGGGAGGGGCGCTCTCGACTCCCCGTCGGTCACCTCGGAGTCAGGCCCCGCTTCCCGCTCCTCTTATTCCTCCTCTTTGCTGGAGTCACCGGAGGACACGTTCACCATCGCCAGGGCCGCCGGGTCCTCGGGAACCTCCGTGGGCATGGGACAGTCCCCATTGAAGACGGGCATGAATTCCACCGCCTGCTCCCAATCATCTCGAAGGAACAGGGGCACAGGAGCGCCTTTCAGCCTCGCCACGTCTCCCCCGACCAAAGATTGGAGGACCGCGGCCAGATCTTCGTCGGCCAAGACTGCGGGGCTCGGGCGGGGCCTCCACAATGAGCGAAAATCGACGAAGCGGGGCCACCTGGTGCTCCAGAAACTCCCTCAGGAGCGACGCACCATCAGCTTCGCCGCTGCCATGTTGCTCGGCCACAGATCCGCGTCCATCTTCTCCAGCACTGGCTTCGCGCGGGGATCCACGAGTTGCGAGACCAATCGTCGGAGGACGTGGGGTGCTCCGTGGGCAGAACCAGCCGAGGGTGGATGCGCCCAGCATCTACCATGACCCACTTGCTCCTGAAGCCCTCAATCCTCTTCCCGAGCTTCGAGATGGCGTTGGAGCTGCGATACGCGACAAAGCTCGCGCATGCGAAGATGGGACCGCGAGAGGTCCGGAGGTAGAAGTAGTGGTGCAGCAAGGCCACTAAAGGCTGCACCCCGACGTGAGCCTCACAATAGTAGGCGAAGATCGCCAGAAGAAGAACAGAGTTGGGGTGGAGGTGCAGAGCTTGCAGTTTGTAATGGCGAAGGACAGAGAAGAAGAACTCAGAAAAGGGAGGCACCAGACCGGCAGCAATGGCGCTCACGAAGAGCGGATAGAAGGTGCTCCCTTGGCCCTCGGGAAGGGCGGAGCCGACCTTGAACACCTCTGCCCCGTCGATGCCTTGCGCCGCCACCATCCGGCGCACCCGGGCAAGGCCCTTCTCCGACACGTTCGGCGAGTCCAAGGCGGATGAATACCAAGCTCCGGTCGGGGTCTGGCGAGGCACCATGTCTTGCTAGGGCATGCTGTCGGGGATATACCCCGCGGTATGACCCGGCCGAAGTTATGACCCGGCCGGACTTGGTGATTCACCAGAAGACCCGGCTAGAGCTAGGCGACTCACTGGCGATCTGCCTGGACATGACGGTTTACATATAACCCGCCTGGACATTGTGACTCACTGGAGACCCGGCGGGCGGGTTAAACGGACGACAAGGCCGAAGGCCCAGTAGGCCGGTTCATGTGATGGTGTGCCGACTTAAGAAGAAATGTGTAAGAAATATTTCCCTTACAAGGAATCAAGACCCGGACTTGTATCTGGCTTGTAGTAGAAGATAGGCTAGTCCTAGTCCTACTAGGACTCCACATGTAACCCGCCCCTCTAACTTATATAAAGAGGGGCAGGGCTCCCCAAAGAGGGGACAAGAACAATGTCTAGGGCTAGACACAAAGAGCCGGCTTACCGGCGACTCTCTCATGATCATAATGAGACCTAGCCACAAACAGCATGTAGGTTTATTACCGGATGATGTTCCCCGAGGCCCGAAGCTGTCTAAATCCTTGTCTTGCGTGTTGTGTCTCTCGATTCCGATCAACCCCTTCAAGCTACCGCATAGATGCGTTGGCCTCGTGACTAAGTCCTGACACTAAGGACATCTGCCGTGACAATTCCACGATAGTTGACGCCCACCGTGGGGCCCGAAGCTGTCTAAATCCTTGTCTTGCGTGTTGTGTCTCTCGATTCCGATCAACCCCTTCAAGCTACCGCATAGATGCGTTGGCCTCGCGACTAAGTCCTGACACTAAGGACATCTGCCGTGACAATTCCATGACACACGCGGTCGAAGTAGATCTGGAGATTTCAGAGGCAGGAAGGAAAGGCTCAAGAAAGGGGATATGGGCAATGACCGGAGGAGGCAAGGAAGGCAAAACCTAGACATATGCCGCTCTTTTGTCGATTCGCGCAGTTGCTAAGGCGCCCACGTCCAACCAACCGCCATGCAGCGCCCAAGGCCGCAGGCTGTTAGGGCCCGCAGCGCTTCGCACTTGCCCCTTCGCTTCTCTGCTCAGCCAAGTCCAGGCGCGCCTTGGGCCCGGCTCTTGTTGGCGTTCGAGAACGGGATCCCAGACTTGCTCGCCTGCTGCCCGCGGCGTGGCTCAAGGGGTGGCCCAAGACGACCCATCTTCATCAAGACAAGCTCAAGACCTCGCGAGGGGCCAAGCCTAAGCGGGCGGACGACAGGAGCTTCCTCGTGCACGGCCTCACAAAGCTGGCTCATGAGGAGGCGGAGAGATCAAGGCGGGGTACCTCACGAGGTGCCCATGATGCAAGCCATGACGACCAAGGGCGCCAGGCGGGCGCCAGCCCGCGCAGTGTCCTCCTTTCCTCTTTGGTGCAAAGGGGGCAAGCGCATGCAAGAGTATCAAGCAAAGCATCCGTTTCGGTGCAACAAGACCAAGACCGTCGCAACGGCAGGAAGGAAGTCATCGTGGAGCCCAAGTCGGCGTCACCAACAGAGCCTTTGACAGGCGAGGACCAACTTTAGTCAGGATAAGTGTATCAGATGTTCCACTTCAAAATGGCCAGTTGTTGGTGCCCTTCCCGCTCAATATTTGGGAAGAGGCCCAGGGCCCTTGCCTATAAATAGGACTAGCCACCCACAGGGTAGAGGCATCTTGAATCCGCAGGAAGAGAGAGCGACTGAACTCCCCCTAGCAGTTCATCGCACCAGCCAAGAACAGACCCTCGCGAGGTTGTTCTTCCTTGTATTGTTCATCATCAGCCCAAGAGGCAATCCACCACACCACACACTGGAGTAGGGTGTTACACCACAATGGTGGCCCGAACCAGTATAAACCCTGCGTCTCTTGTGTTGTTCCTTTCATAGTTTTAGATCCTAGCATGGCGGTGAGGTGCAGGTAGGTAGAGGGCGAGATCTCCGCGCGCACCCCAGTGTTCGAACCTAGAGGGTTTGCCGGAACCCGAAATCCGACAGTGTAGAAGACAAAAAGGGAGAAGATTGTCTCACATCAACTGGGCGTATCAACGGGCTATGGAGATGCCCATCGATAGATATCAGTGTGAGTGAGTAGGGATTGCCATGCAACGGATGCACTAGAGCTATAAGTATATGAAAGCTCAACAAAAGAAACTAAGTGGGTGTGCATCCAACTCGCTTGCTCAAGAAGACCTAGGGCATTTGAGGAAGCCCATCATTGGAATATACAAGCCAAGTTCTATAATGAAAAATTCCCACTAGTATATGAAAGTGACAAAATGAGAGACTCTCTATCATGAAGATCTTGGTGCTACTTTGAAGCACAAGTGTGGTAAAAGGATAGTAGCATTGTCCCTTCTCTCTTTTCTCTCATTTTTTTATTTGGGCCTTTTCTCTTCCCTTTTTTATGGCCTTTTTTTTCATTTTTATTTTTTTTATTTTTCGTCCGGAGTCTCATCCCGACTTGTGGGGGAATCATGGTCTCCATCATCCTTTCCTCACTTGGGACAACGCTGTAAAGAATGATGATCATCACACTTTTATTTTTCTTACAACTCAACAATTACAACTCGATTCTTAGAACAAGGTATGACTCTATATGAATGCCTCCGGCGGTGTACCGGGATATTCAATGAATCAAGAGTGACATGTATGAAAGAATTATGAACGGTGGCTTTGCCACAAATACGATGTCAACTACATGATCATGCTAGCTATATGACAATGATGGAGCGTGTCATAAACGGAACGGTGGAAAGTTGCATGGCAATATATCTCGGAATGGCTATGGAAATGCCATGATAGGTAGGTATGGTGGCTGTTTTGAGGAAGATATATGGTGGGTGTATGATACCGGCGAAAAGTGCGCAGTATTAGAGAGGCTAGCAATGGTGGAAGGATGGGGGAAAATGCGTATGATCCATGGACTCAACATTAGTCATAAAGAACTCATATACTTATTGCAAAAATCTAGAAGTTATCAAAGAAAAGTATTACGCGCATGCTCCTAGGGGGATAGATTGGTAGGAAAAGACCATCGCTCATCCCCGACCGCCACTCATAAGGAAGACAATCAATAAATAAATCATGCTCCGAGTTCATCACATAACGGTTCACCATACGTGCATGCTACGGGAATCACAAACTTCAACACAAGTATTCTTTATATTCACAACCACTCAACTAGCATGACTCTATTATCACCATCTTCATATCTCAAAACAATTATCAAGCATCAAACTTTTCTTAGTATTCAACACACTCAAAAGAAAGTTTCACATATCTTGAATACCATGTATATTAATATTAAGCAAATTACCATGCTATTAACGACTCTCAAAATAATATAAGTGAATCATGAGAGATCAATAGTTTCTTTAAAACAAATCCACCACCGTGCTCTAAAAGATCTAAGTGAAGCACTAGAGAAAAAATTATCACGCTCAAAATATATAAGTGAAGCACTATGAGAATAACTATCAAGCTCAAAAGATATAAGTGAAGCACATAGAGTATTCTATCAAATTCCAACTTATGTATGGCTCTCTCAAAAGGTGTGTACAGCAAGGATGATTGTGGTAAACTAACAAGCAAAGACGCAAATAATACAAGACGCTCCAAGCAAAACACATATCATGTGGTGAATAAAAATAAAGCTCCAAGTAAATTACCGATGGAAGTACACGAAAGAGGGGATGCCTTCCGGGGCATCCCCAAGCTTTGACTTTTTGGTGTCCTTGGATTATCTTGGGGGTGCCATGAGCATCCCCAAGCTTAGGCTCTTGCCACTCCTTGTTCCATAATCCATCAAAAGAATTTACCCAAAACTTGAAAACTTCACAACACAAAACTCAATAGAAATCTCGTGAGCTCCGTTAGAGAAAGAAAACAAAAGACTACTTTAAGGTACTGTAATGAACTCATTTTTATTTATATTTGTGTTAAACCTACTGTATTCCAACTTCTCTATGGATTATAAACTATTTTACTAGCCATAGATTCATCAAAATAAGCAAACAACACACGAAAAACAAAATATGTCAAAAACAGAACAGTCTGTAGTAATCTGTAACTAACGCAAACTTCTGGAAATCCAAAAATTCTACCAAAATAGGACGACCTAGAAAATTTGTTTAACGATCATCAGCAATTGGAATCAGTATTTTATCTCATTCTGGTGATTTCTAACAATTGTTTTCGTGAACAGAAAGATTCTGGAAATTACAGGAAGATCAAATAACTATCATCCAAGAAGATCCTATAGGTCTAACTTGGCACAAACACTAATTAAAACATAAAACCACATCTAAACAGAGGCTAGATGGATTATTTATTCCTAAACAGAAGCAAAAACAAAAGAAAAATAAAAATAAAATTGGGTTGCCTCCCAACAAGCGCTATCGTTTAACGCCCCTAGCTAGGCATAAAAGCAAGGATAGATTTAAGTATTGCCGTCTTTGGTAGGCAATCCATAGGTGGCTCTCATGATAGATTCATATGGTAATTTTATTTTCTTTCTAGGAAAGTGTTCCATGCCCTTCTTTAAGGGAAATTGGAATCTAATATTCCCTTCCTTCATATCAATAATTGCACCAATCGTTCTAAGGAAAGGTCTACCAAGAATAATAGGGCAAGAAAGATTGCAATCTATATCAAGAACGATAAAATCTACGGGCACATAATTCCTATTTGCAACTATAAGAACATCATTAATTCTTCCCATAGGCTTTTTAATAGTGGAATCAGCAAGATGCAAGTTTAGAGAGCAATCATCAAAGTCACGGAAATCTAGCAAATCACACAAGGTTTTGGGGATAGTAGAGACACTAGCACCCAAATCACACAAGGCATGAAACTCATAATTTTTAATTTTAATTTTAATAGTAGGTTCCCATTCATCATAGATCTTTCTAGGGATAGAGACCTTCAACTCAAGTTTTTCTTCATAAGATTGCATCAAGGCATCAACAATGTGTTCGGTAAAGGCCTTATTTTGACTATAAGCATGAGGAGAATTTAGCACGGATTGCAACAAGGAAATACAATCAATTAAAGAGCAATTTTCATAATTAAATTCCTTGAGATCCAATATAGTGGGTTTAGCAACATCTAGGTTTTTATTTCTTTCAATCCCACATTTATCAATTTCATCATCAAGATCTAAAAACTCCGAATTCTTAGAATGCCTTCTAGGTAAAGGAAGATCATATTCAGTTTCATCAAGATTCATATTGCAAAACAAAGATTTAATGGGGGACACATCAATAACTTTTAGATCTTCATCTTGATTTTCATAGGAATTGGAAAAACACGCTTTAATAAAGGCATCTTTGGAAGCACGCATCCTAGCGGTTCTTTCTTTGCACTCATCAATGGAAATTCTCATAGCTTTGAGAGACTCATTGATATCATGCTTAGGAGGAATAGACCTAAGATTTAAAGAATCAATTTCAAGAGAAATTCTATCAATGTTCCTAGCCAAATCATCGACTTTAAGCAATTTCTCCTCAAGCAAAGCATTAAAATTCTTTTGCAAATTCATAAATTCTTTAACACTAGTCTCAAATTCAGAGGGCATCTTATTAAAATTTCCATAAGAATTGTTGTAGGAATTTCCATAATTATTAGAGGAATTACTAGGATAAGGCCTAGGATTAAAATTACCTCTATAGCGTTGTTACCAAAATTATTCCTACCAACAAAATTCACATCCATAGATTCATTATTGTTCTCAATAAAATTAGATAAAGGCATATCATTAGGATAAGAAGAAACACCCTTAGTAGCAAATAATTTCATAAGTTCATCCATCTTTCCACTCAAAACATTAATTTCTTCTATCGCATGCACTTTTTTATTAGTAGATCTTTCGGCATGCCATTGAGAATAATTAACCATAATATTATCTAGAAGTTTAGTAGCATCTCCTAGAGTGATTTCCATAAAAGTGCCTCCATGTCGAATCTAAAAGATTTTTAGAAGAAAAATTCAATCCGGCATAAAAGTTTTGTATAATCATCCACAAGTTCAAACCATGAGTAGGACAATTACGTATCATTAATTTCATTCTCTCCCAAGCTTGTGCAACATGTTCATTATCAAGTTGCTTAAAATTCATAATATCGTTCCTAAGAGAGATGATCTTAGCGGGAGGAAAATACTTGGAGATAAAAGCATCTTTGCACTTGTTCCAAGAATCAATACTATTTTTAGGCAGAGATGAAAACCACGCTTTAGCACGATCTCTAAGCGAAAAAGGAAATAGCTTCAACTTAACGACATCATTATCGACATCTTATTTTCTTTTGCATATCACATAAATCAACGAAGCTATTCAGATGAATAGCGGCATCTTCACTAGGAAGGCCGGTGAATTGATCTTCATAACAAGATTCAACAAAGCAGTATTGATTTCACAAGATTCAGTATTGGCAAGAGGAGCAATCGGAGTGCTAAGGAAATCATTATTATTGGTATTGGTGAAGTCACACAATTTGGTACTATCTTGAGCCATCGCGACAAACAAGCTATCCAACACACGAGCAAACAAAAGGCAAGCGAGAAAAAGGCAAACGGGAAAAAGAGGAGGAGATTGGGAAAGAGAGGGCGAATAAAATGGCAAGGGTGAAGTGGGTAAGAGGAAAACGAGAGGCAAATGGCAAATAATGTAATGCGGGAGATATGGATTGTGATGGGTACTTGGTATGTAGACTTTAATGGTGCCAGAAGTGGCTTGTTGTTAGGAGTCCAAGTCTTGACTTGCTCTTGCGTAAGCCTCCCCGGCAATGGCGCCAGAAATTCTTCTTGCTACCTCTTGAGCAATGCGTTGGATTTCCCCTAAGAGGAGAGGATGATGCAGCAAAGTAGCGTAAGTATTTCCCTCAGTTTTTGAGAACCAATGTATCAATCCAGTAGGAGGCTACACACAAGTCCCTTGTACCTGCACAAAACAATAGCTCCTCGCAACCAACGCGATTAGGGGTTGTCAATCCCTTCACTGTCACTTACGAGAGTGAGATCTGATAGAGATGATAAATAATATTTTTGGTATTTTTGATATAGAGATGCAAAGTTAAAAGTAAAAGGCAAAGTAAAAACAAAGCAAGTATTAAAGTGATGGAGATTGATATGATGAGAATAGACCCGGGGCCATAGGTTTCACTAGTGGCTTCGCCAAGAGCATAAGTATTCTAGGGTGGGTGAACAAATTATCGTTGAGCAATTGATGTAATTGAGCATAGTTGTGAGAATATCTAGGTATGATCATGTATATAGGCATCACGTCCCGAGACAAGTAGTCCGACTCACCTGCATCTACTACTATTACTCCACTCATCGACCGCTATCCGGCATGCATCTAGAGTATTAAGTTAAAAACAGAGTAACGCCTTAAGCAAGATGACATGATGTAGAGGGATAAATTCATGCAATATGATAAAAACCCCATCTTGTTATCCTCGATGGCAACAATACAATATGTGCCTTGCTGCCCCTTCTATCACTGGGAAAGGACATCGCAAGATTGAACCCAAAGCTAAGCACTTCTCCCATTGCAAGAACTACCAATCTAGTTGGCCAAACCAAACGGATAATTCGAAGAGACTTGCAAAGATAACCAATCATACATAAAATAATTCAGAGAAGATTCAAATATTGTTCATAGATAATCTTGATTATAAACCCACAATGCATCAGTCTCAACAAACACACCGCATAAAGAAGATTACATCGAATAGATCTCCACGAGAGAGGGGGAGAACATTGTATTCAGATCCAAAAAGAGAGAATAAGCCATCTAGCTACTAGCTATGGACCCGAAGGTCTGAAGTAAACAACTCACACTTCATTGGAGGGGCTATGGTGATGATGTAGAAGCCTCCATGGTGGATGCCCCCTCCGGCGGAGCTCCGGAACAGGCCCCAAGATGGGATCTCGTGGATACAGGAAGTTGCGGCGCTGGGAATTAGGTTTTTGGCTCCTGTTCTGATCGTTTGGAGGTACGTTGGTATATATAGGAGGAAGGAGTACGTCGGTGGAGCAACAGGGGGCCCACGAGGCAGGGGGCGTGCCCTAGGGGTGGGGGGCGCCCCCACCCTCGTGACCGCCTCTATTACTTCTCGGAGTAGGGTCCAAGTCTCCTGGATCACGTTCGGTGAGAAAATCACGTTCCCGAAGGTTTCATTCCGTTTGGACTCCATTTGATATTCCGTTTCTTCGAAACACTGAAATAGGCAAAAACAAGCAATTCTGGGCTGGGCCTCCGGTTAATACGTTAGTCCCAAAAATAATATAAAAGTGGAAAATAAAGCCCAATATAGTCCAAAACAGTAGATAATGTAGAATGGAGTAATAAAAAATTATAGATACGTTGGAGACGTATCAGACACCTGCAAGCAGTCCATGTCAATTGTGGACTTAACTAATTGTAAGCAAGAGGAGGGTGAATCTACCACTCATTGGGTGCGCCGGGTCAAGGAGATAATACATTCGTCTGACAAGATGGATGCCGGCTCTGCAGTCCTCATGTTGGAGAAAAATTGCCGATTTGTACCGCTGAGACAGAAGCTGGGGCGCCTCAAGCGTGATTGTAATGATATGGGTCAGCTGATGGCGGTTCTAGTCAAATACGCCGATTCTGATAATACCGCGGATCCTGCGTCTGATGAGGAAAAAACAGTGAAGGGAAAGAAGAACGGCAATGGAAAAGGCCAACAACATAACCCGGTGAATCAAGGAGGCAACAAGCGTAAAGCCGACGGTAATCCGGAGTTTGTGGCCAACGCTAACATGCAGGGCAACAATCAGAGACACAAGGGGAGGCCGCCCCATTGATCCGGCGGGTCAGGTCCATCTCTTGAGCAGCTGCTCAATGAACCCTGTCCGAGACACGGCACCTGGGAAAGGCCGGCCACTCACTTATGGAAGGATTGCGCGAGTATGAAGGCTTTCAAGAATTCTAACACGTTCGACGACAATCATGGGTCGGGTGGCGGTTCAGGTGCCGGCGGTTTTCATGGCCCGGGTGGCGGATCAAATTCCGGTTTTCAGGGAAATCAAGGTGGCCATAGTCACCAGCAGTCTAGTCAGGGAGGTTAGCAGCAATAGCATTTAGGTTATCAGAGCAATCCAAAGCAGCTGAATAGTGGACAGTATCATGTGTTCACCACTAGCTTATGCAAGCGGGACCAGAAGCTTCATAAAAGGGCTGTGAACGCTGTTGAGCCGGCGATTCCCCGTTATTTAAGGTGGTCAGAGCAGCCTATTGTGTGGAGTAGAGAGGATCACCCTCCCCGGGTTGACAATCCGGGTCAGTTAGCCTTGGTGGTAGCACCTCAAGTCGGTGGATATAAATTTACTAAGGTACTCATGGATGGAGGTAGCAGCATCAACATCCTCTATTATGAGACCTTTCGACGTATGGGGTTGACTGACAAAAATTTGAAGACATCCAACACCGTTTTCCACGGAGTGGTGCCTGGTAAGTTGGCATACCCTGTTGGAAAGATTGAGCTGGAGGTGGCCTTTGGAGATGAATATGATTCTAGGGCTGAGAAATTAACCTTTGAGGTGGTCAAGATCAAAAGCCCATATCACGCTCTGTTTGGTCGGCCGGCTTACGCCAAGTTCATGGTGCGACCATGTTATGTTTACTTGTAGCTCAAGATGCGGGTCACAAGGGCACTATTCTGCATGCATGGGAGTCGAAAGATAGCCCTGGAATGTGAGGAGGGCAATGCGGCTTATGCCGAGTCTGTTTGCGCAACTGAGGAGCTGAAGTTTTATCAAGATAACGTTGACCCGGCGGATATGACACCTCTGAAGAAGCCGACCACAGAGCATGACCCGACGATGAATTTTAAGTCAGCTGACGAAACCAAGCTTGTTGATTTTACTCCAAGCGACTCATCTAAACAGTTCAGCATTAGTGCCAATTTGGATCCTAAATAGGAAAGCGCGCTCATCAAGTTCATCCGTGAGATTCGGGACATCTTTGCATGGAAACCTTCTGACATGCCGGGTGTACCGAGGGAACTCGCTGAGCACACTCTTAATATTGATCCAAAGTTTAAGCCGGCCAGGCAGTTTCTTCGGCGGTTCAACAAAGAGAGACGGAAATCTATTGGTGAGGAGGTGGCCCGGCTCTTGGCGGCCGGGTTCATTGTTGAAGTTTTTCACCCGGAGTGGTTGGCTAACCCGGTGCTTGTACTTAAGAAGAATGGCACTTGGCGGATGTGTGTGGATTACACGGACTTAAATAAAGCTTGTCCAGCTGATCCCTTTGCTCTCCCCCGTATTGATCAAATCATTGATGCTACGGCGGGTTGTGAGCACTTGAGCTTTTTGGATGCTTACTCTGGTTATCATCAGATCAAGATGGCAGTTAAGGACCAGGAGAAGACGGCCTTCATTACTCCGTTTGGAGCCTTCTGCTATGTGTCTATGCCTTTTGGGCTCAAGAGTGCCCAGGCGACTTATCAGCGGTGTGTACAGAACTGCCTCCACAATTAGATTGGGCGCAATGTTCATGCTTACGTGGATGATATAGTGGTGAAGTCCAGAGACAAGGAAACCTTGATAGATGATCTAAAGGAAACTTTTGATAATCTCCGGGTTTATAAGATGATGCTTAACCCGGCCAAATGTGTGTTTGGTGAGCCAACAGGCAAGCTTTTGGGTTTCTTAGTCTCCAACAGGGGCATTGAAGCTAACCTGGAGAAAATCAAGGCAATTACCTCTTTGGCTAAACCGGCATGCATCAATGATGTTTAGTGACTGGCAGGTCGCATCGCTGCTTTAAGCCGGTTCATAAGCTGGTTAGGTGAGAAGGCCATACCGCTGTATCAGCTGATGAAGAAAATAGACATGTTTGTCTGGAGTGACGCTGCTAATGCTGCCTTTGAAGATTTAAAGAGACAATTGTCTGAACCGCCCATTCTTGCGGCTCCCATTGATAAAGAGCCGCTGCTATTATACGTGGCTGCTAACTCACGTGCTGTCAGTGTTGCAATTATGGTGGAGCGCAAGGAGGCTGGCAAGGAGCATCCGGTTCAACGACCGGTTTACTACATCAGTGAGGTTCTCATTGAGTCTAAGCAAAGCTATCCGCATTGGCAGAAGCTTGTTTATGGGGTGTTCATGGTGAGCCGGAAGCTTAAGCAATACTTCTAGGGTCACCCTATCACTGTGGTAAGTTCTGCTCCTTTGGGAGACATCATCCAGAATAGAGAGGCCACAGGACGAGTCGCCAAGTGGGCCATCGAGCTTGGGCCTCATGGTTTGAAGTATGTGCCACGTACTGCTATTAAGTCTCAAGCCCTAGTGGACTTTATCAATGATTGGACAGAGCTTCAGGAACCTGAGGAGAAGCCGAATAACACGTATTGGACTATTCACTTTGATGGATCCAGGAAGTTGGAAGGCTCGGGGGCGGGAGTTGTTTTAACTTCCCCTCGAGGTGACAAATTTTGTTATGTGCTCCGGCTCATGTTTCCTTGTACTAATAATGCAGCTGAATATGAGGCCTTACTCCATGGTCTTCGGATGGCCAAAGAGATGAATTTGAGCCGGGTAAGGTGTTTGGGCGACTCAGATCTCGTGGCTCAACAGGTGTCAGGCAAGTGGGACTCCAAGGACCCCCTCATGGCGGCTTATCATCGAGAAGTTGATGCTGTAGCTGGGCACTTCAAGGGTTATCAAGTGGAGCACATTGATCGAAGGAAGAATGAGGCGGCTGATGCTTTAAGCCGGTTGGGATCTCAACGTAAGCCAGTATCGCCTAACACCTTTTTGGATGTTTTGCATAATCCTTCCGCTGTTACCCACGAGAGGAGGACTTAGCTGTTCCAAACCCGGAGGCACAGTTGGTGGCAGCTCTTCACGTCATCCCGGATTGGACAGTGCCATATTTGGCTTACATGACCCGGGGAGAGTTGCCTGAGGATGAGACCTTGGCGAGAAAAATCATCCGACGGTCTAAATCCATGACCATTGTTCATGGTGAGCTGCATCATCGCAGTGTCACTGGGGCGTTTCAACGTTGTGTGTCGCCTGCGGAAGGTCAGGAAATACTTCGGGAGATCCATGAAGGCGATTGTGGTCATCATGCCGGCTCAAAATCTCTTGTGGCCAAAGCTTTCCGTCGTGTTTTTTATTGGCTGACGGCTCATGCTGATGCAGAAGATTTGGTCAGTAAATGTGACAGTTGTCAAAAAATTTCACGACAAGCTCATGTGCCGGCTCAAGAATTGAGGATGATTCCAATTACTTGGCCGTTTGCAGTCTGGGGGCTTGATATGGTCGGGCCTTTCAAAAGGTCTAAGGATAAAAAGACACACCTCTTAGTGGCGGTGGATAAATTTACAAAGTGGGTTGAGGCAGAGCCGGTCAGTAAGTGTGATGCAGCCATGGTGGTTCAGTTCATGAAAAAGGTGATTTTTCGCTTTGGTTTTCCACGACATCATAACCGATAATGGCACTAATCTCTCCAAAGGTGCTACGGAAGAGTTCTCATTAACGAGAACATATCCGCTTGATGTTTCGGCGGTAGCTCATCCTCAATCCAATGGTCAAGCTGAAAGAGCCAATCAGGAGATCTTGAATGGTATAAAACCCTGACTCTTGGTCCCCTTACAGCGGACGCCGGGTTGTTGGGTGGAGGAATTACCCTCTGTGATTTGGAGCATCAACACTACACCTAACAGATCTACGGGTTATACACCTTTCTTCATGGTGTACGAAGCAGAGGCGGTCCTGCCAAGTGACATCCTCACGACTCGCCCCGCGTGGCGGCTTACATTGAGGCTGATAATGAAAAAGCTCGTCAGGATGCACTTGACTTATTGGATGAAGAACGAGACTTGGCAATAGCCCGCTCGGCGATTTACCGGCAAGACCTGCGCCGCTACCACAGCCGCCGGATTAGATCCAGAACCTTTCAGGAAGGTGACTTAGTGCTCCGGCTCATCCAGGATCAATCCGATATGCACAAGCTATCCCCCCCTTGGGAAGGGCCCTTTGTGGTCAGCAAGAACCTGAACAATGGGTCATACTACCTCATCAATGTTCGAGAGCACAAAGACTCCCGTAAGTAGGAGGAGGAGACCCGTCGGCCGTGGAATATAGCTCATCTTAGGCCTTACTACACTTGAGCCACCGGCTCTCAGGATGTACATATTTTGATGTATATATTATGAAAAGCAATAAAGCAGGACCTCTATCCTTTTCATCCTCAAATGTTTGCATATCTTCCTTATTATGTTGTTGAAACAACCAATAGGGAGCGGATCATATTTGAATCCGGCTTTCCCTTTGGTACGGCTTATGATCATATCTGAATCTAGCCATGATCACTAGGGGGCTTCCTGTTCAAACATAGGTCATATTCGAACCAAAGAGAACATAGCTGTCGATACCCTCTTGATCGGCATCTTGCCAAACCCACTAAGGGGCTTCTTGATCATATCTGAATCATAGCTTAACCCCTTTGGGTCTGACGTGGATCGTATTCGAATCAGCGTCATTAAACAACTCTTATGGTCACTTGGGGGCTTCCTGTTCAAACATAGGTCGTATTCGAACCAAAGAGAACATAGCTGTTGATACCCACTTGATCGGCATCGCCAAAGACACAGGTGGCTATATGATCGTATCCGAATGTTAGCTTAACCCCTTTGGAACGGTTTTTTGATCTTATTTGAATCAGAAGACTTTGAACTTTATCTATTTTTCGTAAAACTTTGCAAATCTCAATTGTTTGACGGTTGGCAGATCTTTTTCTGAGAGCACTTATGGGGTGATTTTTATCCCGCCGGCTTACTTTTGCTCAAATGCAGTTGTTGGTGCATAGCAAGCATCATATATGCAAGGTTTCAGGATTAAAAAGCTTACCCTCATTGTTCGGGTCGCATAAGCCGGCAAGGTAATCAAAGGATCACATGTATACTGTTATGATTATGTCTTAAGGATATAATTGAGAATCGGCCTTTTTATGATTTTTTGATTCATACTCCGGGTTATCCGTAAGATATATGACCCGCCATGCGGTAAGCCGCCAAGGGACTTGCATTTTTTGTTCTGTATGCAGGGCAACTAAAACAGAAGATCAATATAAACCGGAAGAATATAACGACGGCGGCTTGAACAAGTGTTGAGCGCCTCAAACGTGCGCGATGGCATGACAAAGTCAAGTCTTTCTTCTACCTTATTACAAGACTCCCCGAGTCTGGATAATGAATCATTGTTTTCTAGAAGGCGTAAAAATAAGGCGCCCGACAGATCACTCATTTTGTTGGCCTGAAGCTTCCGGGTCATCCCTTTCCGCCCCTCCGTCGGCTGCCCTGTCCTGGAAGGTTGATGACGACCAGTCAATGCCACTCAAAGCTTCAAATTCAGCTTCATCATCAATTAACCCGGCCGGATCGACTTCGGGGGCGAAGGTATGCTTACGAATTGGAGGGATCCAGCTGACTGCATCATAATGTGGCGTGGCGATCCTCTGATTTTGGTTGTCGTAACCCGGCTGGTACTTGGTGAGGTCCGTGTCATTCCCGATCAAAGTGGCCACATGGCGTATTTCCTTCACGCAGGCGGTGAAGTCCTTCTCCTCAAATGGGGTGCCATCCTCATTAATGCTTGGATATCCAAGGGACATGTCGGCCGGGTCCAGCTCTGGTAACCATGCCTTGGCCCGGCTTAAGGCGGCTATGGCTCCAGCTCTTGCAGAAGCACGTCTCAATTCTTGGACCCATTGAGGGAGCACAGCAAGCCGTTTCAATACATGAGCCAGGAGATTGGGAACATCATTTGACAAAGCCACAACGGCTAAAGCGCGTTGTGACTCGGTGTAGAGTTGCTCCACCAATGTATAAACCGCCTTCAGCTTTCTAACATGTTCTGGTTCAGATTAGAACTCCTGGGGCCTGTATTAACAAACATCAGGTGAGCCGGAGATGACAAACAAGGTACTTGTCGAAAAAAGATTTACAATATTTAACACTGGCAGAATAACTTACCAAAGATTGCTGAGACCATCTGAGATATATGGCGTTTTAATCTGGTTAACTCAGCCGTTGTATCTGCGAGAGCTGCTTCTGCTTTCTCTACCCGGGTGACCAAGGAGGCCTTTTCATCAGCCCATACCTTCTTATCAGCTTCAAAGCTTTTCTTTAATTTCTCTTGTTCAGATACGCTGAACTCAAATTTGGAGTTCGCCTTTTGGATTTCAGTCTCTTGAGCTGCCAGGCGACTCTTCAAATCAGCAATCTCCGACTCGAATTGACTTATGGTGGCCTGAATCAAAGCCGGAATATAGTCAGCATTGGTATAATATAGCATTAAGTCCCAAGAACTTTGCAAGCAAAGATACTTTACACTTGGGGGCTAATGTATGCTGAAGAACTCTGAATTACTGCGGCGGTTCATGGAAATTAAGTCCCAAGCACTTTGAAGAAAAAATACTTGGCACTTGGGGGCTAATGCATATTGCAGTTCAAAGTATTATACTACGCCGGTTCAATTATCTTCTTTTAAAGACGGCCTTGAATTATTCTGAGGATAAGCCAAGGCGTCGACAAGCGATAAGCAATTCTAAGTCTACAACATATTTTTTCTCATAAGCAATAGACTAGGGGTCTGGCATAGTAAGGAGGAATAAGGAATATCAACAAGAGTTATACCTTAGATTTTTGGTGTATTTGCTTCACCATATCAACTTCCAGGTCACGGCTGCTGTGCACTTGACTTATATAGCCAGAGACAATTTCTCCAATACTGAGATGAGCATAATCAATGACGTCCAGCTTGGTTTTTGGGAGCTCCAAAAGTTCTTCCTTGGCAGAGCACTTAGCAAGTACAATGGGTCTTCCCGGTTCAACAAACTAAGTCTTAAGAATCTCGACTTCCGGGTCATCTGTTCTTGCCGGGCTAGGAACCTCCGGGTTATCAGAACTGTTAAGAGTTTGTTCGTGAGCGGTCGAGAAGTTGGTGCTGGAATATGATGGGCCGGTTCAGGTGGCGTCTCATGTGTGGATGTGTCAGGAACGGTTGTTCCGAGCTCCGGGTCAGTCACTACTGGCTCTTTGGCCGGCTTATTTTTCTTCGCCCTTTTGCTGGGCTTCACTTGCACGTTGTGTGCAAATCAGAAGGGTTAGTACAAAAACATGAGTAAGATAAACATAAAGATAAATAAGTTGTCATTACCCTGGGGCAGTCTTGAAAGCCGGCATGTTGGATTGCATGGATTCGCCGGAGGAAGGTGAAGTATCCTGATAGTTTGAGTCAGATGAATTGAGGGGTTGACGAATGAAACCCGCCAAAGGTAAAAAAGAACATAAATTGGAGATAACCTTAGTCCGGCGCTTCCTTGTTACGTCAGGTAAGCTGGAGGAGAGTTCCGCGTCTTTGCTGGTCCGGGTCTGCCTCCGGCTCTCATGAGCCTGTTGCTTCAAAAGAAATTGAGGATCTTGGTAAGCTAAAGGATGTGAAAATCTTACTTTTCAGGTCACTCTTCGGACTTTCTGCCTTGGCAAAGGCTCAGAGTCGGAGGAAATTATAGTTACCTCTTCCTCAACTGCTTGGCTATTTCCCGTGTCCCCCTGAAGGAAATTAATGTCAATAAGATGATGGTAAAGGAATCAGGGGAGTTAAGGATTATCTCTTCTTCATCATCAGAGGGTCATCCAGTTTGAGCAAATCTGAAGCACTTGGCTTCTTCTTCCTCTGAGTTCCAGCTTGGCGGTTTTCCTTTCGGCTCTCTTGGCTGCTTTGTCCTATTTGGTAGCCTCATGATCATATTTCACCTTCCAGAAATTGTCTTTTGCCTGTGTATAATGAGAAAAGGTTATGAGTAAAAGCAAGGCATTCCACAAAAAGAGTAAATTCTTAGATTGATAACTTACTGCAGGAGCCGGATTATTCTTGCAGAAGCGAAGTAAGCCGAAGGTGTTACTGACCACTGAGCCCTCTTTCAAAAGAGATTGGGTCGTGGATTCAATCATGTCATCAGGCAAGTCATCAGGACAATGATGCAGCGGGTCATCTTTTTTGCCTGTGTAAGTGCACATCAAGCCGGGGCGGCGGCTTAACGGTATCACCCGCCATGAGATCCAGACACGGACCAAATCAATGCCATCTAAGCCGTTCCGCAAGAGAGCTTTGATTTTCTTTATGGTAGGAGCAATCTGTAGGCGTTCAGCGGTAGATAACTTGTCCGGCAGTGGATGGTTGGATTCAAGGCGCAGAGCGCGAAAGCCGGGCAGCGGGTTCTCATCAGCCGGAGAAGTGTTCTGGCAATAGAACCACGTCTAGTTCCAATCCTTAGGGTGGCTTGGCAGTTCAGCATATGGGAAAAGGCAGTCCCTCCGTCGCTGAATGGAGATACCACCAAGTTCCAGGCTGGGCCCATTGGCACGTTCATTCTGCCGGTTTAAATAAAACAATTCTCAGAAAAGCAATAGGTGTTGGGGAACGTAGCAGAAATTCAAAATTTTCCTACGTGTCACCAAGATCTATCTATGGAGAAACTAGCAACGAGGGGAAGGAGAGTGCATCTACATACCCTTGCAGATCGCTAAGCGGAAGCGTTCAAGAGAACAGGGTTGATGGAGTCGTACTCGTCGTGATCCAAATCACCGATGATCCTAGCGCCGAACGGACGGCACCTCCGTGTTCAACACACGTACAGCCCGGTGACGTCTCCCACGCCTTGATCCAGCAAGGAGAGAGTGAGAGGTTGAGGAAGACACCATCCAGCAGCAGCACAATGGCGTGGTGGTGGTGGAGGAGCGTGGCAATCCAGCAGGGCTTCGCCAAGCACCACGGGAGAGGAGGAGGAGGAGGCGGGGCTGCGCCAATAGAGGAGAAACTCATGTGTTGGGCAGCCCCAAAACCCCACTATTTATAGGAGGAGGGAGGGCTGCGCCTCTAGGGTTCCCTCCCGTGGTGGCAGCAGCCCCCAGATGGCATCTGGTGGCGGCCAGAAGGGAGAGAGGGGGAGGCGCACCTAGGGTGGGCCTTAGGGCCCATCTGCCCTAGGGTTTGCCCCCCTTCCCCACTTCCCTGCGCCTTGGGCCCTGTGGGGGGGCGCACCAGCCCACCTGGGGCTGGTCCCCTCCCACACTTGGCCCATGCAGCCCTCCGGGGTTAGTGGCCCCACTTGGTGGACCCCCGGGACCCTCCCGGTGGTCCCGACGCGTTCTGGAAAAAACCCGATACTTTTCCGGTGACCAAAACAGGACTTCCCATATATAAATCTTTACCTCCGGACCATTCCGGAACTCCTCGTGACGTCCGGGATCTCATCCGGGACTCCGAACAACATTCGGTAACCACATATAAACTTCCTTTATAACCCTAGCGTCATCGAACCTTAAGTGTGTAGACCCTACGGGTTCGGGAGACATGTAGACATGACCGAGACGTTCTCCGGTCAATAACCAACAGCGGGATCTGGATACCCATGTTGGCTCCCACATGTCCCATGATGATCTCATCTGATGAACCACGATGTCAAGGACTCAATCGATCCCGTATACAATTCCCTTTGTCTAGCGGTATTGTACTTGCCCGAGATTCGATCGTCGGTATCCCGATACCTTGTTCAATCTCGTTACCGCAAGTCTCTTTACTCGTTCCGTAACACATCATCCCGTGATCAACCCCTTGGTCACATTGTGCACATTATGATGATGTCCTACCGAGTGGGCCCAGAGATACCTCTCCGTTTACACGGAGTGACAAATCCAGTCTCGATTCGTACAACCCAATGTACACTTTCGGAGATACCAGAGTGCACCTTTATAGTCACCCGATTACGTTGTGACGCTTTGGTACACCCAAAGCATTCCCTACGGTATTCGGGAGTTACACAATCTCATGGTCTAAGGAAAAGATACTTGACATTAGAAAAGCTTTAGCATACGAACTACGATCTTTGTGCTAGGCTTAGGATTGGGTCTTGTCCATCACATCATTCTTCTAATGATGTGATCCCGTTATCAATGACATCCAATGTCCATGGTCAGGAAACCGTAACCATCTATTGATTAACGAGCTAGTCAACTAGAGGCTTACTAGGGACATGGTGTTGTCTATGTACCCACACATGTATCTGAGTTTCCTTTCAATACAATTATAGCATGGATAATAAACGATTATCATGAACAAGGAAATATACTAATAACTAATTTATTATTGCCTCTAGGGCATATTTCCAACAGTCTCCCACTTGCACTAGAGTCAATAATCTAGTCCACATCGTCATGTGATTAACACTGATGGGTCACATCGCCATGTGACCAATATCCAAAGAGTTTACTAGTGTCTCAGAACTAGTTCACATCATCATGTGATTAAGACTCAATGAGTTACGAGGTTTGATCATGTTTTGCTTGTGAGAGAGGTTTTAGTCAACGGGTCTCAACCTTTCAGATCCGTGTGTGCTTTGCAAATTTCTAGGTCATATTGTAAACGCTGCTTCCACGCTCCACTTGGAGCTATTCCAAATGGTTGCTCCACTATACGTATCCGGTTTGCTACTCAGAGTCACTCGGATAGGTGTTAAAGCTTTCACCGACGTAACCCTTTACGCCGAACTCTTTATCACCTCCATAATAGAGAAACATGTCCTTATTTACTCCAAGGACAATCTTGACCGCTATCCAATGATCCATTCCTGGATCATTCTTGTACCCCTTGACTGACTCAAGGCACACTTCCGGTGCGGTACACAGCATAGCATACTGTAGAGCCTACGTCTAAGGCATAGGGGACGACCTTCGTCCTTTCTCTCTGTTCTGCCGTGGTCGAGCTTTAAGTCTTAACTTTATACCTTACATCTCCTTTCTCTCTGTTCTTTGACTGATCCATCTTGAACACCTTCGAGATCATGTCAAGGTATATGCTCATTTTAAAGTACCATTAAGCGGTTTTGATCTATCCCTATAGATCTTGATGCTCAATGTTCAAGTAGCTTAATACAGGTTTTCACTTGAAAAACACTTTTCAAATAACCCTATATGCTTTACAGAAAATTCTACATCATTTCCGATCAACAATATGTCATTCACATATACTTATCAGAAATTCTATAGTGCTCCCACTCACTTCTTTGGAAATACAAGTTTCTCACAAACTTTGTATAAACCCAAAATCTTTGATCATCTCATCAAAGCGCACATTCCAACTCCGAGATGCCTACTCCAGTCCTTAGAAGGATTGCTGGAGTTTTGCATATTTGTTAGCGTTCTTCAGGATTGTCAAAACCTTCCTGGTTGTATCACATACAACTTTTCCTCAAGAAAACTGTCAAGGAAACAATGTTTTGACATTCTATCTGCAAGATTTCATAAATGATGCAAGAATCGCTAATCCATTTCCAACAGACTCTTAGCATCGCTACGAGTGAGAAGGCCTCACCGTAGTCAACTCCTTGAACTTGTCGGAAAACATCTTAACGACAAGTCGAGCTTTCTTAATGGAAATTCTTACGATCATTGTCTGTCTTCCTTTTAAAATCCATCCGTACCCAATGGCCTTACGACCATCAAGTATTTCTTCCAAAGTCATGGATCCGTTCTCGGATTTTATGGTCTCGAGCCATTCGTCGGAATCCGGCCCACCATCGCCTCTCCATAGCTCGTAGGTTCATTGTTGTCTAGCAACATGACCTCTAAGACATGATTGCGTACCACTCTGAAGTAGTGCGCATCCTTGTCACCCTACGAGGTACGTTAGTGACTTGATCCGGAACTTCATGATCACTATCATAAGCTTCTACTTCAATTGGTGTAGGTGCCACAGGAACAACTTCCTGTGCCCTGCTACACACTAGTTGAAGTGACGGTTCAATAACCTCATCAAGTCTCGACCATCCTCCCACTCAACTTTTCGAGACAAATTTTTCCTCGAGAAAGGACCCGATTCAAGAAACAACCCCTATTGCTTTCGGATCTGAATTAGGAGGTATACCCAACTGTTTTGGGTGTCCTATGAAGATGCATTTTATCCGCTTTGGGTTCGAGCTTATCAACCTAAAGCTTTTTCACATAAGCGTCATAGCCCCAAACTTTTAAGAAATGACATCTTAGGTTTCTCTAAACCATAGTTCATACGGTGTCATCTCAACGGAATTACGTGGTGCCCTATTTAAAGTGAATGTGGTTGTCTCTAATGCCTAACCCATAAACGATAGTGGTAATTCGATGAGAGACATCATGGTACGCACCATATCCAATAGGGTGCAACTATGATGTTCGGACACCATCAAACTATGGTCTTCCAGGCGGTATTAATTATGAAACAATTTCCATAATGTCTTAATTGCGTGCCAAAGCTCGTAACTCAGATACTTATCTCTATGATCATATCATAGACATTTTATCCTCTTGTCACGATGATCTTTAACTTCACTCTGAAATTATTTGAACCATTCAATAATTCAGACTTGTGTTTCATCAAGTAAATATACTCAACATCTACTCGAATCATCTGTGAAGTAAGAACATAACGATATTTACTGCATGCCTCAGCACTCACTGGACTGCACACATCAAAATGTGTTACTTCCAACAAGTTGCTATCTTGTTCCATTTTACTGAAAAACGAGGCTTTTTAGTCATCCTGCCCATGTGGTATGATTTGCATATCTCAAGTGATTCAAAATCAAGTGAGTCCAAACGATCCATCTGCATGGAGTTTCGTCATGCGTATACACCAATAGACATGGTTCGCATGTCTCAAACTTTTCAAAAACGAGTGAGTCCAAAGATCCATCAACATGGAGCTTCTTCATGCGTTTTATACCAATATGACTTACATGGTAGTGCCACAAGTAAGTGGTACTATCATTACTATCTTATATCTTTTGGCATGAAAATGTGTACCACTACGATCGAGATTCAATAAACCATTCCTTTAGGTGCAAGACCATTGAAGGTATTATTCAAATAAATAGAGTAACCATTATTCTCTTTAAATGAATAACCGTATTGCGATAGACATAATCCAATCATGTCTATGCTCAACGCAAACACACAATGACAATTATTCAGGTTTAATACTAATCTTGATGGTAGAGGGAGCGTGCGATGTTTGATCACATCAAACTTGGAAACACTTCCAACACATATCGTCAGCTCACCTTTAGCTAGTCTCCGTTTATTTCGTAGCTATTTTATTTCGAGTTACTAATACTTAGCAACCGAACCGGTATCTTAATACCCTGGTGCTACTAGGAGTACTAGTAAAGTACACATTAACATAATGTATATCCAATATACTTCTATCGACCTTGCCAGCCTTCTCATCTACCAAGTATCTAGGGTAATGATGCTCCAGAGGATGTACCCCTTATTACAGAAGCACTTAGTCTCAGGTTTGGGTTCATCCTTGGGTTTCTTCACTAGAGCAACAACTGATTTGCCGTTTCATGAAGTATCCCTTCTTGCCCTTGCCCTTCTTGAAACTAGTGGTTTCACCAACCATCAACAATTGATGCTCCTTCTTGATTTTTACTTTCGCGGTGTCAAACATCGCGAATACCTCAAGGATTATCATATCTATCCCTGATATGTTATAGTTCATCACGAAGCTCTAGCAGCTTGGTGGAAATGACTTTGGAGAAACATCACTATCTCATCTGGAAGATCAACTCCCACTCGATTCAAGTGATTGTTGCACTTAGACAATCTTAGCACAAGCTCAACGATTCAGCTTTTCTCCCTTAGTTTGCCAGCTAAGAAAATCGTCGGAGGTCTTATACCTCTTGACATGGGCACGAGCCTGAAATCCCAATTTCAGCCCTCGAAACATCTCATATGTTCCGCGACGTTTCGAAAACGTCTTTGGTGCCTCAACTCTAAACCGCTTAACCGAACTATCACGTAGTTATCAAAAGCGTGTATGTCCGATGTTCGTAACATCCACAAACGACGTTTGGGGTTCAGCACACCGAGCGATGCATTAAGGACATAAGCTTTCTCGTCCGCATAATCGCCATCGTCAACTTTCAACTATATTTTCTCTAGGAACATATCTAAACAAGTGGAACTAAAGCGCGAGCTTCGACATAATTTGCAAAGACCTTTTACTATGTTCAGGATAATTAAGTTCATCTTATGAACTCCCACTCGAATAGACATCCCTCTGGTCATCTAAGTGATTACATGATCCGAGTCAACTAGGCCGTGTCCGATCATCACGTGAGACGGACTAGTCATCATCGGTGAACATCTTCATGTTGATCGTATCTACCATACGACTCATGCTCGACCTTTCGGTCTCTTGTGTTCCGAGGCCATGTCTGTACATGCTAGGCTCGTCAAGTTAACCTAAGTGTTTCGCGTGTAAATCTGTCTTACACCCGTTGTATGTGAACGTAAGGATCCATCACACCCGATCATCACGTGGTGCTTAGAAGCGACGAACTTTACTTAGCGGTGCACAGTTAGGGGAACACTTTCTTGAAATTCTAACGAGGGATCATCTTATTTACTACCGTCGTTCTAAGCAAATAAGATGCATAAACATGATAAACATCACATGAAATCAAATAGTGACATGATATGGCCAATATCATTTTGCTCCTTTTGATCTCCATCTTCGGGCTCCATGATCATCATCGTCACCGCATGACACCATGATCTCCATCATCGTGTCTTCATGAAGTTGTCTCGCCAACTATTACTTCTACTACTATGGCTACCGGTTAGCAATAAAGTAAAGTAATTACATGGCGTTGTTCAATGACACGCAGGTCATACAACAAATAAAGACAACTCCTATGGCTCATGCCGGTTGTCATACTCATCGACATGCAAGTCGTGAATCCTATTACAAGAACATGATCAATCTCATACATCACATATCATTCATCACATTCTTCTTGGCCATATCACATCACAAAGCATACCCTGCAAAAACAAGTTAGACGTCCTCTAATTGTTGTTTGCATGTTTTACGTGGCTGCTATGGGTTTCTAGCAAGAACGTTTCTTACCTACGCAAAACCACAACGTGATATGCCAATTGCTATTTACCCTTCATGAGGACCCTTTTCATCGAATCCGTTCCGACTAAAGTGGGAGAGACTGGCACCCGCTAGCCACCTTATGCACCAAGTGCATGTCAGTCAGTGGAACCTGTCTCACGTAAGAGTACGTGTAAGGTCGGTCCGGGCCGCTTCATCCCACAATACCGTCGAAACAAGATTGGACTAGTAACGGTAAGGATATTGAACAAAATCAACGCCCACAACTACTTTGTGTTCTACTCGTGCAAAGAATCTACGCAATAGACCTAGCTCATGATGCCACTTTGTTGGGGAACGTGGCAGAAATTCAAAATTTTCCTACGTGTCACCAAGATCTATCTATGGTGAAACTTGCAACGTGGGGATGGAGTGTGCATCTACATACCCTTGCTGATCGCTAAGCGGAAGCGTTCAAGAGAACGGGGTTGATGGAGTCGTACTCGTCGTGATCCAAATCACCGATGATCCTAGCGCCGAACGGACGGCACCTCCGCGTTCAACACACGTACAGCCCGGTGACGTCTCCCACGCCTTGATCCAGCAAGGAGAGAGGGAGAGGTTGAGGAAGACTCCATCCAGCAGCAGCACAACGGCGTGGTGGTGGTGGAGGAGCGTGGCAATCTAGCAGGGCTTCGCCAAGCACCACGGGAGAGGAGGAGGAGGAGAGGCAGGGCCGCGCCAATAGAGGGAGAAACTCATGTGTTGGGCAGCCCCAAAACCCCCACTATTTATAGGAGGAGGGGAGGGGGCTGCGCCCCCTCTAGGGTTCCCTCCCCAGGGGTGGCGGCAGCCCCCAGATGGCATCTGGTGGCGGCCAGGAGGGAGAGAGGGGGAGGCGCACCTAGGGTGGGCCTTAGGGCCCATCTGCCCTAGGGTTTGCCCCCCTTCCCCACTTCCCTGCGCCTTGGGCCCTGTGGGGGGGCGCACCAGCCCACCTGGGGCTGGTCCCCTCCCACACTTGGCCCATGCAGCCCTCCAGGGTTGGTGGCCCCACTTGGTGGACCCCCGGGACCCACCTGGTGGTCGATGCGTTACCTGGGAAAAACCCGAAACTTTTCCGTGACCAAAACAGGACTTCCCATATATAAATCTTTACCTCCGGACCATTCCGGAACTCCTCGTGACGTCCGGGATCTCATCCGGGACTCCGAACAACATTCAGTAACCACATATAAACTTCCTTTATAACCCTAGTGTCATCGAACCTTAAGTGTGTAGACCCTGCGGGTTCGGGAGACATGTAGACATGACCGAGACGTTCTCCGGTCAATAACCAACAGCGGGATCTGGATACCCATGTTGGCTCCCACATGTTCCACGATGATCTCATCCGATGAACCACGATGTCAAGGACTCAATCGATCCCGTATACAATTCCCTTTGTCTAGCGGTATTGTACTTGCCCGAGATTCGATCGTCGGTATCCCGATACCTTGTTCAATCTCGTTACCGGCAAGTCTCTTTACTCGTTCCGTAACACATCATCCCGTGATCAACCCCTTGGTCACATTGTGCACATTATGATGATGTCCTACCGAGTGGGCCCAGAGATACCTCTCCGCTTACACGGAGTGACAAATCCAGCCTCGATTCGTACAACCCAATGCAGACACTTTCGGAGATACCTGTAGTGCACCTTTATAGTCACCCAGTTACGTTGTGACGTTTGGTACACCCAAAGCATTCCTATGGTATCCGGGAGTTACACAATCTCATGGTCTAAGGAAAAGATACTTGACATTAGAAAAGCTTTAGCATACGAACTACGATCTTTGTGCTAGGCTTAGGATTGGGTCTTGTCAATGACATCCAATGTCCATGGTCAGGAAACCGTAACCATCTATTGATTAACGAGCTAGTCAACTAGAGGCTTACTAGGGACATGGTGTTGTCTATGTACCCACACATGTATCTGAGTTTCCTTTCAATACAATTATAGCATGGATAATAAACGATTATCATGAACAAGGAAATATACTAATAACTAATTTATTATTGCCTCTAGGGCATATTTCCAACAATAGGTTGGGTTCTTCTCCAAGATATACCTCACAAAAGACTTGGAAGTTGCAAATGTTTGACACGGAGTTGGGCCCGATGTCTTGATGTCTGAGGTCAAAAAAGTGTAAAACATCCCTGAAGAATTTTGAGCCGGGTGGAGAAAAGCCCCGGTTCATATGATCAGTAAAAACGATCACTTCCCCCTCCTTGGGTTGAGTTTTTATTCTGACGGATTAGGAGCACGATAGGACACGACTTCTTTCTCGGGTAGATAGCCAGTCTTCACGAAATCAGACAAGGTGTTTTCAGTGACAATAGATTTGACCCAGTTGTAGGTCACAGGTGCTTTGGGAGCCTTGGGTGCCATTATGCAGATGGAATCCTATGACAAAATAAAAATTTCCGGCTCAACTTAACCCGGAGGGGAATATTTTAAAATCTCTTCAAGATGGCGGCTTGCGACGGGGCCTAATGACATATGGCTAATTATATCTGGTTATTTAAGTCGCCATGGGAATCAGAAACAGTTAAGTTATTAGTTATTTTAAATTGCCAAGAGCAGGCAAGGCTGTCAAACGGTGCTGTCCTTTTAAACCGGCCATACGGATTGTCATGGTTAAATGGATCTAACAGATGCAGTTTTTTGACTAAGTATGGAACAAACATGTTTCGCAGGTTGCAACTATTATTTGGGATCAAACGGTCGTTCAGAAAAGGAAAAATTCCAGACCTAAAACTCGTACAGATAAGTTCATATGCTCGAATGAGGCCTCTATACAAAGGAAAGGAATCTACTTGCATTTAAAATAGGTGCGAAACAGCTTCCGCAGCAGTTTATACTATCTTAAGATCAGAAAAGGGCGGCGGAGGTGAAATCTATGAAGGGCTCATGAAGAACAGCGATGAACACCGACGAACTCAATAATATTAATGTAGATCTGAGGAAGAGGGAAGAAGAAACTTACAGATGCAGAGTTGCTACGGAGGTTCGTCGCGTTTTTCTGGTCGGACCAGGACGATACAGCGGCCAAGGTCGACGAAGATACGATGCTCTGCGGCAGCGGCGGCGGTGGAGCTCGAGCAGCAGAGAGGTCGCGAGAGGAAGAAGATGGCCGAAGGAGGAGAATGGAAAAGACCTAGGGGTCGTACTTATTTATAAGGGAAGACTGGCTGAGAAAGCGCGAGAAACGAGGAGGCCAGGCCACTCCGACGCCTTGATTTTCGGATTGGTCAATAAAGATAAGGATCCGTTGAGATATGACGGAGTAGAATATGAATTTAATAGAAGATGACTTCACGACGGGTGGTCACGGATTCAGAAGATGACGTCACGGCGGGTTATAACCTTTGTACAGACAGAAGACAGAAGGCCTTTTCTTTAAGGTATTTCAAGATTGACATGGACCGGTTCAAATCAATCTGGGGCCTAATGTTGGGGATATAACTATTTGTGTAAGCCGCCCAGGAGGGGCCGGGTTACGCAAAGGTGATCCATCATATGAAGCCCAAGATCAAGCGTGAAGATAACGGTTCAATAAAGGGTCTAAAGCCCACAGGCGACTTAAGGCCCATAGTGATAAACCGCCGTAATGGCATGACTTGTATTATAAGGCAGGATTAACCAATCACCGAGCCGGACACTGTTTATGAGCCGGCCGGGACTCTGTAGGCCGCAGGGCGTCAACCCGTGCATATAAGGGGACGATCCGCTGGCGGCTGATACGTCCATTTTGCATCATGCTTTTATATCAATATTTATTGCATTATGGGCTATTATTACACATTATATCTCAATACTTATGGCTATTCTCTCTTATTTTACAAGGTTTACCATGAATAGGGGGAATGCTTGGCAATGGAATTCTGGCTGGAAAAGGAGCAAATGTTGGAAACCTATTCTGCACAACTCCAAAAGTCCTGAAACTCCACGAAACAACTTTTTGGATTTTATAAGAAATTATGAGCAAAAGAAATAGGCCAGGGGGCCCACAGCCTTTCCAGGAGACAGGGGGCGCCCCCCCTATAGGGCGCGCCTCATCACGTTGTAAGCGCGGTGCTCACTGTGCCTCGAGGGCCAGTGCGGCTGTCTTATTTTCGGCGCGGAGTGCTATGTCTGGGTCACTAGCAAGAGTGATGATTCCGTTGGGCCCGGGCATTTTGAGATTCATGTACCCGTAATGGGGTATAGCTTGAAAAATTGTGAATGCCTCTCTCCCTAATAGAGCGTGGTATCCGCTGCTGAACAGGGCCACTTGGAACGTGACTTCCTCGGACCTGTAATTCCGGCGTGCCGAACACCACATCCGAGGTGATTTTTCCTGTGCAGGATGCTTCCCGATTGTATTATTCCTCTAAAGGTTGTGCTGCTTCGCTCAATGCGGCTCCAGTCTATTTCCATTTTTCGAAGGGTTTCCTCATAAATGAGGTTCAATCCACTGCCACCGTCCATGAGTGCCTTGGTAAGGAGAAAGCCGTCCACTATTGGACTGAGGACCAATGCTGCTGGTGCTCGGGCTGTTCGGAATTTAGGTTCATCACTGCCATTAAGGGTAATAGCCGTGTCACTCCATGGATTTATTGTTGCTACTTGGTAGACTTCGGCAAGGCTGCGGAGTGTTCGTTTTCGCATATTATTTGATGCAAAAGTCTCGAAGACTGTTAATACCGTACTGGTATCCCTGGGCTGGTGCTCTGTAGATCCCGGGGTTAGAAGCTCTTCGCCACTTTTGGCCACCTGCCGGAGTATCCAACATGCTCTAAGCCTATGAGTTGGTGTGGCGCCGTCTGTACTATGAATTTTACAAGGTCCGTTGAGCCATCCCTCTAGTACGGTTCCATGCCCCGTAGGGTTTTTTTTTGTTTTTTGGTGTTTAACCCGGGTGATTGGCTATAATGCACCCTTTTATTTCGGACTGGGTTTGTATTCAGGGCCGGATTGTCCCAAAATCTTACTTCGGTTTTCCAGGCGCTTTCCATCGCACAGTACTTTCGTACTATGGACGCCAAGTCAGCAAAGCGTGTAATTTCACGGCGACCTATGGCGTTGAGGATTCCCTTGTCCATGCAATTATTCCAGAAGAATGATATAGCGTCTTCCTCACGGCAGTCCTTTATCCTGTTCATAACCAGGAGGAATCTGGCCCAGTAATGATGTATTGTTTCCTCGGGCTCTTGCCTAATTTTGGATAGATTGCCTATGTTCGGGTGGGTGGGTGGAATTAGATCCGAAACCTCACCCAATCTGAGGCTCAAGGGCCAAGGAGTTTCCGAACTCGGAAGCTTGGATTCTTGGATGTTGTCCAATGAATCTAGCCCGTTGCCTGACTCTAAGTTCAGGTCTTGAGTGACGTCCTCCCCTCCGCGGGTATCCGGCTTGGAGGGATCGGGAATCCAGACATAGCTAGTCCTTAAGATAGATGAAGGGTCGCCGCATTGTTCCTCCACCACAGCAATGTGATGGGTGACCTGGGGAGAGTTAGTCTCTCTCAGATCGGGTTTAGGCCCAATCTGATCGTAGTCTGTAGCGACTCCCAGGGCGGCGATGCAATCCAGGATCTCATTTAAGGAAGAGACCTCTGTCAGATCTAACTGCTCGACGAGTTCCGAGTTGACGTGAAGATTGCTTTCGATGACTCGAGAAGTCATCATCGGTGCGGCGGCCGAACAGGCGGTCATAAGAAAACCGCCTAGCCGGAGAGTTTGGCCGATAGCCAAAGCTCCTTTAGCAACAGTGCCATCTTTAAAGACGGGATGAGGCATCCTTCCTGATGGCGACGACACAGCGGAACTCTCAATGAAAGCACCAATGTCGGTGTCAAAACCGGCGGATCTCGGGTAGGGGGTCCCGAACTGTGCGTCTAGGCGGATGGTAACAGGAGACAAGGGACAAGATGTTTTTACCCAGGTTCGGGCCCTCTCGATGGAGGTAAAACCCTACTCCTGCTTGATTAATATTGATGATATGGGTAGTACAAGAGTAGATCTACCACGAGATCAGAGAGGCTAAACCCTAGAAGCTAGCCTATGGTATGATTGTTGTTCGTCCTACGGACTAAAACCCTCCGGTTTATATAGACACCGGAGAGGGATAGGGTTACACAGAGTCGGTTACAAAGGGAGGAGAACTACATATCCGTATCGCCAAGCTTGCCTTCCATGCCAAGGAAAGTCCCATCCGGACACGGGACGAAGTCTTCAATCTTGTATCTTCATAGTCCAGGAGTCCGGCCAAAGGTTATAGTTCGGCTATCCGGACACCCCCTAATCCGGGACTCCCTCAATCTCCCTAAAGAGAAGTGGTTTAAATATAATCCTCCTGTTGAAGTGAAAGTAGTTGCACCTATTACAGTCGAAGAAAAGACTATTACCTATAGTGATCCTATTGTTCCCTCGCTTATGTTGAAAACCTTCGTTTCCTGTTAGGATAAAAGATCATGCTAAAGCTTCGATTGTTGTTCGTAAGAGTAATACTAGGACTTATACACCTCCTGAGCAAATTAATGTTGAACCTAGTATTGCTATGGTTAAAGATCTCTTAGAGGAGGAGTTAGATGGGCATGTTATTTCTTTCTTGGGTGAGACTACTAACATTGCTAGACCCGATACTAAGACACGTAGACCCGTCGTAGGCATGCCTGTTATTTCTGTTAAAATAGGAGATCATTGTTATCATGGCTTATGTGATATGGGTGCTAGTGCTAGTGCGATACCTTATGATCTTTATAAAGAAATTATGCACGATATTGCACCTGTTGAATTAGAAGACATTGATGTTACTATTAAGCTTGCTAATAGGGACACCATTAAACCTATTGGGATTGTTAGAGATGTTGAAGTCTTGTGTGGGAAGATTAAATACCCTGCTAATTTTCTTGTTCTTGCTTCCCCACAAGATGATTTTTGTCCCATTATTGTTGGTAGACCCGTCTCGAATCCCGCTAGTGCTAAGATTAATTGTAAAAGGAAGGTAGTCACTGTTGGCATAGATGGTATGTCTCATGAGTTCAATTTTGCTAAGTTCAGTAGACAACCTCGTGAAAGGGAACCACCTAGTAAGGATGAGATTATTGGTCTTGCTTCCATTGCTGTTCCTCCAACTGATCCGTTAGAACATTATTTGTTAGACCATGAAAACGATATGTTTATGAAGGAAAGGGAAGAAATAGATGAAGTGTTCCTTAAACAAGAACCTATGCTAAAACATAACCTTCCCATTGAAATTCTTGGGGATCCCCCTCCACCCAAGGGTGATCCCGTGTTTGAACTCAAACCGTTACCTGATAATGTTAAGTATGCTTATCTTGATGAAAAAGAAATATATCCTGTTATTATTAGTGCTAACCTTTCAAAGAAAGAAGAATAAAGATTATTGAAAACTCTGAAGAAGCACCGAGCTGCTATTGGATATACTCTGGATGATCTTAAGGGCATTAGCCCCACATTATTTCAACACAAAATTTCAGTGGAGAAAGATGCCAAACCAGTTAGAGATCCTCAAAGACGATTAAATCCAAAGATGAAGGAAGTGGTAAGAAAGGAGATACTAAAACTCCTTGATGCAGGTATTATTTATCCCGTTGCTGATAGTGAATGGGTAAGCCCTGTCCATTGTGTCCCTAAAAAGGGAGGTATTACCGTTGTTCCTAATGATAAAGATGAATTGATCCCATAAAGAATTATTACAGGTTATAGGATGGTAATTGATTTTCGTAAGTTAAATAAAGCTACTAAGAAAGATCATTACCCTTTACCTTTTATTGATCAAATGCTAGAAAGACTATCCAAACACACACATTTTTGCTTTCTAGATGGTTATTCTGGCTTCTCTCAAATACACGTAATGACAAAGGATCAATCTAAAACTACTTTTACTTGCCCTTTTGGTACTTTTGCTTATAGACGTATGCCTTTTGGTTTATGTAATGCACCTGCTACCTTTCAAAGGTGCATGATGGCTATATTCTCTTATTTTTGTGAAAAGATTTGTGAGGTATTCATGGATGACTTCTCCGTCTATGGATCCTCTTTTGATGATTGTTTGAGAAACCTTGATCGAGTTTTGCAGAGATGCGAAGACACTAGTCTCGTCCTGAATTGGGAAAAGTGTCACTTTATGGTTAATGAAGGCATTGTCTTGGGGCATAAGGTCTCCGAGAGAGGTATTGAAGTTGATAAGGCCAAAGTTGATGCTATTGAAAAGATGCCATGTCCCAAGGACATAAAAGGTATAAGAAGTTTCCTTGGTCACGCCGGCTTTTATAGGAGGTTCATTAAGGACTTTTCTAAAATCTCTAGGCCTCTGACTAATTTATTGCAAAAAGATATTCCTTTTGTCTTTGATGATGATTGTGTAGAAGCATTTGAAACACTTAAGAAAGCTTTGATCATTGCACCTATTGTTCAGCCACCTGATTGGAATTTACCTTTTGAAATTATGTGCGATGCTAGTGATTATGCTGTAGGTGCTGTTTTAGGGCAAAGAGTCGATAAGAAATTGAATGTTATCCAGTATGCTAGTAAGACTCTTGATACTGCCTAGAGAAATTATGCTACTACTGAAAAAGAGTTCTTAGCAGTTGTGTTTGCATGTGATAAGTTTAGACCTTATATTGTTGATTCCAAAGTTACTATTCATACTGATCATGCTGCTATTAAATATCTTATGGAAAAGAGAGATGCTAAGCCTAGACTCATTAGATGGGACCTCTTGCTCCAAGAATTTGATTTGCATATTATTGATAGAAAGGGAGCTGAGAACCCGTTCTTGGCACAACTTGTCTAGGTTAGAGAATGTTCTTGATGACCCACTGCCTATTAATGATAGTTTTCCTGATGAACAATTAGCGGTTTTCAACGCTTCTCATACTGCTCCTTGGTATGCTGATTATGCTAATTACATTGTTGCTAAATATATACCGCCTAGTTTCACATACCAGCAAAAGAAAAAGTTATTTTATGATTTAAGACATTACTTCTGGGATGATCCACACCTTTATAAAGAAGGAGTAGATGGTATTATTAGATGTTGTGTGCCTGAGCATGAACAGGAACAAATCCTATGCAAGTGTCACTCTGAATCATATGGAGGACACCACACTGGAGATAGAACTGCACATAAGGTATTACAATCTGGTTTTTATTGGCCTACTCTTTTCAAAGATGCTCGTAAGTTTGTCTTATCTTGTGATGAATGTCAAAGAATAGGTAACATTAGTAGACGTCAAGAAATGCCTATGAATTATTCTCTTGTTATTGAACCGTTTGATGTTTGGGGCTTTGATTATATGGGACCTTTTCCTGCCTCCAATGGTTATACACATATTTTAGTTGTTGTTGATTACGTTACTAAGTGGGTAGAAGCTATTCCAACTAGTAGTGCTGATCATAACACTTCTATTAAAATGCTTAAAGAAGTTATTTTTCCGAGGTTTGGAGTCCCTAGATATCTTATGACAGATGGTGGTTCACACTTTATTCATGGTGCTTTCCGTAAGATGCTTGCTAAGTATGATGTCAATCATAGAATCGCATCTCCTTATCACCCATGATCCGGTGGTCGGGGTAGAGTTGAGCAATAGAGAGCTCAAATTAATTTTGCAAAAGACTGTGAATAGATCTAGAAAGAATTAGTCCAAAAAACTTGATGATGCATTATGGGCCTATAGAACTGCATACAAAAATCCTATGGGTATGTCTCCATATAAGATGGTTTTTGGAAAATCATGTCATTTACCTCTTGAACTTGAACATAAAGCATATTGGGCTATTAAAGAGCTAAATTATGACTTCAAACTTGCCGGTGAGAAGAGGTTGTTTGATATTAGCTCACTTGATGAATGGAGAACCCAAGCATATGAGAATGCCAAGCTTTTCAAAGAAAAAGCCAAACACTGGCATGATAAGAGGATACAAAAGCGTGAGTTTAATGTAGGAGATTATGTGTTATTGTTTAACTCCCGCTTAAGATTTTTTGCAGGAAAAATTCTCTCAAAATGGGAAGGTCCCTACGTTGTCGAGGAGGTCTATCGTTCTGGTGCTATAAAAATCAACAACTTCGAAGGCACAAATCCGAGGGTGGTAAACGGTCAAAGAATTCAACATTATATTTCAGGTAATCCTATTAATGTTGAAACTAATATTATTGAAACCATAACTCCTGAGGAATACATAATAGACACTTTCAGAACATTCCAAACTCCGAAAAGGCATAGGTACATGGTACGGTAAGTAAACCGACTCCAAAACAACTCTAGTGGCAATTTTTATCAGTTTTGGATTATTTAAGAATTTTAGGAAGAAAGAAGTAGTCCGAAAGGGACACGAGGCTCCCACGAGAGAGGAGGGCACGCCCCCCTGTAGGGCGCGCCCCCGCTGTCTCGTGGGCACCTCGTGTGCCTCCCAGACTCTGTTTTCTTGTATGTTACGTATTTTGGTCGGTAAAAATTCATTATATATACTCCCGAAGGTTTTGACCACCGTATCACGCAAATATCATATGTTTTCGTTTCGAGCTGTTCCTGTTGCAGATTTGGAACAAGATGTCTTCTCAGGAGTCAGTTGGGGAGAGCCGGGTGTCTCACCCAACGCCAGGTCCAGGAGCAAATAGCGATGCCTATCACTTTGGACCATCAACAGAGGATGAGATGGATGCTGATTTGAAAAGGATAGATGCCATGGAGGAGGACCAAGAAGTTACCTCTCGCCTTCGAGCGGAATTCACTATGGGAGAACTACTTAGCCTGGCTGTCTCTACCTCGGTCACTCCTTCTGACTCTAGATTTCTTTCTTATGAAAATATGAAAAAGAGTTTCACTTGTTCTCCAGAAGCTATGCAGCATCCTTGGGTGAAAGGAGCCTTGTCCGTTATGGGCAAGCTCCGTTAAGAAAATATGGACCTCAAACAACAAGTCAATAAGCTCGAGGAGGAGAACTGTATCCTGAAGGGCATAATCGCTAAGAAGATCATAACACCAACCGTGAAGAAGGAGAAATAATCACATGGGTATGGGCACTCCCCTTGGCAACTGCCAAGCTTGGGGGAGGTGCCCCGGTATCGTATCACCATCACACCTTTATCTTTACCGCTTTACTTAGTTCGATCCTTTTAGTAGTATCTTGATCTAGTAGATTGAAGTTTTGATATCAAGTAGTTTTGAGTTTTGCTTTGTGATCTCTTTATGTAAGCAAGTCCATGTGCTATCTATAATAAAGATTAGTGTTGAGTCAAGGGCTGTGCTATGTTGCTATGATCTTGATAAAGTAGAAAGAACAAAAGAGTTCATATTGATCTTATGGATAGTGATAACTTCACACATAGAAAGTATGAGGCATAAAAATTGTTGAGAGTTGATGAATATAGCCTTGGTCATCGTTGCAATTAATAGGAAGTGATAAGGTAAGAGGGGTTCACATATAAATATATTATCTTGGACATCTTTTATGATTGTGAAGCACTCATTAAGTATGACATGCTAAAAGAGTTGATGTTGGACAAGGAAGACAACGTAATGGGTTATGTTTTCCGACATCTCAGTTAAAGTATATTGTCATTGACCTTTCAAACATGTTGAGCTTGCCTTTCCCCCTCATGCTAGCCAAATTCCTTGCACCAAGTAGAGATACTACTTGTGCTTCCAATTATCCTTAAACCCAGTTTTGCCATGAGAGTCCACCATACCTACCTATGGATTGAATAAGATCCTTCAAGTAAGTTGTCATCGGTGCAAGCAATAAAAATTGCTCTCTAAATATGTATGACTTATTAGTGCAGAGAAAATAAGCTTTGTACAAACTTGTTGTGGAAGCAATAAAAGCGACATACTGCATAATAAAGGTCCACATACAAGGGGCAATATAAAGTGACGTTCTTTTGCACTAAGACTTTTTGCGTCAACCCTAAATGCGCATGACAACCTCTGCTTCCCTCTGCGAAGGGCCTATCTTTTACTTTATGCTTTACTTTATGCGTTGAGTCAAGGTGATGCTCACCTTTCCTTTTTTATCTTTATCCTTTGGCAAGCTCCTCGTGTTTGAAAGATCATGATACATATACCCAATTGGATGTAAGTTGGCATAGGCTATTATTGTTGACATCACCTAAAGGTGAATACGTTGGGAGGCAACACAATAAGCCCCTATCTTTCTCGGTGTCCATTTGAAACTCTATAACCACAAGTATTGCGTGAGTGTTAATAATCATAGGTGACTACGAGATAGTTGAGTATGTGAGCTTGCTGAAAAGCTCTATTATTGACTCTTTCCGATGTTACGATAAATTGCAATTGCTTCAATGACTGAGATTATAGTTTGTTAGTTCCCAATGAAGTTTTTGAACCATACTTGACATTGTGAATTGTTTATTACTTGAGCATAGGAAATCATACGACAAAATCCATATATATTGCTGTTATTAGAATGATCATGATGCCGTCATGTCCGTATTTTATTTTTATCGACACCACTATCTCTAAACATGTGGACATATTTTTCGATTTCGCTTCCGCTTGAGGACAAGCGAGGTCTAAGCTTGGGGAGTTGATACATCCATTTTGCATCATGCTTTTATATCAATATTTATTGCATTATGGGCTGTTATTACACATTATATCTCAGTATTTATGGCTATTCTCTCTTATTTTACAAGGTTTACCATGAAGAGGGGGAATCTTGTGACAAATGGAATTCTGGCCGAAAAGGAGCAAACGTTGAAACCTATTCTCGCACAACTCCAAAAGTCCTGAAACTCCACGAAACAACTTTTTGGATTTTATAAGAAATTATGAGCAAAAGAAATAGGCCGGGGCCCACACCATCCAGAGGAGGCAGGCGCCCCCCTATAGGGCGCGCCCCCTATCTCCTGGGCCCCCTGGTGGGCTTCCAGCGACCATCTTCTGCTATATCATCACTTTTACCCTGGAAAAAATCTTGGGCAAGTTTACGGGACAAAACTCCGCCGCCACGAGGCGGAATCTTGGAGGAATCAATCTAGGGCTTTGGCAGAGCTGTTCTGCCGGGGACACTTCCCTCCGGGAGGGGGAAATCATCACCAACGTCATCACCAACGATCCTCTCATCGAGAGGGGGTCAATCTCCATCAACATCTTCACCAGCACCATCTCCTCTCAAAACCCTAGTTCATCTCTTGTATCCAATCTTGTATCAAAACCACAAATTGGTACCTGTGGGTTGCTAGTAGTGTTGATTACTCCTTGTAGTTGATGCTAGTTGGTTTACTTGGTGGAAGATCATATGTTCAGATCCTTTATGCATATTATTACCCCTCTGATTATGAACATGAATATGCTTTGTGAGTAGTTACGTTTGTTCCCGAGGACATGGGTGAAGTCTTGCTATTAGTAGTCATGTGAATTTGGTATTCGTTTGATATTTTGATGAGATGTATGTTGTCTTTCCTCTAGTGGTGTTATGTGAACGTCTACTACATGACACTTCACCATTATTTGGGCCTAGAGGAAGGCATAGGGAAGTAATAAGTAGATGATGGTTTGCTAGAGTGACAGAAGCTTAAACCCTAGTTTATGCGTTGCTTCGTTAGGGGCTGATATGGACCCATATGTTTAATGCTGTGGTTAGGTTTACCTTAATACTCCTTTTTGTAGTTGCGGATGCTTGCAATAGGGGTTAATCATAAGTGGGATGCTTGTCCAAGTTAGGACAGTACCCAAGTGTCGGTCCACCCACATATCAAATTATCAAAGTACCGAACGCGAATCTTATGAACGCGATGAAACTAGCTTGACGATAATTACCAATGTGTCCTCGGGAGCTCCTTCTTCATTATTAGAATTTGTCCAGGCTTATCCTTTGCTACATAAAGGATTGGGCCACCTTGCTCCACTTTATTTACTTTTTGCTTGTTACTATTTATCTTATCACGAAACTACCTGTCACCCACTATTTCAGTGCTTGCAGAGAAAACCTTACTGAAAACCGCTTATCATTTCCTTCTGCTCCTCGTTGGGTTCGACACTCTTACTTATCGAAAGGACTACGATAGATCCCCTATACTTGTGGGTCATTAGCGGCTTAGGGCAGGTATCAATCGAGAGCCGGGCATAGCGTATTTCGCTCCCTGGTCATCGAAACCCTAGCAATACCAACCCAACTAGACGTAGGCTTTACCTTCATCGTAAGGGGCCGAACTAGTATAAAGCCTCTCTCGTGTCCCTTGTCCCGTTAACCCCTTTAAGCTTCCTAGTTGCGATGGCTCCACGACTAAGTCCTTGCAAGAGGACATCTGCCGTGACAATTCCACGACAGGAACCAAAGATAATGTCATCAACATATAGTTGGCACACAAACAACTCCCCTTTGACCTTCTTAGTAAAAAGAGTGGGATCGATTAGCCCAACTTCAAACCCACGATCTTGTAACAACTCGGTAAGGTGGTCATACCACGCACGTGGGGCTTGTTTAAGGCCATAGAGTGCCTTATCGAGTTGATACACATGATCGGGAAAGTAGGGATCCTCGAACCCGGGGGGTTGCTTGACGTCAACCAACTCATTAATAGGACCATTAAGAAAAGTACTCTTCACATCCATTTGTTGCAACTTAAAGTTGTAATGGGAAGCATAAGCAATCAACAAACGAATGGATTCAAGGCGAGCAACGGGAGCAAAGGTTTCACCGTAGTCGATATCCTCGACTTGGGAGTAGCCTTGTGCCACCAATCTTGCCTTGTTGCGAACGATGGTCCCATGAGCATCTTGTTTGTTCTTGAATATCCACTTGGTTCCAATGACATTGTGGTTCCCCGTCGGCCTTGGCACCAATCTCCACACCTTGTTGTACTCAAAGTTGTTGAGTTCTTCATGCATGACATTAAGCCAATTCGGATCTTCGAGTGCTTCATATACCTTTTGGGGTTCAACACAAGAGATAAACGCGTGATGTTCACAATAGTTTGCCAATTGTCTACGAGTGCTTACCCCCTTTTGAATGCTTCCAAGCACATTCTTCATGAGATGACTGAGGGAGTCCTGGATTAGGGGGTGTCCGGATAGCCGAACTATCACCGTTGGCCGGACTCCTGGACTATGAAGATACAAGATTGAAGACTTCATCCCGTGTCCGGATGGGACTTTCCTTGGCGTGGAAAGCAAGCTTGGCGATACGGATATGTAGATCTCCTACCATTGTAACCGACTCTGTGTAACCCTAACCCTATCCGGTGTCTATATAAACCGGAGGGTTTTAGTCCGTAGGACGAACAACAATCATACCATAGGCTAGCTTTGTAACACCCCAAAATTTTTGCCAAGATTTCAATATTTAAAATTTTTGCCAAGGGTTTTAAAAAAATCTTTACTTCTGTTGATTTCAGAACTCTTCTTTTATTATTAAGGAGTTTTGTATTCTTCCCAAGTGGAGTTTTCCAAAATGCATATGGACTTCTTTGCCATCTCATTTAAAACAATTTCTAAATAAGTAGAATTGTTTATTAAATTAATTCACCTTGAGCTTTGTTCATTAAAATGAACTATATTAAATTTTTCGAGCTCCTTTTGAACTACAACCTTTTGATAGAATATCTTAAAATTCCAACCAAAATTTGGAGATGTCATGTGAAGTCTCTAAATCACTTTTGTGCATTAAAATAATTATTTCATGGCACATTTTGAGTTTTACACCTGTTTTTCAAATCTGGTCCAGTGGACACTTTTGCACTACAACCCAATTAAATATTTCCCTAGAGCCTCCACCAAAATTATGGGATGTTAGTGATAGCATGCCATTCAACTTTATGCAAAAAACATAGTGATGTTCTTTGGAAAATTTGAGTGCAGCAGCCTCTTTTTCATTCTGGGCCAGACTTGTGTTTTCTACTGCAACTTTGTTATTTCTTACTCTAGTGACCTTGTGTTTTCTCATGCTAGTAGTCAACCCTGCAAAACCCCTAAGTCCAGGAGCTTGCTCTATTTGGGACACTTTTGGTCCTTGTAATGATGCCACTCACTCCCTGCCCAGAACTGAAGTTTTTCAAAACTGGCACTAGCAAGTTTCTCCTTTTTGCAAACTTACTCCACCACCCTCTCTTATATCCATGGAGACACTGATCTGGAGAGTTTGGCCACTCCAAGAGCTACCTAGGTGCCTTTGGCATTTTGTCAAACGCCCTGAGTGCATGACCAGATTTGGCATGATTTCAAGTTTACATTGTGAACTTGAGCCCCTGACCTACCCAGCATGTCCTAAGGTTTTGCCCTAGCCCATAACCTATTTCTGCTAACTCTCGTGTGGTTTGGAACTCTCTAGGCTGCCATGGCATATCGTCGAGCACACCCCGGGCGTGCGCTGGGCGCGCCCAGAGCGTGCGTTTGCCACCCGCATGCACCCGAAGTCGCCGTCCCACCTCAAGACTCAAAACTCGGCCCCAGCCAGCTCGCCGTGTCCCCCTGCACCGCCACACCACCCCGACCAACCTGGCGCCCCACAGCGCCATCGCTAGGATGGCCGTGGCGGCTAGCTGCCGACCGCTAGCAGGCCCCGACCATGGTCGGCGCCGCCAAAGCCACCCCGGCTCGCCACCTGCCCCTGTGAGCAGTGCGTGCTCATCCACAGCTTCGTCCCCTAGCGCTCGTCGCCGCCACGCCGCCTAGCTACAGCATGGCGGTCCGCCATCGTTCTTATCTCCGGCCGCCTCGGAACCGACCTCCATCGCCTATTTAAGGGAGCCCCGAGCGTCTCCGAGCCCTCAGGTAGCCTCACGCCGTCTCACTAGCGCCCCCATCGCCACCAATTGGAGGGGAACATGTCATCTTCAACCTCTCCGGCCAGTTCAGCCACCGGCGCCTCCCGACTCCGTTCGGCGCAACCAGAGCTTCCCCCTCTCCAATCTCTTCACCAGAAGCCTTCTCTGCCTCCCCTGAACACTTTCCCCTACTCCATTTCGATCGAGAACCACCGCCGCCCCGAAACCACTTTCCCCCCCGAAGCTTTCCTCCGCCGCGGAGCTCGCCGCCGACAGCTCACGCCGTCCCCGCCGACCTAGCGACTACGATGAGATCGCCCTCGACCCGGATCCATCCCCGCCCTCCAGAGGCCGCGAGGAGTCGCTTCGCCGGCGTTGGTCGCCGGAGTCCCGCCTCCGCTCGGGACAGAAGGAGAAGGAGGAGGGCGGACTAGTCAAACCTGACTAGTGGGCCACCTAGGACCCACTGTCAGTGACCACGCACGGTCCACATGGAGTAAGTGGAAGCGTATTTCCAGATTACGCTTTCGACGTGTACGTAATTAATAGAACCGTTTTTCTGTTTTCTGTTTTATTTAAAAAAAATCAGATTTGACCAGAACTTTGACTGTCGATAACTTTTTAAATACAACTCCAAATGAATTGATTCTTTTTGCTACCTCTCTCAAATATTGCCTAGTTTATTTTAAGATTTATTTGAAAAAATTTCAAAACAACTTTTGTGCTGTTTTATTTTTGTGTGTTGATCCATATATATTCTTTTAAATAGGATTTTTGAAGATTTCAAGATATTTTGGATGCAACCTCCCTTTCCCACAACCTGAAGGCAAGCATTCTGAACCCTGGTGAATTTTTGTGTGTGTTTGTAACATCCCAAATTTTCAATTTGGTATGTTATACATTAGGTCGTCATGCATATCATATTTTCTCGCATTTTTCCGATCCTAGAAAATTTCACGCAACTCAAGGACCCTCGGAGAGAGTTGGAAGTTTCATTATTTTCATATTTGGGATTTATTTCTCAAATCTTGAAAATAGGATCATTGGATTTATTTAATTATCTTCATAAAGTTTTTCCTATAAAAACTTAAGAGAGGGAATAATATGACTTTCCCAATATTTAGGAAAAATGAAGATTTTATAAATAAATCAAAATTTGGTTTTGGAAGATTTGTTTTGCTTAGGCAAAAATAAGCATTTTAAAAAAAAATTATGCATGTTTGCCGTTTTTAAAGTTCATTTTGTTTGACTCATTTTTAGGAGTCGGGGAAAATTAATTTTATTAAAATCGGAGTTCGTTTGGTATTTTTTAATCCATTTTGTTTTGTTAAAAAAAAAACTGCGCGCCCCCCCCCCCTAGGCCGAGGCCCAGCCGGCCCAGCGCCCCGGCCCACCTCCCTCTCCCTCCAGCCTGTGATCTCCCTTCGCCCGCCGCCCGAGTCCCGCTGGGGCAGCCACGCCGCCGCCGCCCCGGCTTGCCCTCCCAAGCCACCCGGACACCCCCTCTTAAATACCCCGCCGCCTCTCTCTCATCCCTTGCCGCCGCCCCTTCATGAGCCGCCCGCCGCCAAGGACGCCGCCACGTTCTCGCCGACGTCGAACCCGCCGCCTCGTCGCCCCTCGCCCGCCCCTCCGACCCGCTGACCCCGCCCGACGGAGCCGCACTGAGCCCGCCCGGCGAGCCGCCGGAGGTAGCCGCCCCGCCCGATCCGGTTTTTGTTAGAAAACCCGATCCGGTTTTCGTTCGTTGTTTGGTTTTTTTTTAAAACCCTAGATGGTTTTTTTTTATTTTTCGGTTTTCTTATTTAGTGAACGTTCACCGACTTCAATGAACGTGTTCGTTGGATTAGTTCTGTTAACGAACGTCCGTTATTTAATCCGTTCGTCGTTTTCTTTTAATCGGATTTAATCCGTTATTTTTCTGATTCGATTTCCGATCCGATTTTCAAACCTGTTTTATTTCTTGCTCGTTTATCGGAATCAGGTGATTCAAGCGCCTGGAGTTTCGTTACGAAACCGCCGTTTCGACTAACCTACTTACACAGAGTTTTGCTACTGTAAAATTTTGACCTAGTTTCAGATTGCTAAACCGAGTCGTTCTCTCTCGAGTTCCGACTTTCGATGCTTTATTTGATTCGACTCTTTTGCAAACTGTGGTTCTTAATTTGAACCATCTGGTTAGATCTTTTATTAGAGATTTCCCCGTGCATTAGATGAGTACTTATTGTATGCTTGTTGTTTGTCTGTGTTAGATCACCCGGAGTGCGCCGCTTGTTACTTCGAATCTCTAGGACTCGCGGATCATCAGCAAGGCAAGTAACACTTTGATCATACCCTTCTCATACCCAGTTTTTATGCATTAGATCAACCCTCAAACACTTTCATGTTTAGGATCTAATTAAATTGTGGGATGGGAAGTAGATTGAGGTAGTACCTATTACCTGTTTTACTTATGAAACCTTGGGAGTTACTTCTACGTTTGTAATTATGCCATGCTATGCTAGTAGACGTGGATTGGGTGAGTGAATATCCATGACAGATGTGAGATTGTTAATTAAGGTTTATCTAAGGTGGCAACCTAAACACACATCCTGGGTGGATTGAGGCACCTGGTTTCTATCAGGACTTGCCTGTATTTCTTCGGACCGCCACCCATGCTCTAAGGGATCATAAGATTATTCAAACTGGAAACTTCCGTGTGCAGCCACAAGCCAATTATGGGCTCTGGCATAGTTGACTAAGTTGTGCGAACTCTTACGGGTAGACTAGCAGATGTAGGGGAAAGTAGGTGTGCGGTCTACCCACAAGTAAGGTGCTAAGCGCTTACGAAAGATCTGTGTCTCGGTCATCCGTCTCTCAAACACCATGAAGTGCGAGAACCAAACGGAGGCGATCGAGTCTTGTGGGGAAAAGTCATAAACCTCTGCAGAGTGTAAAAACTAATCATGATTAGCCGTGTCCCCGGTTATGGACATCTTGAGTATCTAGTACTTGAATATCATGTGAATCTCAACATGTTACTTCTAATAATAAAGTTATTGGGTTTTAATGAGTACTTTTTAATTGGGATTGAGGATCTTGTCAACCATTCTCAATGTTTAACAACCACCATGATAGTTAAATAAAATTATTCCTTTGATGTAGGGAAAAACCAGCTTTATGCAAAAATGTAACCGTAGAGCCTTACCACCAGCCATATATGCATGTAGTATAGGCTTGTTGCTTCATTGTTCTCTATGTGTTACATTGCCAGCATATTCCATGTGCTGACCCATTTTCGGGCTGCAACTTTCACGTTGCAGACTTTTCAGACGACGAGTAAGGTGTTAGGTCGTGGTTCTATACTTAGTGATGCCGATGGAGTTGATGGACTCACCTGTCTTCCAAGCCTTCCGCTGTTATTGTTAGACGGCCTTAAGCCATATTATTGTATTAAGTTCCCTTGTGGACATCGATGTAATAAGTGTGTGATTGCTACTCTGCTATAAATCCTTCGAAGTATCTTGTGTGGTGTCGGCATTCTTGATCCAGTGGATGACACCGAGCACGTAGCATCGGATCCATTCGGTCTGGTCGCTCTGAGAGAATGGTATCGAGCACACGCCGATCGTAGGACACGACCACTAAGATAAAGCCATAGATCACTATTCTCTTCCCATTTTCTAACTCCTCATCTTTTCTACTCTCTTTAGGATGAAGGACGCGAAGATCAAGTACACCCAACCGGATGAAGGCACACCTTTTGGATTTCACTTGAAGGAAGTTACCAAGTACTGAACATTGGACTACCAAGCTTCACGGGACTTTCAACGCCACTCTGCACGAAGAGGAGCTGGAAGATTCACGCTCACGTTCTAGGAAGGACATTCGCCCCAATCACCAAACCTATAGATAGTGTTTTCGATTGCACCAACTTGGAGTCTGGAAAGAGCATGGCAGCTCACATCACCATGGGACGCATTGGAGAAGTTTATCAAGAAGACCTCAAGGACACTATCTACCAGATTTGCGGACGCCGAGATAACAAATGGGACGTCGTCAGCACCAAGAAGGATAGATCCATTGCAGCGTTCATCCAGAGTTAAACCAGACATTCGACGCCAGGAGAACCAGATGTGCAATGATATGTTAGAGTTGCGAGAATGCAAAGGGAAGGATCATCGAACTTGAAGAAGAACTAAAGACAACTCGCAAGGACTATATGGGCGAGATCGTAGCTCTAGCAAGACACAATAACGATCTTAAGTATGAGATTGAAGAACTCAAGAAGAAGTTGGCGCCAGGAATGAAGACCAGTATGTCGATTGCCCAAGCGACTACATCAACATCGACGACACCGATTCGGATCCAAGTGAACCCGACTTTGAAGACGAAGCTGGAGCGGACATTATGGAGTCTTCCACGGTTCAAATTAGTAGAAGTCCCCACATATTAGTAGTATCTCCCCCATGTAAACATTATAGTACACGCACTTTTGCGATAGTTAGATCGTTGTAAGCCCTTGTTTGATTGAATGAAGTGATTTTGTGTGTATTTGCTCATGTGCATTTGGGTAGTGATTCCCCTTAGACCTCATTCTATTCTAAATTCTCATCTTTTCTAAACCCATCAGATGCCTCCGAGACGCGACCCCGGATTTGTTTTCCCGCCAGAGATCACCCAACTGATCCAGCAGCAGAATACCCTGATTCAAACATTGGTGCAGAACCAGGGCAACAACAACAACAACAACAACCCACCACCACCACCACCTGCGGATCATCTGACTCGTTTCCTTAGACTAAACCCGCCGGTGTATTCCAGTAGCACCGAGCCAATTGTAGCAGATGACTGGCTCCACAAGATAGGCAGGGAGTTGACCACTGCAGGATGCATAGATGGTGAAAGAGTGAAGTTTGCAGCACATCAGCTTGAAGGACCCGCAGCAGCATGGTGGGAGAATTTCACAGCCACTTACCACCTGTGAACACATCACATGGGATCAATTTCAGCAAGCTTTCCGCACTGCCCATGTCTCAGCAGGAGCTATGGCCATGAAGAAGCGTGAGTTTCGCAACTTACGCCAAGGAGGAAGGACTGTTGGCACAAGACGTGGATGACTTTAGTAAACTAGCACGTTATGCCCCGGATGACGTTGCTACCGATGCAGCTAAACAGGAGAAGTTTCTAGAAGGACTGAATGATGAGTTCAGCATGTCGTTGATGGTAGCCAGTTTCAATAACTACCAGGAGTTAGTAGACCGAGCCCTCATGATTGAAGGAAAACAGCAGCAAATTGAGAACCGCAAGCGGAAGTATGGGCAAGGGAAGTATAACTCTGGAGCTCAGCAGAAACCTCGTTATACCCCTAAATCAGGAATTCAGTTTCAGCATACCCATGGAGGAGGTAATTCGCATAACCATAATGGCACCAAGAATGGGAACGGAAATGGAGGAAGCAATGACAGAATCGCACCAACCCGTCAACACCATCCAAAGTAGACCTGAGTCATATTACTTGCTTTAAGTGCCGCAAGACTGGGCATTATGCCAACGACTGTCCAGAAGGCCAGAATGGAAATGGCAATGGAAGCTCTCGAAAGAAACCCAACCCTTTCAACAGGGGACAGTTGAACCACATTGAAGTGGAGGAGGTTGAAGATCAGTCCGATCACGATGTCGGTAAGTTTTTGGTTAAGTCATTTACTGCAGTTGTTCTTTTCGATACTGGTGCATCACATTCATACATATCAAGGGGATTTGTGGATAAGTACAAGTTACCGACCCAAGCCCTTAGGTCACCCATGCTAGTAACCTCACCCGGAGCAGAGTACATGGCTAGTAAATGGTGTGATCGACTGCCATTAAGGATTGGACACTATGTTTTCCCCTCAGACCTAATAGTTCTGGAATCCCAAGGATTGGATGTGATATTAGGTATGGATTGGTTGTCAAAGTATGGAGGAAACATACATTGTACCACAAGGTCATTTTTGCTCACCACACCAGAAGGAAGAAGGATTAAGTATGTATCACGGCACGAGCCGAGAAGAGCGCAAGTTAATTGCTTATCAGGAGTGGTGCAGGAAGAAGTACCAGTGGTGAAGGATTATCCTGATGTATTTCCGGAAGAGTTGCCAGGAATGCCACCGGATAGAGACATTGAGTTTTTGATCGAGCTGTTGCGTGAACAGGCCCGATATCGAAGCGACCGTCTGAGGATGCCGCAGGATTTGGCGGAAATCAAGAAGCGATTAAGGAGCTTTTGGATAAAGGTTTTATACGCCCAAGTTCTTCACCTTGGGGATCACCCGCTTTGCTAGTGGAGAAGAAGGATGGATCGTTAAGAATGGTTGTTGATTATCGTGGATTGAATGAAGTAACAATCAAGAACAAGTACCCACTACCTATGATAAATGATCTGTTTGATCGCTTGCAAGGAGCCAAGGTGTTTTCCAAGATCGACTTGCGATCGTGGTACCATCGATTGAAGATTCGGGAGCAGGACATACCCAAGACAGCATTTACCACGAGATATGGATCAGACGAGTATACCGTTATGTCATTTGGGTGACTAACGCACCAGCCTATTTCATGAACCTGATGAACAAAGTGTTTATGGAGTTTTTGGATAAGTTCGTCGTGGTGTTCATTGATGACATTTTGATTTTCTCAAAGAATGAAGAGGAGCATAAGGAACATTTGCGATTGGTTTTGGAGAAACTGAGGGAACACCAGTTGTATGCCAAGTTCAGCAAATGTGAGTTCTGGCTAAAGGAAGTTGGATTTCTCGGACATGTTATATCCGGAGAAGGGATAGCAGTTGACCCCACTAAGGTTGAGACCGTAACCAAATGGGAAGCACCAACGACAGTTGGAGAGATTCGGAGTTTCCTTGGACTCGCAGGATACTACCGAAGATTCATTGAGAATTTCTCAAGGATTGCTAAGCCTATGATAGAATTGTTGAAAAAGGAAAACAAATTCATATGGACTGAGGACTGTGAGGCAAGTTTTCAGGAGTTGAAGAAAAGATTGGTTACCTCACCAGTTTTGATATTGCGGATCGGACTAAGGATTATGAGGTGTATTGCGGCGCTTCACGTCGAGGACTTGGAGCAGTGCTTATGCAGGAAGGAAGAGTTGTTTCAGATGCTTCACGACAACTTAAGCCCCATGAGTTGAATTATGCCACTCATGATTTGGAGCTAGCAGCCGTTGTGCATGCCTTGAAGACGTGGAGACATTTTCTCATTGGAAATCATTGTGAAGTATATACGGATCACAAGAGTTTGAAGTACATTTTCACACAGAAGGAATTGAATCTCAGACAAAGGAGATGGTTAGAGCTTATCAAGGATTATGACTTGAGATTGCATTATCACCCCGTAAAGGCTAATGTCGTAGCTGACGCATTGAGCCGTAAGAGCCACGTCAATACTCTAATGATGGGTGGAATACCCAATGAGTTAGCCGAGGACCTTCGAGAGCTATGTTTGGAAATAGTTCGAGAGGCTATGTAGCAGCATTGGAGATTCAGTCAACGCCGATGGACAAAATCGAGAAGCCCAAAAGGCGATAAGGAAATTGCCTCTATAAAGGAGAAAATGAGCAAAGGAAAAGCTAAAGGATTTCGTGGAGGATGAGCACGATACCCTATGGTTTGCAGACCCGTGTTTATGTGCCCAATGACCCGTAGATCGTGAAGTTGATTTTACAAGAAGCTCATGATTCACCCTATTCGATTCACTCCAGGAAATACCAAGATGTACTTGGATTTGAAGAATACTTTCCGGTGGACCGGAATGAAGAAGGATATTATGGAGTATGTAGCAGTTTGCGATGTATGTCGAGAAAGTAAAGGCGTAACATCGAAGCCAAGCAGGATTGTTAGAACCATTGCCGATACCCGAATGGAAGTGGGATAAACTAGGCATGGATTTTATCACAGGATTGCCAAAGACTCGTTCAGGATATGACTCGATTTGGGTTATAGTCGACCGTTTAACAAAGGTAGCTCATTTCATTCCAGTCAAGACCACCTATAGCGATTGCTAAGTTGGCAAAGATATACATGACCAGAATTGTGTGCTTACACGGAGTTCCGAGGAGCATCGTATCGGATAGAGGAACCCGGTTTACCTCGAAATTTTGGAACCAGTTGCACGAAACATTGGGAACCCGATGGGAATTCAAGACAGCTTTTCCACCCACGGACCGATGGATGCACCGAGAGAGTCAATCAGATTTTGGAGGACATCTTTGAGAGCTTGTGCCCTAGATTATGGATCTAGCTGGGATGATAATTTGCCGTATGCAGAATTTTCCTACAACAACAGCTACCAAACCAGCTTGAAGATGGCACCTTTCGAGGCTTTGTATGCGAAGGAGGTGCAGGACACCGTTATCATGGGACGAAACCGGAGATCGTCGATTGTTTGGACCAGATTTGATTAAGGAGTCTGAAACGAAAGTTAAGTTGATTCGAGACAGGCTCAAGGTAGCCCAGTCCATACAAAAGAGCTATGCCGATTCAAAGCAAAGCGATTGAGTATGAAGTTGGAGACATAGTATATCTCGTAGTATCCCCGCTTGAGGAGTTAAGCGTTTTGGAGTTAAAGGAAAGTTAGCACCCGTTTACGTTGGACCGTATAAGATTTTTGCAACGCATGGGAGAAGTTGCTTATAAGTTGGAATTACCGGAAGGACTGTCGGGAGTTCATGATGTATTCCATGTTTCTCGATTGAAGAAATGTCACCCGAGATAGCGGAGGTACCGTTAAGAGACACAGTGCCACCGAAGCAATTCAGTTGAAGGATGACTTGACATATGAGGAAAAACCGTTAAGATTCTCGATTATGCCAGCAGAGTTACCCGCAGCAAGGTTATCAAGTTTTGCAAAGTTCGATTGGAGCCACCACACCGAGGATGAAGCCACACAGGAAAGAGAGGAAGTTTTGCTCAAGGACCACCTCACCTATTTTCTAGCCAACCCGAATCTCGAGGGCTAGATTCATCTTAAGAGGGTAGGTTTGTAACATCCCAAATTTTCAATTTGGTATGTTATACATTAGGTCATCATGCATATCATATTTTCTCGCATTTTTCCGATCCTAGAAAATTTCACGCAACTCAAGGACCCTGGAGAGAGTTGGAAGTTTCATTATTTTCATATTTGGGATTTATTTCTCAAATCTTGAAAATAGGATCATTGGATTTATTTAATTATCTTCATAAAGTTTTTCCTATAAAAACTTAAGAGAGGGAATAATATGACTTTCCCAATATTTAGGAAAATGAAGATTTTATAAATAAATCAAAATTTGGTTTTGGAAGATTTGTTTTGCTTAGGCAAAAATAAGCATTTTAAAAAAAAATTATGCATGTTTGCCGTTTTTAAAGTTCATTTTGTTCGACTCATTTTTAGGAGTCGGGGAAAATTAATTTTATTAAAATCGAGTTCGTTTGGTATTTTTTTAATCCGTTTTGTTTTGTTTAAAAAACTACGCCCCCACAGGGCCGAGGCCCAGCCGGCCCGGCCTTGACCCACCTCCCTCTCCCTCCCATGTGATCTCCGCTTCGCCGCCGCTTGAGTCCCGCTTCGGGGCAGCCCGCCACGCCGCCGCCCCCGGCTTGCCTCCCCAAGCCACCCGGCCACCCCCCTCTTAAATACCCGGCCGCCCCCTCTCTCTCATCCCTTGCCGCCGCCGCCCGCCCCAACCGACCCGCCGCCGCCAAGGGCCTTGCCCGCCGCCGTTCCTCGCCCGGCCTTGAACCCCGCCGCCCTAAATCGCCCCTCGCCGCCCCTCCCGACCCCGCCGGATCCCGCCGCACCGGAGCCCCGCCGGCGAGCCGCCGAAGGTAGCCGCCCCGCCCGATCCGGTTTTTGTTAGAAAACCCGATCCGGTTTTCGTTCGTTGTTCGGTTTTTTTTTAAAAAACCCTAGATGTTTTTTTTTATTTTTCAGTTTTCTTATTTAGTGAACGTTCACCGACCCGTTCGTTTCAATGAACGTGTTCGTTGGATTAGTTCTGTTAACGAACGTCCGTTATTTAGTCCGTTCGTCGTTTTCTTTTAATCGGATTTAATCCGTTATTTTTCAGATTCGATTTCCGATCCGATTTTCAAACCTGTTTTATTTCTTGCTCGTTTATCGGAATCAGGTGATTCAAGCGCTGGAGTTTCGTTCTGAAACCGCCGTTTCGACTAACCTACTTACACAGAGTTTTGCTACTGTAAAATTTTGACCTAGTTTCAGATTGCTAAACCGAGTCGTTCTCTCTCGAGTTCCGACTTTCGATGCTTTATTTGATTCGACTCTTTTGCAACCAGGGTTCTTAATTTGAACCATCTGGTTAGATCTTTTATTCGAGATTTCCCCGTGCATTAGATGAGTACTTATTGTATGCTTGTTGTTTGTCTGTGTTAGATCACCCGGAGTGCGCCGCTTGTTACTTCGAATCTCTAGGACTCGCGGATCATCGACAAGGCAAGTAACACTTTGATCATACCCTTCTCATACCCAGTTTTTATGCATTAGATCAACCCTCAAACACTTTCATGTTTAGGATCTAATTAAATTGTGGGATGGGAAGTAGATTGAGGTAGTACCTATTACCTGTTTTACTTATGAAACCTTGGGAGTTACTTCTCGTTTGCTTAATTATGCCATGCTATGCTAGTAGACGTGGATTGGGTGAGTGAATATCCATGACAGATGTGAGATTGTTAATTAAGGTTTATCTAAGGTGGCAACCTAAACACACATCTGGGTGGATTGAGGCACCTGGTTTCTATCAGACTTGCTCAGATTTCTTCGGACCGCCACCCGGGCTCTAAGGGATCATAAGATTATTCAAACTGGAAACTTCCGTGTGTAGCCACAAGCCAATTATGGGCTCGCATAGTTGACTAAGTTGTGCGAACTCTTACGGGTAGACTAGCAGATGTAGGGAAAGTAGGTGTACGGTCTACCCACAAGTAAGGTGCTAAGCGCTTACGAAGATCTGTCTCGGTCATCCGTCTCTCAAACACCATGAAGTGCGAGAACCAAACGGAGGCGATCGAGTCTTGTGGGGAAAAGTGCATAAACCTCTGCAGAGTGTATAAACTAATCATGATTAGCCGTGTCCCCGGTTATGGACATCTTGAGTATCTAGTACTTGAATATCATGTGAATCTCAACATGTTACTTCTAATAATAAAGTTATTGGGTTTTATTGAGTACTTTTTAATTGGGATTGAGGATGCTGTCAACCATTCTCAATGTTTAACAACCACCATGATAGTTAAATAAAATTATTCCTTTGATGTAGGGAAAAACCAGCTTTATGCAAAAATGTAACCGTAGAGCCTTACCACCAGCCATATATGCATGTAGTATAGGCTTGTTGCTTCATTGTTCTCTATGTGTTACATTGCCAAGATATTCCATGTCTTGACCCGTTTTGGGCTGCAACTTTCACGTTGCAGACTTTTAGAACGACAGTAAGGTGTTAGGTCGTAGTTCTATACTCAGTGATGCCGATGGAGTTGATGGACTCACCTGTCTTCCAAGCCTTCCGCTGTTATTGTTAGACGGCCTTAAGCCATATTATTGTATTAAGTTCCCTTGTGGACATCGATGTAATAAGTGTGTGATTGCTACTCTGCTATAAATCCTTCGAAGTACTGTGTGGTGTCAGCATTACTGATCCAGGGATGACACTGAGCACAGAGCACTGGATCCATTCGGGTCTGGTCGCTACAATGTTGCATAGCACGGTGGCAACACCACCCCGACATATACATGCGTCATTTTATGTGAGGATGAGATCCTATTCATGGGTGCATTTTAAAGAATTTATGCTAATGAAGTTGACATGTATTGTGATGGAAATCACCGTCATACGTCTTCCATGCATACCGGAAGGAAAGACGGGAAGGCCTATGTCTTGGGTAGACACGGGCTTGCCCCTAGTCCTCCGTCGAGACGGTCGTGTCCGGTATGACATGAGGGATGTCGCGTGGTGTTTCCATCTGTTGTTTGAGATATATGCATTGTTGTGCTAATCATGCAGAAATAGTACAACCTCCTGAGTCGATCAAGATCGAGTCTTGTGCCAAGAACCCCATACTTGCTTCGTACTACCACTCGTCTCTACACCAAGTAGGGTATGGGTCGATGAAGTTGTCAACCCTTTCCTAGCACACACCGTCTGTAGAGGCCGTGGTGGGAGATACTGGAGGCATCCGGTAGTCATACCACCGGGTCCGGGAGCATCGGTGTTTCGGTTGTAGCCGAAAGGGGGTAGCTCCCCAATTTGCGCGCGGAATAAATTTTGTGCCCATGTTACGTCGAGGTTGTAGCCTCCCCACTTAGAGTTTTGCTTAACAGGTGTCGTGGGTGATTCCAGACACATGTGAGTTAAGCTGGTGTGTGCAAGCTAGGTGTGTTTTCAACAAAAAGACCGTAGACGGAATTAGTTCTGATGGACTAAAGAAATCCGTTACTTGTGGGTAAAGAGTACACCCTCTGCAGAGATTAAACCTATTCGAATAGCCGTGTCCATGGTTAAGGATTACAGTTTGGGATGGGTCAAGTGTCGGTCTTAGTGTCGGTCTTCGGAGGTGAAATCAGTAAACCCGAAGCACGATTGTGACTTGTGAAAATTTATGATTACTATTTTGGATGTGAACTAACCCTTGAATTTTTATGGTATTACCGAATATCCCCAGGATGGTTCTACCTCCTGGATATTCATTGTGGCATTTCTTTTAAAACCCTTTATGTGGTGTCGCCAGACGCCTCGATCGTGGCATTTCTTTTAAAGCCCTTTATGTGGTGTCGCTCGACGCTCGACTGTGGCATTTCTTTTAAAGCCCTTTATGTGGTGTCGCTCAGGCCTTTGACTATGGCATTTCTTTTAAAGCCCTTTATGTGGTGTCGCTCAGACGCCTGACTGTGGCATTTCTTTTAAAGCCCTTTATGTGGTGTCGCTCAGACGCCCGATTGTGGCATTGTTCTTGTTTCTTTATAAGCCCTTTATGTGGTGTCGCTCAGACGCCCGATTGTGGCATTTATTTTGTGTTATTTACTTCATGGTTACTATACTACCATATTACTGTATATTCGCTAATAACATGCTGGCATGCACCAGAGTTTTATTTATCTTATGTGACTAACGTCATGAGCATAAAATATTTTCAGCACATCATTGTTATAATTTACCCATGTTCGTAATGTTTGCGAGTACATTCAAAGTACTCACTGGCTTGTCCCTGGCTATTGTCTTGGCCAGATTTTCATGCTTGGAGAGGAGCGTTGCGGTGACTGTCCCAAAACCTAGGCAACGGTGATCTCTGCCACGCGAAGATAGGAGTTAACCTGGTCAGCTGTTCCCGTGGGAAATGGAATCCCATAGACGAAGATGTTTCATAAACCGCTTCCGCCATCAACCTTTAGAAACCATTTGTTGTACTCACAGGCCAGAATGGTCTTGTACTACACATGTTGTTTTTTTTCTGCTTGGAATTTCTGTATCAAGCTAGTGCCTCATCAGCTAGCAGTAATCCCGGGGCTAACGAGCACAACGGCCATTTTCTGGGAATTGACACCCGGAGAACCGGTCGCCACAAGCTTCTAGGGTTTAGCCTCTATGATCTCGTGGTAGATCCACTCTTGTACTACCCATATCATCAATATTAATCAAGCAGGAGTAGGGTTTTACCTCCATCGAGAGGGCCCGAACCTGGGTAAAAACATCGTGTCCCTTGTCTCCTGTTACCATCCGCCTAGACGCACGATTCGGGACCCCCTACCCGAGATCCGCCGGTTTTGACACCGACATTGCTGCTTTCATTGAGAGTTCCTCTCGTATCGTCATCCTTAGGCCCGATGGCTCCTTCGATCATCAACAACGACGCCGGTCTAGGGTGAGACTTTTCTCCTGGACAGATCTTCAGATTCGGCGGCTTTGCATCGGGCAATTCACTTGGCCATCTGGAGCAGATCAAAAGCTTTGCCCCTGGCCATCAGGTCAGATTTGGGAGTTTGAACTACACGGCCGACATCCGCGGAGACTTGCTCTTCGACGGATTCGAGCCACAGGCAAACGTGCCGCACTGTCTCGATGGTCACAATCTAGCTCTGCCGCCGAACAGTGCCTTGGAGGCCGCACCAGCGTCCGCTCCGACCCTTAGCTCGGAGCCGACTCCGCCGATCGAGGACGAGTGGTTGGACACTGCCTCGGGGGCTACGATCTCTACGGCGACTGAGCCGAACTCCATCCCTGTCTTTTGCGAAGACCGTGACTCCAAGGTGCCGGACTCCTCTCCGGACTCCGAACCCTCTGCGCCCCTGCTAATCGAATCTGATTGGGCGCCGGTTATGGAGTTCACTGCCACGGACATCTTTCAGCACTCGCCCTTTGGAGACATCCTGAACTCACTAAAGTCTCTCTCTTTATCGAGAGCCTGGCGGACTACGGTCAGGAAGGTTGGGATGCGGACGACAAAGAAATTCAACGCCCACCCACCACCCACTTTGTAGCCATTGTCGATGATTTAACCGACATGCTCGACTTCGACTCCGAGGACATCGACGGTATGGATGACGATGCTGGAGACGACCAAGAACCAGCGCCACAAGGCACTGGAAGGCCACCTCGTCATACGACATATACATGGTGGACATCGCAAAAGATGGGAACGGCGATGGAACAACGGAGGATGACCCCTCCAAGAAGCAGCCCAAGCGCCAGCGTCAGCGGCGCCGCTCTAAATCCTGCCACATTAAAAACGGTGATTCCGGCACGGGAGATAATAACACCCCGGACAAGGTTAAAGACAACCCTCCAAAGAGGATTCAGCACAGGAGGAGGGAGAAGCCAGCCCTCATGATAGAGCGGCAAACAGGGAGGTGGAGGACGATAATTATATGCCTCCCTCCGAAGATGAGGCAAGCCTCGACAACGATGAATTTGTCGTGCCTGAGGACCCCACCGAACAGGAGTGTTTCAAACGCAGGCTTATGGCCACGGCAAGCAGCCTCAAGAAAAAGCAGCAGCAGCTTAGAGTTGACCAAGACTTGCTGGGCAGATGATGGATCAAGTCCTTGCAAATGAAGAGTACGTAAATCGAACGCCCCTCCAAGAGATACCTGAACGCAGGCTGCTACCCCAATTAGAGGAAGCAGCACCCAAACCTACATCACCAGCACATGATGCGGCCGACCGGCCACCCCGTGGCCGCGACAGAGAGGCCTCTAGACCCTTCATTCAAGCCGCACCCCGGCGCCGCTCGAAAAGTACCAAGGCACGGGGAAACGCGCCAGACCTGCAAGACATATTGGAGGACAAGGCAAGGCAAACAAGATCGATCTACGGATCACCTGGGCGCCCAACGACACATGATGATAATCGTCACGCCGGATACAGCTACTCCGGCCGGGCCGAACACAGTAGGCAAAGCTCATTCGAGCTGCATCGTGATATAGCTCAATACAGAGGCGCCGCACACCCACTATGCTTCATAGACGAAGTGATGGGTTTCAAACCCGTAAACATCGAATCATATGATGGCACAACAGATCCTGCGGTTTGGATCGAGGACTACGTCCTCCATATCCACATGGCCCGCGGTGATGATCTACACGCCATCAAATACCTCCCACTCAAGCTTAAAGGACCAGCTCAGCATTGGCTTAACAGCTTGCCAACAGAATCAATTGGTTGTTGGGAGGACCTGGAAGCCGCATTCCTTGATAACTTCCAGGGCACATATGTGCGACCACCAGACGCCGATGACCTCAGCCACATAATTCAACAGCCAGAAGAATCGGCCAGACAATTCTGGACACGGTTCCTAACAAAGAAAAATCAAATCATTGATTGTCCGGATGCAGAGGCCCTTGCAGCCTTCAAACATAACATCCGCGACGAGTGGCTTGCCCGGCACCTAGGACAGGAAAAGCCAAAATCCGTGGCAGCCCTCACACTGGTCATGACCCGCGCGGGAGAGGACCGCGGGCTAGCTCGGAGTAACAACTTGGCCCAAAACCCTGGGAGTTCGGATCCCAACGACATCAATGGCAGGTCGGCGTCGCAGCAAGCACAAGCGCCGCATTAATCTGCGATAATGCTGAAGATACGGCGATCAATGCCGGATTCGAGGCTCTAAACCCGGTCAGCGGAAGAAGCCGTTCAAAAGAAATACTCAGGCCGCCCAATCTGGACCGAATACTCGATCGCTTCGTGCCAAATACATGGCACCTCAAAACCAGCCAACCACACCAACAGGATTGTTGGGTCTTCAAACAAAGGCAAGTTAAATGCCGAACTCAATGACAAGGGGCTGCATAGCGATGATGAGGAGGAGCCCCGCCACGAACAATAGAGGATGTAAGGGTTTCCCCACAAGTGCGGACGGTGAACATGATATACGCAACCCACATACCCAAAAGGGAGTGGAAGCGTGCGCTAAGGGACGTATATGCGATGGAGCCAGTCGCCCCAAAGTTCAACCCATGGTCCTCTTGCCCGATCACCTTCGATCGAAGGGACCACCCCACTAGCATCCGCCACGGCGGATTCGCCGCATTGGTTCTTGACCCAATCATTGACGGATTTCACCTCACTAGAGTCCTGATGGACGGCGGTAGCTGCCTGAACCTGCTCTATCAGGATACGGTCGCGCAAAATGGGCATAGACCCTCAAGGATTAAACCCACAAAGACGACCTTTAAAGGCGTCATACCAGGTGTAGAGGCCAATTGTACAGGCTCAGTTACACTCGAAGTGGTCTTCGGATCCCCGGATAACTTCCGAAGCGAGGAGTTAATCTTCGACATAGTCCCGTTCCGCAGTGGCTATCACGCACTGCTTGGACGAACCGCATTTGCAAAGTTCAATTTGGTTCCGCACTACGCATACCTCAAGCTAAAGATGCCAGGCCCTCGAGGAGTAATCACGGTCAATGGAAACACTGAACGCTCTCTCCGAACGGAGGAGCATACGGCGGCCCTCGCGGCGGAGGTGCAAAGCAGCCTCTCACGACAATTCTCGAGTCCGGCTATTAAACGTCCGGACACCGTCAAGCGCACCCGGAGTAACCTACAACAAGACCGCCTGACACGATTCGAGCAAGCGTAGCAATCCGGCCCCAACCCCAGCCCTCGCGAAATTGCGAAACCAGTACTACACGTACATAACTACGCTCTGGAGATACCATGGGCATAAGGGGAGGGGCACGACCACGGCATCGCCTGCACGCGGCTCAACCGCACCAGGGGCTCCCGATTGTGTCATTCCTTTTTCTTTCTTTTTTTCTTTTACTTTCAGGACTCCGTTTTCCAGAAGCCCTATCCGGCACTAGAATTGGCGAACTCACAATGCAACAGTCAGGGAAGCAGAAAGCTACGTCGAGTGTCCAGGTGGTCTCTACTACTAGCATTATACCTGTTTTACATACCATCCCGCGGCTTACCCCTAGAAGGGGACATGTTAAATAGTCCCATCCCTTGCTTATCGCACTATTTGTATCATTCTGCTTTCATTGCAGTACCTTTTTTGAATAAACAATACATAGCTTTTGCCTATTATTGCACTCCTTTCTTTATATATATATATATATATATATATATATATATATATGTTCATTTATGACATGTTGCACCCGTACACTTTGGTACGGCCAATACACCAGGGGCTTAAGTACCCCAAATATATGGTGTGATAAGTCCGAACACTTTCACAAGCGCTGCACCGAACTTATAGCATTATATGCATCGGCTCTGAATCATGTCTTGGGTCAATAGTTGGGTTTGCCCGGCTCCCATGTTTTGGTACCTTATGTTCCGTTATATCGGCTAAGGTAGCGCTGGGAGAACCACTGCGATTGTGCCTCGGTTGAGCTGGGTTGAGCACCTCGGTGGAAAGCTAAAACTGACCGTCATGATAGGGCGAGAGCCGATCGCTGTTCGAGAGGTTTTTTCGGGTCCCTAAAGACTTATGCCGCTTAGAGCGAGGAGTCGACATTGTCCAGCCAAAGGCGTATATAGCGCCCCGAACTCGGTCTTCCGAATACTAGGGGCTTCGCCGAAATTTAAAATTATAGAATTCTATGGCTAAGTGAGAGTGTTCAAGCACTATAAGTCCGGTTGCCTTGTTCGTTGCGTTGAGCGCCTCCCTCGAAGGACCCAAGAATGGGAACAAGAGCGCTCAAGTTTATCCCGAACACCCCAGGACTCGTGGCATGGGGGCTGAAGCCAACGACTTGCCATCTCTCAAATTTGATAAACGGTCGCATAGAAGGTAATATTTTAAATTCACAAGCGTTGCTTAGCGCATATGAACAAGTTTTCAGCGTCTGAGGATAAAAAATGCGAGTCTATTCAAAAATTACATCTTTGGAGCATTCACCCTCTATAAGGCGGGCACCCTTCATGACGCCCTCATAGTACATTTCGGGCTTGCAATGCTCCTTGCCCTTCGGTGGCCCGTCCGTCACAAGCTTCTCCGCATCCAGCTTGCCCCAGTGCACTTTAGCACAGGCAAGGGCCCGACGGGCACCTTCAATGCACGGAGCGCTTGATGACTTCAATACATGGACAAAGGCCCACCAAATTACCGCAGACTAGCCCGAAGTAGCTCCTGTGCATGGCTTCCAATGGCCATAGAATTATGAGGCCCTTCATGGCCTGTTCGGCGACCTTGTGGAGCTCGAACAGCTGCTTCACTGGTCACTCGGAGGCACGGATGTCCGGCCTCGATATCTTGAGACCGTAACACCTTTTCCGTCGAGCTCCCTCCTTGGCGCTAGAGAACGCAGCAGCATCGTATTACACTACACGGGCAGATCTGCGAATGCTCCTGGAGAGCTCCGATTCGGGTAAGTAATAGGTAATTCACTTTCACATGCTTGCTTTGCATAAAGAATGCCTTACCCACCGCTATCTTCTTTAATGATTCAATTTCTTGGAGGGCTTTTTGGGCTTCGACCTTAGCGGCTTTGGCGCTCTCAAGAGCCGAGGCGAGCTTGGACTCTCGAGTCTTTGAGTCATGCCCCAAACTCTCGTGTTTTTTCACGAGAGCCTGGAGCTCTTGCCGCACCTCCGCCACCCGCGCCTCCTGCTTCTCTCGCTCGGTGCGCTCCGTGGCCGCTTTGCTTTCGGCCGCTGAGGGAGTCCTGGACTAGGGGGTGTCCGGATAGCCAAACTATCATCACGGTCGGACTCCAAGACTATGAAGATACAAGATCGAAGACTTCGTCCCGTGTCCGGATGGGACTTTCCTTGGCGTGGAAGGCAAGCTTGGCGATACAGATATGTAGATCTCCTACCATTGTAACCGACTCTGTAACCCTAACCTATCCGGTGTCTATATAAACCGGAGGGTTTTAGTCCCAGAGGACGAACAACAATCATACCATAGGCTAGCTTCTAGGGTTTAGCCTCCTTGATCTCATGGTAGATCTACTCTTGTACTACCCATATCATCAATATTAATCAAGCAGGAGTAGGGTATTACCTCAATCGAGAGGGCCCGAACCTGGGTAAAAACATCGTGTCCCTTGTCTCCTGTTACCATCCGCCTAGACGCATAGTTCGGGACCCCCTACCCGAGATCCGCCGGTTTTGACACCGACATTGGTGCTTTCATTGAGAGTTCCTCTGTGTCGTCACCTATAGGCCCGATGGCTCCTTCGATCATCAACAACAACGCGGTCCAGGGTGAGACTTTTCTCCCAGGACAGATCTTCATATTCGGCGGCTTTGCACTGCGGGCCAATTCACTTGGCCATCTGGAGCAGATCGAAAGCTACGCCCCTGGCCATCAGGTAAGATTTTGGAGTTTGAATTATCGGCCGACATCCGCGGAGACTTGATCTTCGACGGATTCGAGCCACAACCAAAGCGCGCCGCCGTCTCGATGGGCATGTTCTAACTCTGCCACGGACAGAGTCCTGAGGTCAAGATTAGTGTCCGCTTCGAACATTGATTCGGAGCCGATCTCGCCGATCGAGGATGGTTGGTTGGACACCACCTCGGGGGCTGAAATCGCTACGGCGATTAAGCCGAACACAATCCCTGTCCTTTGCGAAGACCGTGACTCCCAGGTGCCGGACTCCTCTCCGGACTCCGAACCCTCCGCGCCCCTGTCAATCGAATCCGATCGGGCGCCGGTCATGGAGTTCACCGCCATGACATCTTTCAGCACCCGCCCTTTGGCGACATCCTGAATTCATCAAGTCTCTCTCTTTATCCGGAGAGCCATGGCGGACTACGGTCGGGAAGGTTGGGATGCGGACGACGAAGAAATTGAATGCCCACCCACCACCCACTTCAGAGCCATCAGAGAAAGCTTACACGACGTGCTCGATTTCGACTCTGAAGACATCGACGGTATGGACGACGATGTAGGAGACAACCATGAACCAGCGCCTATAGGATGCTGGACAACCACCTCATCCCATGATGTATACATGGTGGATACACCTAAAGGAAATGAAGACGAGGAACAACGGGACGCTACGAAGGATAAATACCTCAAAAAGCAGTCAAAACGGCAAGTAAACGCCGAACCAAGTCCCGCCTCAACAGAGACCCAGCCATAGAGCAGGGCGAACCGGTGGACGATTTAACATGCTATCGAGCAATCGTCCGAACAAGACAACTTGGATAAACAACCCGTCCCGGCGAAGACAACAGTCCGGACGATCTCACGCCGGACAAATTGTTGGAGCAAAATAACCTCCACAAAAGGCTCGTCGCCCATCGCGTAGCCTGAAAAAGCAGTGGAAGCTCAAAACAACGGAAGATGCACTCAGAATCAGATGGAGCAGAGTATTCAACACCTTGACAAATATGGCGACGATACCCGAACAAAGAGCTACCCAAAGAGAAAACTACTGCCCGAATTTGATGAGGAGGCCATAGAGCCCCCACAATCAAAAAATAAGAAGGCCACCCGGTCGGATGGACGACCCCACGGCAAAAAGAGAGCGGCAAATGGCGCCGCACACAAGCCGGCACGCGATCCGCATGAGGATTCACATCAAAAGGATGGCCCAGTAAGGTCCATCTATGGCCGAGAAAGCAAGCTCTTCAAAGCAATGCAACACGCCAAATATCCGAACATCACGGCACACCCAAATATAGGGGCGCCGCACACCCCCTGTGTTTCACCGATGAGGTGCTGGATCACGAATTCCCAGCGGGATTCAAACCCGTAAACATAGAGGGATACGACGGAACAACAGACCCTGGAGTCTGGATTGAGGACTATATCCTCCACATACACATGGCTAGAGGAGATGATCTCCACGCCATAAAATACTTACCCCTCAAGCTCTAAGGGCCAGCCCGGCATTGGCTCAAAGGCCTCCCCGAAAATACCATTGGAAGTTGGGAAGAGCTCGAGGATACTTTTTGGGAAAATTTTCAAGGGACTTATGTCCGTCCTCCTATGCAGACGATTTAAGTCATATAACTCAACAACCCGGAGAGTCAGCCCGCAAATTCTGGAATAGGTTCCTCACCAAAAAGAACCAAATAGTCGACTGTCCGGACGCCGAAGCCTTAGCAGCTTTCAAACACAGCGTCCGAGACGAATGGCTCGCCAGACACCTCGGCCAAGAGAAGCCAAGAACCATGGCTGCATTAACAAGCCTCATGACCCGCTTTTGTGCGGGAGAGGATAGCTGGCTAGCAAGATGCAGCACCAGCGACCCAAGTACATCCGAAGTCAGGGATGGAAATGGGAAACCACGACGCAATAAGGACCAGCGCCGGATTAAAGGGAACGGTCCAAAGAGCGCGACAGTCAACGCCGGATTCAAAAGCTCACGGTAGAACAATAAAAAACTGCCCCTTAAGGACAATAGCGATGAGCTATCCAACTTAAACAAAATCTTGGACAAGATATGTCAAATCCACAGTACTCTCGGGAGGCCTGCAAACCATACCCACAGAGATTGTTGGGTCTTCAAACAGTCCGGCAGACTCAACGCCGAACACAAGGGGCTCGACACACCAAGTGAGGATGATGACGAACCCCACAAGCGAGCACCGGAAAACAAAAGAATTTCCCGCAAGAGGTTAAAACAAGAAACTCACTTCACGTGATAAAAGGAAAAACAGAGCGGCGCCCATTAAGACGCTACCGCATACATACTACCCTAGCGGAGTACCAACACGGTTGTCAAAACCAATCACCTTCGACCATCGTGACTACTCCGAAAGTATCCGAACGCAGGATGGACTGCCTTGATATTGGATCCTATAATCGATGGATTCCAATTTACACAAGTCCTCATGGATGGTGGCGATGACATAAACCCGATATATCGTGACACAATCCGCAGGATGGGGATAGACCCAACCAAAATTTGCCATAGCAACACCTCCTTTAAAGGGGTAATGCCAGGCCCATATGCCCATTGTACGGGCCCCCTACTGCTAGAAGTTGTGTTCGGTTCATCCGACAACTTCCGTCATGAAAAGTTAGTCTTCCATGTCGCCCCATTTAAAAGTAGCCATCAAGCACTATTGGGACGCGAAGCTTTCGCCCGCTTTAACGCAATACCGCATTATGCATCTCTAACACTTAAAATGCCCGGTCCACGCGGCATCATCTCATTAGAAGGGAGTATTAAGTGTTACACGGGCACGGAAGAACGTGAGACTGCCTTGACAGCCCCACACCTATCCGGCTCCGCTAGTCAAAGAACCTGAATAGGTCATTCAAACCCCGGACACGGCTAGACGAGTCCGGCGCCTACTAGCGGCATACCCCCATACCAGGGGCTGCATGCATGTACAACAAGAGACAATAAAACTCAATTTTATTCACTTCTTCGAATCGTACTCTGTTTATTTAATATAAAGTACATCTTTTGCACGATCCTTTTTCTTTTAAACTAAGTTCCTCTCTTTTACAGATGAATAACGTGCTACACCCGTCCAGGATACGGCACAACGGAGACACAGACGCAGACGTGCAGTAGGGACCCGTTGTAAGGATTCTTTTCAGATTAAGACCCTGCGTAAACCTTTTTTACTGTCTCTTGTTGATATACATCCCTCGGTTTCTTACTATAACCGAGGAGGAGGCTGGCGTTTTGGCATTGGCCGCACCAGAATTTTTTATGCGTGCACGGACACCGTGGGGCTTAGGTCATTATTCTGCCCGTTTTTATAAAGACCGAATACCTTAGGGAGTATTCGGCATCTCGAGTTAGGCCTTATATGCATCAGCTCCGAATCATGTCTTTGGTCAAATGTTGGGTTTGCCCGGCTCCTGTGTTTTACTGCCTTACGTTCCGTTCTATCGCTTAACGGCACTGTGGAGAACTCTGCGATTGTGCCCGGTTCGCCGGGCGAGCACCTCAAGAGAGAAAGCCGAAAACTGTCATGATATAGCGAGACTGGTCAACCACTCGATGCCTCACCGAATGTTTAGAATTCCTCCGCATTAACGAAGGACCGTTTTTGGTCAGCACATACGCACCCAATTCGGGAGAGTGCGGTGCCCCGTGGGCTATATAGTAGCCCCACCCTCGAACTCCTATGGCTAAGTGAAAGTGATAAAGCATCATAGTCCGGTTGCCTATTTTGCTACGCTACCACCTCCTTAACAGGACCAAGACGTTGGATTAAGTGTGAAAAAGCGCCTTTGTTGCAAACACCCCCGCACTATGTGTGTGGGGGCTGAAGCCAAGGACTGCCATCTTTCAGGTTATATATACATATACATACACGGCCGCCAGGAGTAGTTTACTACTTGAACGTACAAGTATAAAAAGCTCTTATATTATATTGAAACATTGTTTTCACAAATCATACATGTCATTTAAACATAATATCCATCGAGCACTGCGTCTCTATTAAACGAGCGCCCTGCAGGACTTCCTCAAAATAGTGCTCGGCAGGTACTCGGCTTCTGTCCGAATCTTGGGATGCAACGTCGGTGGCCTTCATCTCCGCCCAGTATGTCTTGACATGGGCCAGAGCCATCCGCGCTCCCTCAATACACGCCGGCCGCTTCATTGCGTCGATACGCGGTACCGTACCAAGGAACTGCTGCACTAAACCAAAATAACTCTTCAGTTGGGGTCCGCCCGGCCACAAATGAGTCATGACATGCTTCAAGGCAAGTCCGGATAATCGATTCAGCTCGGCCCATTCGCCAACCGATCGGTCAATGTAAGAGGACGCTCGGACTATGGAATTGCGACCAATATAGCTCTTCCCTTCGTGCCCCTTCCGCATCGGAAGTGCTCAATCGCGTCCGCAGTGTTTCGCTGCTAAGTCCGGATAAGCATCCTCCGAACTCCACAACTTGTCCAACCGAGCATACTTCGGATCCGTGATATTTCCTCCGCAGCGTAAGCGGTTTTCCAGCCGCAATAGCCTCGGCTGACTCAGCTCCTCCTTGGCAGCTCTCGGCCGAGCAGGCATCCTTGGATTCGGCGGCCTTTTCAGCCCTCTTGCTCCGCTTTGACGTTCTTTTCAAGAACCTCGCAGTGATCGGTAGTATTCTTCAACTTTCGCCATATCGGCCATTTCCTCTTTAACTTGGCGGTGAGCAGCCCGTTCGGCTTCTAGCTCTTGGCCGCCCTTAAAGCGGCCGCATTACTATTTCTGGCTTGCTCTTTCGCTCGGCGAAGTTCCGCCCATAACTCCTCCACAAGCAATGCGGCACCATCTGCATTAAGCATACAAGTAGTAAGGCATGGGCATCAAGCTCCCTTACCGGTGTCTGCGTGAGAAGTCGCATACCTTGTGACTCGTCAAACCGTTTATTGACCAGCGATGTCCGCATCCGCCTCGTCAAGTTGCCGCTTTAGTTCGGCATATTCATCAGTCCGGCTGGCCACCGGACGCCCCGCCACCTATTTAGGAGCGGCGATATGTTATAACTGAGATTTTGATCCTCGACACGCTGTCAATTTTGACAACATACCGAGTCTCAGGGGCTACTATCTATACAGGGCGCATTCTATATGCATAACTGTCAGAAGGTACATCATTTTTGCGTACCTCGAACCCCGTCAGTAAGCTTCGACGGCTTCATGCAATCCTCTCTCGCTGGATGCAATTCTTTCAATCACCGTACCCATTAGCACACGGTGATCCTCCGAGATAACCCGCCCGAGCAGATCCTTCAGCTCCTCCGACCGCACACCACTTGGCGTCGGACCTTCCGGCCCCGCCGGACTTGGGGGAACCCTTCGCGACGACACCTCAGGGTCATCCGCCTCGCATGAGGGTGCGACAGGTGGAGGCGTTTCGCTCTCCATCATCTCCGGAAGAAGATCCCCCCGAAGATGAGCTCTGCTGAGAAGGACTGAGATCCGAACTACAAGGTACAATTTCGGTTATCTTCAGAAATAAATACAGGGATGTTCCTTACTTACAAAACCCCTTCTTTTTTACTTATGGCTCGCTGGAGGGCTGATCCCCTTAGGGAAACAGTGCGGCTGGGGTACTCCCCAGCGCCGGACTCTCTGATGAAGATTTATTTCCCCTCTTCGAGGCCTTGACCTCCAGATCTTCCGAAGCGGTCCTCTTCTCTCCTTGGAGGGTGGGACTTTTGATTCCACCCTCCTCAAAGGCCTCCTTCGTGGAGGCAGTTGCTTCCCCGCTCCCCTCGCCTTCTTCAAAAGGCGCGGCCTTCAACATGTTGGCCAGCATGGGATCCGGCGTGTTCTCTGGGAGGGGAGCCGGACACCTTATTAACTTTGCCTTGGCTATCCACTCCTGTTCAAGAAACGGCTCCTTTAAAGGGCATGTATATGATAAATGAATGAACAGCCTCTCCGATTACATGACTACTTACTTGAGTATCTGGGCGATTGCAGCTTAGTCCTGCGTCCTCAGTCAGGTCCGGACACTTCTCTTGTGATCCGAAGAACAGTTTATACATCTCCACGGGCGTCGTACCGATAAAATTTTGGAGAGCTCGTGGTCCCTCCGGATTAAATTTCCACAGGCGGAGGGGGCAACGTTTGCAGGGCAGAAGGCGCAGAATCAACATAACCTGCGCCACTCCAACCCGATTGATCTCTCTTTCTTGGAGGCCTCGAATACGGCCCTGCAACAAAGGAACGTCCTTGGACGGCCCCCAGTCGAGCCCCTTGTTGACCCATGATGACAGCCGCTGTGGTGGACCTGAGCGGAAGGCGGGAAGAGCCACCCATTTGGTGCCCCTGGGAGCGGTGATATAAAACCACTCCCGTTGCCACAAACCAAGCTCCTCTTGAAAAGAGCCCTCGGGCCACGGAGCATCAACACATTTGCTTATGACCGCCCCTCTGCACTCTGCTTGTTGCCCCTCGATCATCTTTGGCTCCACCTTGAAGGTCTTGAGCCACAATCCAAAGTGAGGGGTAATATGGAGGAAGGCCTCACATACGACAATGAATGACGAGATATGGAGGATGGACTCCGATTCAAGTCATGGAAATCTAGCCCATAATAAAAGATGAGCCCCTGCACAAAGGGATCCGTCAGGAAGCCTAAACCCCGAAGGAAGTGAGACACGAACACCACGTTCTCGCTGGCTCGGGTGTGGGAATGACCTGCCACAGAGCAAGCAGCCTATGCGAAATCTCGCCCGGTTAGATACTGGCGTCTCGCAGCTTTAGCACATCTTCTTCGTGACGGAAGAAGACATCCATCGGCCGTGCTGGTCGGAGCCGGACATCGTCGAAGGCCGAAGCGCCCTAAACCTGAAGCTTTGGGTGTTAGAACTTCGGCGCGAGGCGAACTCGATGGAGGGTGTAAAAAAGAAGAGGGCCTTGGTCTCATTATAAAGAGGTTGAATGCCAAGAGCCCTCCCCGTGGTCGATTAGGACTCGCCTTTGATAGAGGAGGCGTGCCAACGGGCACGGTTGGGTTACCCACGTCTGTATTGATGGGAATCCCGGAATAAGGGGGCGTGATCTATGCTTTGATAAAGACGTGCCAAGGAAACCACCTCGCTAAACGCGCTAAGGTGGAAGAGTAAAAAACGATTCATATAAAGGCCTGGCCGTGGTGTGATGTCACGCCGCGGAATACGTCAGCAGATCTGTGCAAAAAGTTATTCTCTCTACGGTGGTTTGTGGAACTTGTTTAGCAGAGCCGGACACTATCCTTGTGTTCAAAACCTTCTATGAAGTATTCGGAGGAGGAACCCACCTTGCAATGCCGAAGACAATATGCGCGCCGGACTAAATGCGTCATTGAAGCCTGGTTCAGGCTACCGAGGGAGTCCTGGACTAGGGGTGTCCAGATAGCGAACTATCATCACGGCGGACTCCAAGACTATGAAGATACAAGATTGAAGACTCCGTCCCGTGTCCGGATGGGACTTTCCTTGGCGTGGAAGGCAAGCTTGGCGATACGGATATGTAGATCTCCTACCATTGTAACCGACTTTGTGTAACCCTAACCTATCCGGTGTCTATATAAACCGGAGGGTTTTAGTCCGTGGGGCGAACAACAATCATACCATAGGCTAGCTTCTAGGGTTTAGCCTCCTTGATCTCGTGGTAGATCTACTCTTGTACTACCCATATCATCAATATTAATCAAGCAGGAGTAGGGTATTACCTCCATCGAGAGGGCCCGAACCTGGGTAAAAACATCGTGTCCCTTGTCTCCTGTTACCATCCGCCTAGACGCACAGTTCGGGACCCCCTACCCGAGATCCGCCGGTTTTGACACCGACAGCCGCGGACACGGCTTCCTTCAGGGTCGCCACCTCGTTCGTGGCCCCTACAATACCCATGTTAGTCCTGTCATTTTTGCAACCAAATCCTTTCTATAAGGTATTTCTTTAATAAGATATTACTTACCTTCCTTGTCCTCGAGCTGCTTCTTGGCAAGGCCGAGCTCGTTCTCGGACCGCTCGAGGCTCTGCTTCAATGCATTGACCTCCATGATCAAGGCAGAGGTCAAGCAGCCTGCATTCCCATATTGACATACTTATGTTAGACTCCTACGTATATCTTTTTAGATCCTTAGTCCGGCTTTTCTTTCCGAACACCGAACTAAGCATCAGGGGCTACTGTCTATGCGGTAATATTTTTATATATTCTAAACTTACCTCAAAGCCTGTTAGAGGGCTGGTACAGGCTTCAATCAGCCCGCACTTGGCGGACTGAACTTTCTGGATCACCACACTCATAACAATGCGGTGCTCCTCGTCGATGGAGGCGCCGTTAAGCGCCTCCAGCAAGCTATCCGGTGCCTCCGGATGGACGGAGGTCACCGGCGTCGCAGTCTCGCCCTTCTTACAAAGGGGCCGCTTGCTGGACTTCGGAACCACTGAAGGTTCCGGTACAGAGTCCAGCACAGGGCCGGACTTAGAGCCCTTTGGGGTCTCGCCCCCTTGGCACCCAGAGTCCGGGAGGTCGCCTTACGGCGCCTCCAGGACCACCTCCTCCTGGCTGGGCCCCTTTTGGGACTCCACCGCGGTGTCGTCGGCGACACGAGGAGAGGAGGCGGTCGGAAGTGAAGTGCTATTCACATCCGGACGAATCCAGGAGCCGCTCGGCGAAGCGGCGAGCCTGCCCTTGGGCGGGTTACATGGTCATATTCGCGTTAGAAGACACTATGCAACAAATAAAAGTCATGAACTATTCCGGAGTCCTGGACACTTACGATCTCGCCAGGGCTTGGCCTTTGTTGGCCACTCCTCCTCGTCGCTGTCGGCGTTGGTGGAGAAGTCCGGAGGAAGGGTCCTCCCTTTCTTGGACTCCTCCGCCTCCCTAGTCGGGCGGCCTTCCTTTTCTTCTCTCCCCCCGCTGGGGGAGAGGCTTCCTTTTCCTCCTCCTCTTCCTCAGGAGAGCATTCCGCCTCAGAGTCATCGGACGATGAGTCCGACAACACCTGGCGCCGGGAGCTCCTTCGAGTTCCAGTGGCCTTCTTCTTGGCCTTCTTCTTCGGCACCATGTGAGGTGCCGGAGCCAGCAGCCCCGTCAATCGGGCGTCCGCTAGGTCTTCTGGCAAAGGGGCCGGACAGTTAATCTGTCCGGACGTCTTTAGCCAGTCCTCTCAAAGGTTAGGGAGTTTTAGATCCCGCATAAACTCAAACTATGCAAAAAGAGTAAAATAACTTACCTCGCTTGCTTGACGCTACGAGCTGAATCCGCGATCTTCGGTAGCGGATGTGGGAGCCTCGGCGCCCTTGAACAGCACCTTCCAAGCATCTTCGTACGTAGTGTCGAAGAGCCTTTTCAAAGTTGGGTGTTGTGCCGGATCGAACTCCCACAATTTGAAGGCCCGTTGTTGGCATGGGAGACTCCGGCGGATGAGCATCACCTGGACTACGTTGACAAGCCTGAGATTCTTGTCCACCAGGTTTCGGATGCAGGTTTGGAGTCCGGATAGCTCGTCCGAATCACCCACGCCGTGCCCGTCTCTTTCCATGATGTGAGCCGTGTGGGAAGCCAGATCGGAATTCGGGGCCGCCGCCCATTGAGAGTCAGCAAGGGCTTGGTGATGTAGAACCACCCCGATTGCCACCTTTATGGTCTCCACAAAGGAGCCCTCGAGCCATAGGACTTTGTCCATCTTGCCAACCATGGCACCTCCAAGCACTCCGGCTTGGCCGCCCACTACCTTCAGCTTGACATTGAAGATCTTCAGCCATAAGCCGAAGTGGGGCTGGATGCAGAGGAAGGCCTCGCACACGACGATGAACGCCGAGATGTTGAGGATGAAGTTCGGGGCCAGATCATGGAAATCCATGCCGTAGTAGAACATGAGCCCCCGGACAAATGGTTGAAGTGGAAAACCTAGTCCGCAGAGGAAGTGGGTGAGGAACACCACCCTCTCATGGGGCCTGGGGGTGGGAATGAGCTGCCCCTCGTCGGGCAGCCGGTGCGCGATGTCGCTGGACAAGTATCCGGACTTCTGCAGCTTTTTGATGTGATCCACTTGCCTCCCGCTCCGAACATAGTTGGAGAAGGTTGAGGTGGGATGTGCGGACTTGGGCGCTGGAGCTCGAGTGCGCGGAAATGGATGAGCAAAGGAGGAAGAAGGCGTAGGTAAAAAGGTGAATCCTTATCCCCTTATATGGACGGGCGAAACTATGCGTCCCCCGCCAGCCTGGTAAAACTCGCCTATCTCCCAAGCGCGGTAACCAATGGCGCGGTTGGGTTACCCATGTCTGTATTGATGGGAATCCCGGAATAAGGGGGCACGATCTCCGCTTTGATAAGACGTGCCAAGGAAACCGCCTCGCTAAACGCTACCGAGGTGGAACAAGTAAAACGATTCGTATAAAGGCCTGGTCGTGGTGTGATGTCACGCCGCGGAATACGTCAGCAGACCTGTGCAAAAGTTATTCCCTCTACGGTAGTATGTGGAACTTGTTTTGCAGAGCCGGACACTATCCTTGTGTTCAAAATCTTCTATGAAATATTCGGAGGAGGAACCCGCCTTGCAATGCTGAAGACAATATGCGTGTCGGACTCGTCGTCATTGAAGCCTGGTTCAGGGGCTACTGAGGGGGTCCTGGATTAGGGGGTGTCCGGATAGCCGAACTATCACCGTTGGCCGGACTCCTGGACTATGAAGATACAAGATTGAAGACTTAGTCCCGTGTCCGGATGGGACTTTCCTTCTTGTGGAAGGCAAGCTTGGCGATACGGATATGTAGATCTCCTACCATTGTAACCAACTCTGTGTAACCCTGACCCTATCCGGTGTCTATATAAACCGGAGGGTTTTATTCCATAGGACGAACAACAATCATACCATAGGCTAGCTTCTAGGGTTTAACCTCTCTGATCTCGTGGTAGATCCACTCTTGTACTACCCATATCATCAATATTTATCAAGCGGGAGTAGGGTTTAACCTCCATCGAGAGGGCCCGAACCTGGGTAAAAACATCATGTCCCTTGTCTCCTGTTACCATCCGCCTAGACGCACAGTTCGGGACCCCCTACCCGAGATCCGCCGGTTTTGACACTGACAATGACCCTTGGTGGAGAGCTTGGATGCAATCTTGGCGGCACGACGCTCCAATTCCTCCTCGGTGTGGAGTTGAGGAGCGGTGACTCGATCATCTTGAGCGCCGTCTTGAGCTTGTTCTTGAACTTGAACTTGCTAGGAGGAGAGAACTTGACCTTGGGCATCACTTGGTGTGTCAACACCGTCTTGAGCATGATCTTGCCCTTGGTCTTGTTCATGAGGTTGAGGGCCTTCACTTTGTTCTTTGGAAGCGTGTGGGCCTTGGGTTGGTGATGGCTCCACTTGAGTGGAGCATTGTCCTTCTCCTTCGGCCACAAGGGGTTCCTCAATGGGTAGGATAAAACCAACACCCATTCTTCTTATGGCTTGAGGAGGAATTTCATCACCTACATCACAAGTGCCACTTTGCTCCACTTGGGAGCCATTATTCTCATCAAACTCCACGTTACACGTCTCCTCAATAAGTCCCGTGAATTTATTGAGGACACGGTAAGCATGGGAGTTTGTAGCATAACCAACAAATATGCCCTCATATGCTCTAGCCTCAAATTTAGACAACCGAACACCTTTCTTGAGAATGAAACACTTACACCCGAACACCAAAGTACTTGAGGTTGGGCTTGTTATCGTGAGTATCTCATAAGGAGTCTTGTTCAAGCCCTTGCGGAGGTAGAGCCGATTGGATGCATGACACGCGGTGTTGATGGCTTCGGCCCAAAAGTTGTATGGAGACTTGAACTCCGCCATCATGGTCCTTGCCGCATCCATCAACGTCCGGTTCTTCCTCTCCGCAACACCGTTTTGTTGAGGGGTGTAAGGTGCGGAATATTGATGATTGATCCCCTCATCACTAAGGAACTCATTGATACGTCTCCAACGTATCTATAATTTTTGATTGCTCCATGCTACTTTATTTACTGTTTTGGACTATATTGGGCTTCATTTTCCACTTTTATATTATTTTTGGGACTAACCTATTAACCGGAGGCTCAAATTGCTGTTTTTGCCTATTTCAGAGTTTCAAGAAACGGAATATCAAACAGAGTCCAAACGAAATGAAACCTTTGGAAACGTGATTTTCTCACCGAACGTGATCCAGGGGACTTGGACCCTACTCCAAGGAACAAAAGAGGCAGTCGCGAGGGTGGGGGGCGCCCCCCCTAGGGCGCGCCCCCTGCCTCATGGGCCCCTGTTGCTCCACCGACGTACTCCTTCCTCCTATATATACCTACGTACCCCCAAACGATCAGAACAGGAGCCAAAAACCTAATTCCACCGCCGCAACTTCCTGTATCCACGAGATCCCATCTTGGGGCCTGGTCCGGCTCCCCGCCGGTGAGGGCATCCACCACAGAGGGCTTCTACATCATCACCATAGCCCCTCCGATGAAGTGTGAGTAGTTTACTTCAGACCTACGGGTCCATAGCTAGTAGCTAGATGGCTTCTTCTCTCTTTTTGGATCTCAATACAATGTTCTACCCCTCTCTCGTGGAGATCTATTCGATGTAATCTTCTTTTCGTGGTGTGTTTGTTGAGACCGATGAATTGTGGGTTTATGATCCAGCTTATCTATGAATAATATTTGAATCTTCTCTTAATTCTTTTATGTATGATTGGTTATCTTTGCAAGTCTCTTCGAATTATCCGTTTGGTTTGGCCAACTAGATTGGTAGTTCTTGCAATGGGAGAAGTGCTTAGCTTTGGGTTCAATCTTGCGGTGTCCTTACCCAGTGACAGAAAGGGTTGCAAGGCACGTATTGTATTGTTGCCATCGAGGATAACAAGATGGTTTTTTTATCATATTGCATGAATTTATCCCTCTACATCATGTCATCTTGCTTAAGGCGTTACTCTGTTTTTACTTAATACTCTAGATGCATGCTGGATAGCGGCCCGGCCGAGTGGAGTAATAGTAGTAGATGCGTAATCGTTTTCGGTCTACTTGTCTCGCACGTGATGCCTATATACACGATCATACCTAGATATACTCATAACTATGCTCAATTTCATCAATTGCTCAACAGTAATTTGTTCACCCAATCAGAGAATACTTATGCTCTTGAGAGAAGCCACTAGTGAAACCTATGGCCCCCGGGTCTATTCTCATCATATCAATCTCCATCACTTTTATACTTGCTTTGTTTTTACTTTGCCTTTTATTTTTACTTTGCATCTCTATACCAAAAATACCAAAAAAATATTATCATCTCTATCAGATCTCACTCTCGTAAGTGACCGTGAAGGGATTGACAACCCCTAATCGCGTTGGTTGCGAGGAGCTATCATTTTGTGTAGGTACGAGGGACTTGTGCGTGGCTTCCTACTGGATTGAGATCATGGTTCTCAAATACTGAGGGAAATACTTACGCTACTTTGCTGCATCATCCTCTCCTCTTCGGGGAAATCCAACGCAGTACTCAAGAGGTAGCAAGAAGAATTTCTGGCGCCGTTGCCGGGGAGGCTCACACAAGAGCAAGTCAACTATACCAAGTACCCATCACAATCCCTATCTCTCGCATTACATTATTTACCATTTGCCTCTCGTTTTCCTCTCCCCCACTTCACCCTGGCCGTTTTATTCGCCCTCTCTTTCCCAATCTCCTCCTCTTTTTCCCGTTGCCTTTTTCTTGCCCGCTTGTTTGCTCGTGTGTTGGATTGCTTGTTTGTCGCGATGGCTCAAGATGCTACTAAATTGTGTGACTTCACCAATACCAATAATAATGATTTCCTTAGCACTCCGATTGCTCCTCTTGCCAATACTAAATCTTGTGAAATTAATACTGCTTTGTTGAAACTTGTTATGAAAGATCAATTCGCCGGCCTTCCTAGTGAAGATGCCGCTACTCATCTGAATAGCTTCATGTATTTATGTGATATGCAAAAGAAAAAAGATGTCGATAATGATGTCGTTAAGTTGAAGCTATTTCCTTTTTCGCTTAGAGATCGCGCTAAAGCGTGGTTTTCATCTCTGCCTAAAAATAGTATTGATTCTTGGAACAAGTGAAAAGATGTTTTTATCTCTAAGTATTTTCCTCCCACTAAGATTATCTCTCTTAGGAAAGATATTATGAATTTTAAGCAACTTGATCATGAACATGTTGCACAAGCTTGGGAGAGAATGAAATTAATGATACGTAATTGTCCTACTCATGGTTTGAACTTGTGGATGATTATACAAAACTTCTTGCCGGATTGAATTTTGCTTCTAGAAATCTTTTAGATTCGGCCGCGGGAGGCACTTTTATGGAAATCACTCTAGGAGATGCTACTAAACTTTTAGACAATATTATGGTTAATTATTCTCAATGGCACACTGAAAGATCTACTAATAAAAAATTGCATGTGATAGAAGAAATTAATGTTTTGAGTGGAAAGATGGATGAACTTATGAAATTGTTTTCTACTAAGAGTGTTTCTTCTGATCCTAATGATATGCCTTTGTCTACTTTGATTGAGAATAATAATGAATCTACGGATGTGAATTTTGTTGGTAGGAATAATTTTGATAACAACGCGTATAGAGGGAATTTTAATCCTAGGCCTTATCCTAGTAATCCTCCTAACAATTATGGAAATTCCTACAACAACTCTTATGGAAAAAATTTAATAAGATGCCCTCTGAATTTGAGAGTAGTGTTAAAGAGTTTATGAATTCACAAAAGAATTTTAATGCTTTGCTTGAAGAGAAATTGCTTAAAGTTGATGATTTGGCTAGGAACGTTGATAGAATTTCTCTTGAAATTGACTCTTTAAATCTTAGATCTATTCCTCCTAAGCATGATATCAATGATTCTCCCAAAGCTATGAGAATTTCCATTGATGAGTGCAAAGAAAGAACCGCTAGGATGCGTGCTTCCAAAGATGCCTTTATTAAAGCGTGTTCTCCCAATTCCTATGAAAATCAAGATGAAGATCTAAAAGTTATTGATGTGTCACCCATTAAATCTTTGTTTTGAAATATGAATCTTGATGAAACTGAATATGATCTTCCTTTACCTAGAAGGCGTTCTAAGAATTCGGAGTTTTTAGATCTTGATGATGAAATTGATAAGTGTGGGATTGAAAGAAATAAAAACCTAGATGTTGCTAAACCCACTATTTTGGATCTCAAGGAATTTAATTATGAAAATTTCTATTTAATTGTTTGTATTTCCTTTTTGCAATCCGTGCTAAATTCTCCTCATGCTTATAGTCAAAATAAGGCCTTTACCGAACACATTGTTGATGCCTTGATGCAATCTTATGAAGAAAAACTTGAGTTGAAAGTCTCTATCCCTAGAAAACTCTATGATGATTGGGAACCTACTATTGAAATTAAAATTAAAAATTATGAGTTTCATGCCTTGTGTGATTTGGGTGCTAGTGTCTCTACTATCCCCAAAACTTTGTGTGATTTGCTAGATTTCCGTGAATTTGATGATTGCTCTCTGAACTTGCATCTTGCGGATTCCACTATTAAAAATCCTATGGGAAGAATTAATGATGTTCTTATTGTTGCAAATAGGAATTATGTGCCCGTAGATTTTATCGTTCTTGATATAGATTGCAATCCTTCATGTCCTATTATTCTTGGTAGACCTTTACTTAGAACGATTGGTGCAATTATTGATATGAAGGAAGGGAATATTAGATTCCAATTTCCCTTAAATAAGGGCATGGAACACTTCCCTAGAAAGAAAATAAAATTACCATATGAATCTATCATGAGAGCCACTTATGGATTGCCTACCAAATACGGCAACAATTAAATCTATCCTTGCTTTTATGCCTAGCTAGGGGCGTTAAACGATAGCGCTTTTTGGGAGGCAACCCAATTTTATTTTTAGTTTTTTTGTTTTTGCTTCTGTTTAGGAATAAATAATTCATCTAGCCTCTTTTTAGATGTGGTTTTATGTTTTAATTAGTGTTTGTGCCAAGCTAGACCTATTGGATCTTCTTGGATGATAGTTATTTGATCTTGCTGTATTTCTAGAAACTTTGCGCTCAGTGCCCGAATTATTAAAAATCACCAGAACGTGATAAAATACTGATTCCAGTTGCCGCTGATCAATAAATGTTTTTTCTAGGTCGTCTAATTTTGGTACATGTTTTTGAGTTCCATAAGTTGGTGTTAGTTGCAGATTACTACAGACTGTTCTGTTTTTGACAGATTCTGTTTTTCGTGTGTTGTTTGCTTATTTTGATGAATCTATGGCTAGTAAAATAGTTTATAATCCATAGAGAAGTTGGAATAAAGTAGGTTTAACACCAATATAAATAAATAATGAGTTCATTACAGTACCTTAAAGTAGTCTTTTATTTTCTTTCTCTAACGGAGCTCTCGAGATTTCTATTGAGTGTTGTGTTGTGAAGTTTTCAAGTTTTGGGTAAATTGTTTTAATGGATTATGGAACAAGGAGTGGAAAGAGCCTAAGCTTGGGGATGCCCATGGCACCCCCAAGAGAATCCAAGGACACCAAAAAGTCAAAGCTTGGGGATGCCCCGGAAGGCATCCCCTCTTTTCGTCTACTTCCATCGGTAATTTACTTGGAGCTATATTTTTATTCACCACATGATAAGTGTTTTGCTTGGAGCGTCTTGTATTATTTGTGTATTTGCTTGTTAGTCTACCACAATCATCCTTGCTGATCACACCTTTTTAGAGAGCCATACATAAATTGGAATTTGATAGAATACTCTTTATGCTTCACTTATATCTTTTGAGCTTGATAGTTTTGCTCATAGTGCTTCACTTATATCTTTTGAGCGTGATAATTTTCGCTCTAGTGCTTCAATTAGATCTTTTAGAGCACGGTGGAGGATTTGTTTTAAAGAAACTATTGATCTCTCATGCTTCACTTAGATTATTTTGAGATTCATTAATAGCATGGTAATTTGCTTAAAATTAATATACTTGGTATTCAAGATATGTGGAACTTTCTTTTGAGTGCGTTGAATACTAAGAAAAGTTTGATACTTGATAATTGTTCTGAGATATGGAGGTGGTAATATTAAAGTCATGCTAGTTGGGTGATTATGAATTTAAAGAATGCTTGTGTCGAAGTTAGTAAATCCCATAGCATGCACGTATGGTTAAAGTTGTGTAACAAATTTGAAACATGAAGTGTACCTGGCTTGTGCATCCTTATGAGTGGCGTTCGGGGACGAGCGATGGTCTTTTCCTATCAATCTATCCCCCTAGGAGCATGCGCTTAGTACTTGATTTTTGATGACTTCTAAATTTTTGCAATAAGTATATGAGTTCTTTTGACTAATGTTGAGTCCATGGATTATACGCACTTTTACCTTTCTGCCATTGCTAGCCTCTTTGGTACCGTGCATTGCCCTTTCTCACGTTGAGAGTTGGTGCAAACTTCGCCGGTGCATCTAAACCCCGTGATATGATACACTCTATCACACATAAACCTCCTTATATCTTCCTCAAAACAGCCACCATACCTACCTATTATGGCATTTCCATAGCCATTCCGAGATATATTGCCATGCAACTTTCCACCATTCCGTACATCATCATCATGACATACTTTACTTTTGTCATATTGCCATTGCATGATCATGTAGTTGACATCGTATTTGTGGCAAAGCCACCATGCATTATTTTTCATACATGTCACTCTTGATTCATTGCACCATCCCGCACAATCACCGGAGGCATTCATATAGAGTCATATCTTGTTCTAGTTAGAGTTGTAATCCTTATGTTGTAATCAATAGAAGTGTGATGATCATCATTATTAGAGCATTGCCCAAAAAAAAAGAGAAAGGCCAAAAAAAAGAAAGGCCCAGAAAAAGAGAAAATAAATAAAAAGGGCAATTTTACTATCTCTTTTTCCACACTTGTGCTTCGAAGTAGCACCTTGTTCTTTATGTAGTGAGTCTCATATATTGTGCTTCAAAGTAGCACTTTGTTCTTCATGTAGTGAGTCTCATATATTGTGCTTCAAAGTAGCACCATGTTTTTCATATAGTGAGTCTCATAAGTTGTCTTTTTATACTAGTGGGAATTTTTCATTATAGAACTTGGCTTGTATATTCCTACGATGGGCTTCCTCAAATGCCCTAGGTCTTCATGAGGAAACAAGTTGGATGCACACCCACTAGTTTTCTTTTGTTGAGCATTCATTTATAGCTCTAGTGCATCCGTTGCATGGCAATCCCTACTCCTCATGTTGACATCAATTAGTGGGCATCTCCATAGCCCGTTGATTATCCTCGTCAATGTGAGACTTTCTCCTTTTTGTCTTCTCCACACAATCCCCATCATTATATTCTATTCCACCCATAGTGCTATATCCATGGCTCACGCTCATGTATTGCGTGAAGGTTGAAAAAGTTTGAGATTATTTAAGTATGAAACAATTGCTTGGCTTGTCATTGGGGGTATAGAAGTTGGGAACATCTGTGTGTGACGAAAATGAAACATAGCCTAACTATATGATTTTGTAGGGATGAACCTTCTTTTGCCATGCTATTTTGAGAAGACATGATTACTTTGATTAGTATGCTTGAAGTATTACTATTTCTTTTATCAATATGAACTTTTATTTTGTATTCATTCGGATCTGAATATTCATACCACAATTAACAAGATTTACATTGAAATTATGCCAAAGTATCACTCCGCATCAAAAATTCTCTTTTTATCATTTACCTACTCGAGGACGAGCAGGAATTAAGCTTAGATGCCCGATACGCCTCCAACGTATCTATAATTTTTATTGCTCCATGCTACTTTATTTACTGTTTTGGACTATATTGGGCTTTATTTTCCACTTTTATATTATTTTTGGGACTAACCTATTAACCGGAGGCCCAGCCGTAATTGCTGTTTTTGCCTATTTCTGTGTTTCAAGAAACGGAATATCAAACGGAGTCCAAACGGAATGAAACCTTCGCATAACGTGATTTTCTCACCGAACGTGATCCAGGGACTTGGACCCTACTCCAAGGAACAAAAGAGGCGGTCACGAGGGTGGGGCGCGCTGCCTCGTGGGCCCCCTGTTGCTCCACCGACGCATCCTTCCTCCTATATATACCTACGCACTTCAAACGATCGTAACAGGAGCCAAAACCTAATTCATCTGCCGCAACTTCCTCAGTATCCACGAGATCCCATCTTGGCGCTGTTAGGAGCTCCACGGGAGGGCATCCACCACGGAGGGCTTCTACATCATCACCATAGCCCCTCCGATGAAGTGTGAGTAGTTTACTTCAGGCCTACGGGTCCATAGCTAGTAGCTAGCTGGCTTCTTCTCTCTTTTTGGATCTCAATACAATGTTCTCCCCCTCTCTCGTGGAGATCTATTCGATGTAATCTTCTTTTTGCGATGTGTTTGTTGAGAACGATGAATTGTGGGTTTATGATCCAGCTTATCTATGAATAATATTTGAATCTTCTCTGAATTCTTTTATCTATGATTGGTTATCTTTGCAAGTCTCTTCGAATTATCCGTTTGGTTTGGCCAACTAGATTGGTAGTTCTTGCAATGGGAGAAGTGCTTAGCTTTGGGTTCAATCTTGTGGTGTCCTTACCCAGTGACAAAAAGGGTTGCAAGGCACGTATTGTATTGTTGCCATCGAGGATAACAAGATGGGGTTTTTATCATATTGCATGAATTTATCCCTCTACATCATGTCATCTTGCTTAAGGCGTTACTCGTTTTTTAACTTAATACTCTAGATGCATGCCGGATAGCGGCCGATGAGTGGAGTAATAGTAGTAGATGCGTAATCGCTTTTGGTCTACTTGTCTCGGACGTGATGCCTATATACATGATCATACCTAGATATACTCATAACTATGCTCAATTCTGTCAATTGCTCAACAGTAATTTGTTCACCCACCATAGAATACTTATGCTCTTGAGAGAAGCCACTAGTGAAACCTATGGCCCCCGGGTCTATTCTCATCATATCAATCTCCATCACTTTTATACTTGCTTTGTTTTTACTTTGCCTTTTATTTTTACTTTGCATCTCTATACCAAAAATACCAAAAAAATATTATCATCTCTATCAGATCTCACTCTAAATAAGTGACCGTTAAAGGGATTGACAACCCCTAATCGCGTTGGTTGCGAGGAGCTATCGCTTGTGTAGGTACGAGGGACTTGTGCGTGGCCTCCTACTGGATTGATACCTTGGTTGTCAAAAACTGAGGGAAATACTTACGCTACTTTGCTGCATCATCCTCTCCTCTTCGGGGAAATCCAACGCAGTGCTCAAGAGGTAGCACTCATCCAAGGTGTAGTTCTTGAACTCGGTGCCGTTGTCACTTCTTATTGTCAAGATCTTTGCATTATGTTGACGTTGGGCTTCATTTGTAAAGTCAATGACGGTTTCTTGGGTCTCGCTCTTTCTCTTGAAGAAATACACCCAAGTGTATCTTGAATAGTCATCCACAATCACCAAGCAATACTTCCTACCCCCCAAGACTATCAAAGGATGGAGGCCCAAAGAGATCCAAATGAAGGAGCTCCAAAGGCCTCTTCGAGTAAATAATAGTCGTGGGAGGGTGAGCCTTCTCATGTAGCTTTCCTTCGATATAGGCACTGCAAGCACGATCTTTAGCAAAACTAGCATTCGTTAGTCCACGGACATGGTCCCCATTGAGAAGACTTTGCAAAGATCTCATATTGACGTGGGCTAAACAGCGATGCCAAAGCCATCCCACGTCAACTTTAGCCATTAGGCATGCCGCGGTCTTAGTGGGTCGCTCCGAAAAGTTAATCACATATAGACCGTTCTCGACATGCCCAAAAAAGGCTACTTTACGAGTCTTGATCCACAACAGGGCCATGGTATCAATATCAAAGAACGTGGCAAAGCCCATGATTGCAAGTTGACGAACGGAAAGTAAATTGTATGCAAGGGACTCAACAAGCATGACCTTCTTGATCGTGAGATCATGATAAATGACAACCTTGCCGAGTCCCAATACCTTAGAAGACGAGGCATCATCCCACTCGACATTGGTGGGCATAGATGGAATCTTGTGCACGTCCACCACCAAGTCCTTGCTTCCGGTCATATGATTTGTAGCTCCACTATCGAGCAACCATGATCCCCCACTGGAAGCAAACACCTATAAGAGATCAATGCTTGGTTTTAGGTACCCATTTTGTAATGGGTCCTTTGATGTTAGTAACAAGGGTCTTAGGAACCCAAATAGACCATTCAATATATTCATGAGGAGAACCAACAAATTTGGCATAAACATGCCCATCAATAGCACGGCATAACACATAAAAAGGATTAAAGTCGCCGGCTTTGTTGAGAGGGGTGGCATTGCCCTTCTTGACACCTCCACCCTTCGCATTGTTCTTCTTCTCCTTGGAAGCACCCTCTCCCTCCTTCACAAAAGTTTGCTTGAGAGGAGGAGGTCGTTTGGTCTTGTCATTCTTCTTCTTGTTCCTGGGCTTGGGTGCGAACCCAATCCCCTCCTTGGCCACAACTTCCTTTTGATTGCTCAAAAGGTCGTTGAGGTTCTTCTCACCTTGTATGCATGACACAAGGCCTTTCTCAAGTTGCTCCTTCAACTTAGCATTCTCCTCAACAAGATTCACATGCTCACAACAAGGGTTAGTAGCATTTGCATTATCAATTAACACCATATGAGGAAAGGTGGCTTTCTCCTTGGTTAGCTTCACTTTGAGTTGATCATGAGATTCCTTGAGGCTAGCATGAACACCCTTCAAGACTTTGTGGGCCTTGTCGAGAATGTCAAACTCCTCTTTGAGTCTAGCTAGATCAACCCCAAGCTTTGCCTTCTCGGAGTTTAGCACACGAGAAACAACAAGAGAATGATCAAGATCTTTCTTTAATTTACCATGATCATCGTTGTGTGACTCCTCAAGAGCCAAATGAAGACCACGCTCTTCCTCAAGAGCACTGGAAAGATCCAAAATCTCATCGGCATAGTCACGACTATGCCCCTCCATCTTAGAGATGGTATCTTCGTGAGCCTCGATCATGTCATTGGCTTCACCAAGTTTTTCCAAGAGAGCAAAAAAGTGCTTCTTGGATTTACCCTTGAGTTTACCCATAAAGGCCTCAAACTTGTTCTCCTCCACATTAGTTCCCTCATGTTCATCAATGCTATCCGTCGAAGAAGGATGATTAATGATGGTAGTTTTGTTGTTGGGGGTTACCGTGTTGGTGGCTTTAGCCATGAGGCACTTGGTGGTGATGCTCTCATTGGGTGAGTCAAAGAGAGACACCCGTGGAGTCGTCGCAATGGCAACAGAGGCCATGGCAACCGACTCACCATCTTCATCATCGTCATCATCCTCATTGTACTCTTCTTGTACCACCAATGCCTTGGGAGGAGTCTTCTTGGTGAAGTTTCTCTTGTTGGGGAACGACTTGGCCTTGTCCTTTCGGATGAGCTTGCCACCATTGTCTTCCCTCTTCTCATAAGGGCACTCCGCAACAAAGTGGCTCACATTGCCACAATTTAAGCAAGTCCTCGCTCATTGCTTGCCCTTTGCGCCACTTGAATTTTTCTTGTTGAAGTTGGGCCTTGAGTTCTTCTTGCTCCAAAATTGCCTTGAAGCAAGGGCCATGTGTTCATGATACGCATACTTCGTATCTTCTAGGTTGCTCTCCTCTTCTTCCTCTTCATCCTCTTCCTCCATACTAACCTTGGCCTTTAGAGCAAGGTTGGGTTTCTTTACTCTTTGAGAGCGAAGTACCGCATTGCCAGCGGTCTTGTCCAAGATGCTCATAGCAACGAACTCATCCAACACATCACTTGAGGACAAGGTGTGGAAGTCCGGCTTTTGACGAATGACGGAGGACATGGCTTTGTGGTAGGGCATCATTGCCTTGAGGAATTTGCGCTTGATCCAATTGTCATCCATGTCCTTACTTCCATGATCTCGGAGAGAGACCGCGAGTTTGGTTACCCTCCGATAAAGCTCACGAGGTTCTTCATCTTCTTTCATTGCAAACTCATCGGCTTCATCTTGCACCACTTCATAGTTGGAGCATTGAATGCTTGCGCTTCCCGGTAGAGGGAAACCACTTGGTGCCAAGCATCTTTGGCCAAGGAGTAGGGCCGGAGATGAGGAAGGTCTTCGGGTGGGATTGGTTCTTGGATGATGAAGAGGGCATCTATTCTATTATATATATATTACAGAAGTCAAACAAGCCATCACGTTCGTCCACATATATTAAATTATCTTGATCATCAATCTTATATATTAACGGTTGAGATTAAAAGATGTAGCGTTACATACAAATATGGTTGCGTACAAACAATTTGGCCTGGCACGTAAAAGCAGTTCGGCACATCTTTTATCCAAGTCACATATTTTTATATTAAAAAAGGTACATCCAAGACAATCAGATCACAACATATCAAAAATATGCCCGGTTATACATGTACGGAAGGAGAAAAGACACGCCCTAATTAGAAATATGAGATGGACACGGCCACTTTCATTGTTTAAAAAATATACGATGAAAATGTCCAAACGTCATCACGTATTAGAGAAGGAGACTTGCAAGGGACATACAATCAGTCTCCGGTTAAAATACTAATTGTATACGGACAAACATAGAAGACAACAACTCTTCCTCGGGGAAAAAGGGCTAGCCCCGCAGCCCATATGTTGGCCAACCTATCACAACACACACACCCCGATGACTCTTGGCCAGGACTTGATTAGCCAAAATAGATTAACATAGAGAGGATAAACAAGTACTGCTATATTAATTACATACAACAATATTATTTGCAATTTTTACCATTGCACAGATAGAAGATACAATTATCCATTGATTATTGATTTAGGTTATAATAGTTAAGATTAAATGATCTACAAAATTACGCAGGACAATATTATGTGCAATATTTACCATCTGACAAATATGAGGTACAACAAAACATAATGCATAAATGGATAAAAACACGTAAAATATATCAACGAACCAGTCGGGGAAAAATTCCAACCGGAAACTTCCCTTGCAAAACAATAGGAATCCAAAAAAAGGCAAAATATTCTTCGTAAAAAAACGGAATCCATGACAAAAAATCCCAACATAGACAATCAAAGGATGTTTACCTATAAAAATGCAATACAACCCTACCAAACTGATTGCAGCCAATGACTTTGGCTAGCTCCAATTACTGATAAAAAAGGGAAAATAAAAAATAAATTTGGTACATGTTCTGTTGGGCGATAGGAGACCATTTTTGCTGGCTATTAGACAAAACCAACACTATATGTGTTGAGAATATAAATTGAAATAAATCTACAGAAGATGACTATAATCTATGAACGCGTACAATCTATAATCTACTTAACGCCAAGATAATCTACAATCTATGAACATGCATGAATTACATCTAGCAGCGATGTGTATTATAAACTAAATGTAGCTGCATAATTTTTATGAGTGTTTGAGCCTGAAGACTTACGCCGACTAATTTGGTTAAATTGGGAATAAAAAATAATACAACCATATTTAAGTTATACTGTTTAAAGTGATACTACTAATTCCATTTCTACACATGGTATGGTAAAAAAATTAAATTTTGGAATAATTTGTAATGGAAATTCAAATTTCATTAAGAGTACAACTCTAATTCTATACAAAACCATTATAAGAACAGAGGAACATTGGTCAACACACATCCAAATGTTGATAGTACCAGTTTCCGAATTTGAGTAAAAATAAAAATAATGTTGTTTTGTTGGAAGGTATCAATATGCATATCTTGAGTTTAAAAATGGTACAAAGAAGGGCAAAATTTGAAATCACCATGTACAGAATTGTGGAATAATAACAAAAATGCATGCAATTCTCTCGAAAGGTATCAACACATATATGTTAGGTAGTACAAAAAAATATAGATGGCACAAATCAGAGGTGGGAGTAGAGATGCATGACCTGGAGATCACCCAAGAACTTCTTTCCATTCGCAACGGTAGAGAAGTGGTAGATAGGAAAGAACAAGATAGCATCTGCATGTGCAAGAAGCCCATACATGACATGCATGATGCAAGCTAAGAATAATAATATGGTTATGCAAATATGCTATTGCTTGATTGGACACACTTTATGAAAAAAAACACAACAAAAGATGCCATCACTTCAGCAATAGGGTTTGAAGAATGGGTCATGTAATCGTGCTCAGATAAGTACATGACAATGTAAAACAATATGTGAATCCTTGGACAGAAGTCTGATGAGAGTGTGCAAGATATAAATGCTCTCATATTTTTATTATGGATTAGTGGATCAATGTGAAGACTTCTGGAGACATGGCGAAGCAAACAAGCGATCTTGATGGTGGCAAACAAACACAACACGAGATCCAAGGGGTTTTCGACATTTTTGATTTATTTTTTGGTAGGAAGTTATTTTAAAATTTGCTGAAATATAGACATCTACAATTTTGCATAGCAATCCATGGACCACAAGATCCAAATAGCGCACTCCATATCACATAAAAATGGCGTGCTGGTCATTGACATGGTCTTCAAGATGTAACTCTGCCCATTAACTTATATTATGACATATTGACAAACTATACAATTTTAATACTATACAAAAAATTGTGAGATACATCTATACATAGATGTCCACAAGATATAATAACTAAAATGACATTCATGATCAAAGTTTAAATAGTTTGACATAAGGCATATCTGAAATTTCCTTATTTATGATATGGAGGGAGTATTAGATCAACTCCGTATGATGTTATTTGGTACCCTTATTTCTACAGTTTGAATTTATATCTAATAACAAACCAAGAACTAAACATAAAAAAATACACCACATAAATAAAAAATCTAGCCGCGCAAATGCGCGGGTCACACTGCTAGTTCTCATTGAATTGATTATCCATGGCTTCTCTAGGAGTGAAGTTGCTTCGGTTATGCGGATAGAAACCTTCTTCAATGATTCTCCAAAGGTTAGTGTTCACATGATTTAAATGACGCTTAAAATGATAGACCCAAGAATCAAATTCTACATTCTTCTCAATCTTAGGGGCCGGGCCGGCATGATTCAAATGAGTGGAAGGAAGCGGTCCACCATAGACAAGTGGAGGTTCCACATGGGCAAAGATGCCGGTGCCATTTTTACCACTAGAAGAAGGGGCTTTCTTGCTAGTAGCTTCCCCCTTGTCGGAGGTAGCATCCGTCACCTTGTTGGCGGGATCACCCACTTTCAACGGTGCGGTGGAAAGTTTAAGCCCTTCTAAGAATTTATTAAACATGCTTTCGACCTCGGTCATCATGGAGGTTTTCAATGTGTCCAACGCCACATTGAATTCCTCACGAGAGACCGCGGTTCCCCCATCTCCCGTAGAAGAGACCGGATTCGCACTGGAGTGCTCCTCCACACCTTCTACAACGTCAACCATACTCTTCGGACGGTAAAGTCCTTAATAAAGAGACGAGGCTCTGGTACCAATTGAAAGGACCGATATAGTTGACTAGAGGGGGGGGGGGTGAATACACAACTAACAATTTTTACCTTTTCTTTACCAATTTCAACTTTGCATAAAAGTAGGTTGTCTAGATATGCAACTAGGTGAGCAACCTATATGATGCAACAACAATAAGCATACAAGCAAGCAAGGGATATAACACAAATAAGCTTGCATAAGTAAAGGCGCGAGATAACCAAGAGTGAAGCCGGTGAAGACGAGGATGTGTTACCGAAGTTCCTTCCCTTTGAGGGAAAGTACGTCTCCGTTGGAGCGGTGTGGAGGCACAATGCTCCCCAAGAAGCCACTAGGGCCACCGTATTCTCCTCACGCCCTCACACAATACGAGATACCGTGATTCCACTATTGGTGCCCTTGGAGGCGGCGACCGAACCTTTACAAACAAGGTTGGGGCAATCTCCACAACTTAATTGGAGGCTCCCAACGACACCACGAAACTTGACCACAATGGACTATGGCTCCACGGTGACCTCAACCGTCTAGGGTGCTCAAACACCCAAGAGTAACAAGATCCGCAAGGGATTAGTGGGGGGAATCAAATTTCTCTTGGTGGAAGTGTAGATCGGGCCTTTTCAACCACTCCCGAGCAAATCAACAAGTTTGATTGGCTAGGGAGTGAGATCGGGCGAAAATGGAGCTTGGAGCAACAATGAAGCTTAGGGTTGGAAGAGGTAGTCAACTAGAGGAAGAAGACACCCCTTTTATAGTTGTGGACAAAATCCAACCGTTATCCACCTAACCAGCCCGCGACTTGCGGTACTACCGCCCCTGACAAGCGGTACTACCGCAGGGCCATGCGGTAATACCGTGAGGGACCGCGGTACTACTGCTGCAACGACAGGAACTAGAACAAGCCTGAAGCACAGAGGCTGAGAATGGTACTTCCGCACGCGCGGTACTACCGCTCCCCCTTGCGGTACTACCGCAAGGTAGGAATGTCCTAGTCTGGGAAGGGCGCGGATGAATAAAAATACATCCGTGCCTACCTCCGCTGAAAAACAAACGATGCAAAAATCCGACACGGTACTACGGCTGGAGGAGCGGTACTACCGCATGGCAGCTGAGCTAGCCAGCGTCGCGGTACTACACAAGACAAGGTCCGGTATTATCACAAGCGCCGGATGTAAAAATTACATCCGCCCTACTACCGCAATGCAGCGGCACTTTGGCCTGGGGGCCACGGTACTACGGCTCCAGAGGAGCGGTACTACCGTGGTCTCCTCAAGCGGTACTATCACCGCCAAGCACGGCATTATCAAGAGGCATGGTACTACCGCCTGTGGAGCAGTAGTACCGCAAGCCCAAAATCAGCAACCAGGACAAAGCATAGAGGATAAACGGAGGATGCTCCATAGCGCAGGGGAAAGGTGGACACAAGGAAGAAAACGTGTACGTGATGATTCCACCTAAACCTTTCCGACGCGGACCCCCTCTTAATAGTACGGCTTTCCTACGACTCAAAACCACCAAAAAGAAACGTAGAAAAACGCCATCTTCAATAGTCTTCGAGGGGCACCAAACCGTCTTGTGCCTAGTGATGAAATGTCTAAGAAACTCAAGGCACACGATTAGTCCGTAAAAGCATTGTCATCAATCACCAAAACACCTTAGGGATAAATATGCCCTTACAACTTCAATAACACATCCTCGTCTCCACTTGTGGTTATCTCTTACCTTTACTTTGTGCAAGCTTTACTTGTGTTGTATCCTTTGCTTGCTTGTGTTTCTTGTATTGCTAGCATCATATAGGTTGCTCACCTAGTTGCATATCTAGACAACTTTTTTGTTGCTAACCCTAATTTGTTAAGAAAACTTAAAATTTGGTAGTTGCCTATTCACCCCCCTCTATTCAACCATATCGATCCTTTCAATTGGTATCAGTACCTCGTCTCTTTATTAAGGGTTTCACCACCCGAAGAGTATGGTTGACGATGGTGGTATTGGGGATGAAGTGCCTGAGGCTGTGGAGTTGACTTCGATCACCCGAGACGACTTAAATGAAGCTATGGCTTCACTTAAGACGTCTATGATGGCCGAGGTCAAGTCCATGCTTAAAGATTTACTTGAGGGGTTGAAAACTTCTCCCGATCCGTTGCTTGTGGTTAATCCCACAACATCGGAGTCGGGGGCCAATTCTGGCAAGGAAGTGGCTAAAGGTACTCAAACCTCCTCCCCTCATAACAAGAATGGCATGGGAACCTATACAGCGGTTCCCCCTTCCCCGGTCTATGGAGGGCCGGTCCCTACACCACATATTAACCACCTTGGTCCTCCTCCTAAACTTGTGAAGGTTGATTATGCTAATTGGGTTTTTCGTATCAAGTCTCATTTGAATCACAGCTCAACGTATCTTTGGAGAATCGTTGAGCAAGGCTTCTACCCACATGATCCAAACAATTTCACTCCAAGAGAAGAATCGGACAATCAATACAATCACTCTGCATTGTTCATCCTCCAAGCCTCGGTGCCTCCCGAAGATCTATCTCACTTGCGTCACTTCACCCATGCAAAGGATTGTTGGGAGCACATCATATCTTTGTACAAGGGGAGCTCAAGCATACAACGATCGAACTTTGAGGTGGTCCTTGACGAGGCCAATGAGTTTGTGATGATTGAAGATGAGGATCCTCGCGATCTCTACCAGAGGCTGACAACACTTGCAGTCACTCTCCAAGATCATGGAAGCAAGGATATGGATGACAATTGGATCAAGCACAGTTTATCAAGGCCATCATGCCCTTCAACAAGGCCATGTCCCATGAACACATGAACAAGACCGCAAACATTGCTCTAGCTCGGGTCTAGTCAAAGAAAGCCTCTCCCACCCTTGCTTTGAAGGCCAAGGACATTCCGGAAGAAGAAGAGGAGGAGGAAGAAGAGAGTTGTCCCGAAGATACCAAATATGCTTACCACAAGCACATGGATCTTGCGTCTAAGCAATTTTGCGGCAACAAGAGAAACTCAAGGCCAAATTTCTCCAAGAACAACTCAAGTGGCCTAAAGAGCAAGCAACGAGTGAGGACGTGCTACAATTGCGGCAATGTGAGTCAGTTTATGGTGGATTGTCCTTATGATAAGAGGGAGGACAATAATGGCAAGCTCATTTGCAAAGACAAAGCCAAGGCCTTCCCTAACAAGAACAACTTCACCAAGAAGATACCTCAAAAGGTCTTGGTGGCACATGAAGAGTACACCGCCGATGATGATGATGAAGATACAAGTGGTGAAGGAATGGCAACGACAACCGTGGCCATTGCCACCTCTTCCCCTTCCAAGGTGTCTCTCTTCGGTGCCCCTAACGAGAACCTCATCGCCAAGTGCCTTATGGCAAAAGTATCAAAAAGGTAACCCCCAACATCAAAACCACAATCACTACTACTCCCTCCTTGTTAGATTGTGTAAATGATAGCGAGGTGGTGAAAGTTGATGAGAATGAGTTTGACAAATTCTTGAACAAGCTCAAGGGTGAAACCAAGAAGCACTTTGTTGCTCTCTTGAAGCAACTTGGTGAGGCCAATGATATCATTGAGTCTCATGAGGACACTATCTCCAAGTTGGAGGGGCATAGTCATGCTTATGCCGATGAGATTGTGGATCTTTCCATGCTCTTGACGAAGAGCGAGGACTTCGTTTGACTCTTGAGGAGTCACACAATGTTGTTCTTGCTAAATTGCAAAAAGATCTTGATCATGCTAATGTTCTTTCTCGTGTGCTTAAATCTGAGAAAGTTGCACTTGGGATTGGCCATGAGAAACTCAAAGAGGAGTTTGATATACTCGACAAGGCTCACAAGGTCTTGAAAGGTGTTCACACTTCCTTCAAGGAGTCTCATGATCAACTCCAAGTGAAGCTAACCAAGGAGATAACAACATGTCCTCCTTTCCTTCTAATTGCTAATGCAAATGCTACTAACCCTTGTGTGAGCATGTGCACCTTGTGTAGGAAAATGCCAAGTTGAAAGAGCAACTTGAGAAAGGCCTTGTGGCGTGCAAACAAGGTGAGAAGAATCTCAATGACCTTTTGAGCAATCAAAAGGAAGGTGTGGCCAAGGAAGGAATTGGGTTTGTACCCAAGTAAAAGAAGAAGACGAAGAAGAAGAACAAAACCAAGCAACCTCTCCCACTCAAATAAGTATTTGTAGAAGCCGGAGAGGGAGCTCATGAGAAGACGAAAGACATGGGTATAGGTGGTAGTGTCAAGAAGGGCAAGACCACACCTTCTAACAAAGCTAGCGAATTTAATCCTTCCTATGTTTTGAGTCATGCTAGTGATGGGCATGTTTATGCCAAATTTGTTGGTTCTTCTTATGAGTACATTGAATGGTCTATTTGGGTTCCTAAGAACCTCGTTGCTAACCTCAAAGGACCCATTCAAAAATGGGTACCTACACTACAAAAAAAAGACACATCCGTGACAATTTGGGACGAACGAAAAAAAAATTTGTCATGCTTATGAAACTTCTATGATGATAATTGTGAAAAACCCGGTATGATCATAGATGTGGTGGGTTCCTACTTTATGAAAAAAAAATCATGACAGAAAATGGGCTTTTCGTCCTGGGCGGGCCGGAGACGCACTTGCATGACATTCTTTGGGTCGTCCATGACAGAAAAAATCATGTTAGAAGCGAGGGCGAGGAAAATTTCGGGGAGTTTCTAGTTATGGTGTGTGGTCGGGGCTGAGCGATGCACAGAGGGATTGTGTGTTTCTCTCGTACACGTACGCGCGTGTGTGCGAGGCATTGGGTGATACATCCATTTTGCATCATGTTTACCTGCTGTTATTTATGACGTTTCTATGTATAATAATTATTCTTGAAGTAATTCTAATGCCTTTTCTCTCATAATATGCAAGGTACACACAAAGAAGGAGAATTCCGGCAGCTGGAAATCTGGACCTGAAAAAGCTACATAGGGCCACCTATTCTGCACAACTCCAAATAAGCTGAAACTTCACGAGGATTTTTTATGGAATAAATGAAAAATATTGGAGCCAATAAGTACTAGAGGGGGCCCACCAGGTGGGCACAACCCACCTGGGCGTGCCAGGGAGCCCAGACGCGCCCTGGTGGGTTGTGCTCCCCTCAGCCCACCTCTAGTGCCCATCTTCTGGTATATAAGTCATTTTGACCTAGAAACAATAAGGAGAGGACTTTCGGTGTCGGCATTCTGGGAATGGGGGTACCCAGACTTGCCTGACTGCGGCCCGCGGCGTGGCTCAAGGGGCGGCCCATCAAGGCCCATCTTCATCAACACAAGCTCAAGACCCTCGCGAGGGGCCAAGCCTCGCGGGGCGGACAACAGGAAGCTTCCACAGGCACGGCCTCGTCAGGCTCGCTTGCGAGGAGGCGGAGAGATCAAGGCGGGGTACCTCACGAGGTGCCCATGACGCAAGCCATGATGACCAAGGGCGCCAGGCGGGCGCCAGCCCGCGTAGTGTCCTCCTTTCCTCTTTGGTGCAAAGGGAGCAAGCGCAGTCAAGAGTATCAAGCAAAGGCATCCGTTTTAGTGCAACAAGACCAAGACCGTCGCAACGGCAGGAAGGAAGTCATCATGGAGCCCAAGCCGGCGTCACCACTAGAGCCTTTGACAGGCGATGACCAACTTTAGTCAGGATAAGTGTACTAGATGTTCCCCTTCAAAATGGCCAATTGTTGGCACCCTTCCCGCTCAATATTTGGGAAGAGCCCAGGGCCTTTGCCTATAAATAGGACTAGCCACCCACATGATAGAGGCAGCTTGATCCAGCATCCTAATCCGCAGAGAGAGAGAGCGACTGAACTCCCCTAGCAGTTCATCGCACCAGCCAAGAACAGACCCTCGCGAGGCGGTTCTTCCTTGTATTGTTCATCATCATCAGCCCAAGAGGCAATCCACCACACCACAAACTAGAGTAGGGTATTACACCACAATGGTGGCCAGAACTAGTATAAACCCTGTGTCTCTTGTGTTGTTCTTTTCATAGCTTAGATCTTAGCAAGGCGGCGAGGTGCAAGTAGGTAGAGGGTGAAATCTCCGCGCGCACCCCAGTGTTCGAACATAGAGGGTCTGCTGGAACCTGAAATCCGACATTTGGCGCGCCAGGTAGGGGTGCGCCGACATTCGTCTTTCGCCGACCCGCTCTTCGCCGACTCCGCGACTTGCCCTGCGATGAGCAGCGCGCCGCCTGCTCCGGTTGCCTGCGCCAGCGCGGGGGCCAGGGGGCTCCGAGCCTTGGCCCTAGCTTTGTGGCAAGTGCGGTGGCCGGACAAGTTCAAGCCGGAGACGCCGCCGCGCTACAACGGCACTACTGATCCGCTGGCCTTCCTGCTGGCGTACGAGGAGGCCATCCTCGAAGCAGGAGGCGGCAGCGAGGTCATGGCTAACTGGCTGCCCATGGCCCTCACCGACGCCACAAGGTGGCTACTCCACCTACCGGCGGCTTCCGTGGCCTCTTGGGAAGAGCTGCAAACTCTTCCTCGCCCAAAGACGCTGCGCCGGCGCCCCCAGTCGTCGCGGCTCTCCTGGGCGGCTCGCAGGCGCCACCTTGAGGCCGCCACGTCAAGCCGTTTGTCCGCCAGGTCGGCGCTGCCTCCACGCGGCAGGGGGCTCCCCCAGGTCGATCGGCGCCCAAGGCCGATCTGGCCTTCAGCTCGGATGACCACCCCTCCAACTCAACCTGCTCGGGCGTGCTCCCAATGCTGTGCACCCCCACCATCTGCCAGGTGGCCGTCACCAGGACTCTCATCGACGGCGCGGGCCTCAGTGTGCTCTCGGTTGAAGCCTTCAGCCTCCTCCACATACCGCCGGAGCGGCTTCAGCCCAGCCGGCCTTTCTTGGGCGTCGGGGGCGGGTCGTCCAGCTCCCTGGGGCAGATCCGTCTCCCGGTAACCTTCGGCACCTACGAGAACTTCCACACGGAGCAAATAGACTTCAACATCGCCCCCATCGGCCTCCCATACAACGCCATCCTTGGTCACCCAATACTGGCCCGATTCATGGCCGCGACTCACCCAGCGTACAACCTCATCAAGATGCCCGGGAGCAACGGCGTCCTCACCGTGTCCGGAGACACTGGAGATGCGTTGCAAGTGCTCAAGCTCGCATTCAAGGCAGCAGCATTGGCGCAGCCTGCCGACTCAGATGCCCCTGAGCCCAAGGGGGCTGCACCGGCCAAGAAGAAGCAGCTGTTCACCCAGGACAAGGCGGAAACCAAGCAGATACTTGTCGACGAGGACGGATCCACTAACGCCACCTTCACCATAGGCGCAAACCTCGAGCCCCAGCAGGAGGAGGCCCTGGTCAAGTTCCTGCGCGCAAACAAGAAGGTATTCGCATGGGAGCCTGATCAGCTGGCGGGGATCCCTAGAGGCGTGATCGAGCACCACCTCAACGTGTGCCCCAATGTCCGCCCTGTGAAGCAGAAGGCAAGGCGGCAGTCCACTGAAAAGAAGGCTTTCATCATCCAAGAGACCCGCAAACTAGAAGCTTCAGGGGTCATTCGCGAGGTCCGATACCCAGATTGGCTGGCCAACCCTGTTGTTGTGCCGAAGAAAGGGGGGAAGGAACACATGTGTGTCGACTTCACCAACCTCAACAAAGCCTGCCCGCAAGATCCATTCCCGCTCCCTCGCATCGATCAGATCGTCAATTCCACCGCCGAATGCGACCTGTTATGTTTCTTGGATGCCTTCTCCGGGTATCACCAGATCAAGATGGCCGTAGAAGACGTGGAAAAGACGGCTTTCCTGACCCCGTGTGGGGTGTACTGCTACACATGCATGCCGTTCGGGCTGCGCAACGCAGGGGCGACCTTTCAGCGGCTGATGCACATCACCTTGGGCCCGCAGCTCGGGAAGAATGTGGAGGCTTACGTCGATGACATTGTGGTGAAGTCTCGCGAGGCCAAGACCCTGATACAAGACCTGGAGGAAACCTTCACGAGCCTCAACGCAGTGAACCTGCGGCTCAACCCAGAGAAGTGTGTGTTTGGGGTCCCCTCAGGCAAGCTCTTGGGTTTCCTCGTGTCCCACCGAGGCATCGAAGCTAACCCAGAAAAGGTCAAGGCGGTCGAGGACATGAGCCCGCCAAAGACCCTCAGAGAAATGCAGAAGCTCATCGGGCGCGTGACATCACTAGGACGCTTCATCTCCAAGTTGGGGGAGTGAGCGCTGCCTTTCTTCCGGCTGATGAACAAAAAGGGGCCCTTTGAATGGACTGAAGAGGCCGACAAAGCGTTCCAAGATCTCAAGAGGTACCTAACCAGCCCTCCGGTAATGGTGGCCCCGCGCCCTCAAGAGCCCCTGGTGCTCTACCTTGCAGCCACTCCCTACTCCGCCAGCGCAGCCCTAGTGGCGGTTAGGGAGGAGCGTCGGACCAAAGCCTCGACAGCTGCCCGGGTCGAGGTGAAGCAGGATCAAGGAAGACCCACAGAGACCACTACCACAGCCAAGAAGGATCAGCCGCCGCAGGAGAACGCACTCGGGACAGGAGAGACCCCTCCCCCTGGCGACCAGCCACTGGAGGCTCCACTGTCTCAGGAGGCGCTGCGGTCTCCGGAGGGCACCATCGACACCAGCACTCCCACCCTCGTTGAGCACCCCGTGTACTTCGTCAGCATAGTGTTGCGGGACGCGAGGGCACGGTACCCCATGCCTAAGAAACTCCTCCTCGCGTTACTGGTGGCCTCGCGCAAGCTGCGGCATTATTTTCAGGGCCACCCCATCAAGGTTGTCTCGGCGTACCCCTTGGAAAGGGTGCTCAGGAGCCCTAACTCAGCCGGAAGAGTCGCTGAGTGGAACATTGAACTGCAAGCGTTTCAGCTCGAATTCAGCACAACCAGAGTCATCAAGGGGGCCGCGTTAGCGGATTTCGTGGCAGAATGGACGGAGGCGCCGGGCCTCAAGGCTGATGAGGATCGATCCCTCTCCCCGGGAAGCGAGGCGCCGGAAGGTTGGGTCATGTACTTTGACGGGGCATTCTCCAGGCACGGCGCGGGGGCTGGAGCAGTGCTCATATCTCCTACTCAAGACAAGCTCTACTACGCCGTGCAGCTCTGTTTCCAGCACGGAGAAAAGGTCTCCAACAACATAGCAGAATATGAAGGCCTAATAGCAGGCCTGAAGGCCGCAGCTGCCCTAGGAGTGAAGAGCCTTACCATCAAGGGCGATCCACAACTCCTCGTCAACTTCTCCAACAAGGTATACGAGAGGAGGGATGAGCACATGGAAGCCTACCTTGCGGAGGTCCGCGAGATGGAGAAGCATTTCTGGGGGCTGGAGTTGCAGCATGTGCCACGTGGCACCAATCAGGAGGCCGATGACATCGCCAAACGAGCATCCAGGCGGCTACCTCAGGAGCCTGGCGTCTTCGAGGAGCGGCTCTTCAAGCCCTCGGCCACACCATCACTGTCAAGCGGCGCAGCCCCGGGAGGAGCTCCCAGCCACCAGCCTCGAGCCCCGGTGCAGGCCCGGCCTCGAGCGCGCTTTGCTCTTGACGCTGGAGCCTCAGGAGGGGTGCTGGATCACAGAGCTCCGGAGCTACTTGACGCAAGGGACCTTGCTGGAGAAGGAGGAAGAAGGGGAGCGCGTGGCGCGGCAAGCCACAACATACTGCATCAGGGATGGAGAGCTCTACCGGAAGCGACCAAATGATGTATACCTACGCTGCATCTCCAGGGAGCAAGGGAAGGAACTGCTGGCAGATATACACGGTGGAGACTGTGGGCATCATTCATCATCGCGGACCCTTGTTGGCAAAGCATTCCGCAGCGGTTTCTATTGGCCTACTGCGCTCAATGACGCTGTCGAACTGGTGAAGGCTTGCGAGGCCTGCCAATTCCATGCCAAGCAGATCCATCAGCCGGCGGGAGGTCTGCAAACTATACCCCTCTCGTGGCCGTTCATAGTCTGGGGGCTGGATATCCTGGGCCCGTTCCCTCGGGCGCCAGGGGGCTATCGCTACCTCTACGTCGTCGTGGACAAGTTCCCCAAGTGGGCTGAAGTGGAAGCCGTCCGCACCATCCCCGCAGGTTCTGCGGTCAAGTTCATCAAGGGCATCGTGAGCCGGTTCGGGGTGCCGAACCGCATCATCACCGACAACGGTTCGCAGTTCACCAATAACCTTTTCAAAACATATTGTGCTAACCTTGGGACGCAGATATGCTATGCTTAAGTGGCGCACCCATGGAGCAACGGTCAGTCCGAGCGGGCCAACGCGGAGGTCTTGAGAGGCCTCAAGACTAGGACATTCAAGAAAAAGCTGGAGGCCTGCGGCAGAGGTTGGTACGACGAGCTTCAGTCCGTGTTGTGGTCCATCCACACGACCGCGACCAAGCCAACTGGCGAGACCCCGTTCTTCCTGGTCTATGGAGCTGAAGCAGTCCTCCCTCACGAGGTCAGACATCGTTCCGCACGGGTCCTGGCGTTCGACGAGGCGCAGCAGGACGCCATGCGGGGGACGGACCTCGTGCTGGGGGAGGAGCACCATCGGGAAGCCGCGCTACGAGCGGCAAGATACCAACAAGCGCTACGGCGATACCACTACCCAACATCCGCCCCAGGACTCTCGAGGTAGGAGACCTCGTGCTCAGGCAGGTTCTCTCCAGGGAGGGACTGCATAAGCTCTCTCCCATGTGGGAGGGCCCGTTCAAGGTTGTTCATGTTTCCATGCCCAGCTCTGCGCGTTTGGAGACTCAGGAGGGGGTGCCCATCCAGAACGCGTGGAACATCCAGCACCTCCGGAGGTTTTACCCCTAAAAAGGCCCAGAGCCTGTGAAGAAGGCGAACGCCTGTGAAGCCGCTGCGTTTTGGAAAAGGCCCAGAGCCTGTGAAGAAGGCGAACGCCTGTGAAGCCGCTGCGTTTTGGAAAAGGCCCAGAGCCTGTGAAGAAGGCGAACGCCTGTGAAGCTGTCGCGCTTTGGAAAAGGCCTGGAGCCTGTGAAGAAGGCGAACGCCTGTGAAGCTGTCGCGTTTTGGAAAAGGCCCGGTGCCTGTGGAGAAGGCAAGCGCCTGTGAAGTTTATCTTTCTGAGAAAGGCCCGGAGCCTGTGAAGAAGGCCAATGCCTGTCAAGCTCGCTGCCCGTGACATTCTCACGTAATAATGAGTTGGGGCTGTACACGCCCCGGAGTCTCAGGAGCGCCGGCCTCATGCCCTGGGGCTCCCTCCCACGCCCAGTGGCAACACTTAGCTCCGCGCTGGTGAGAAGACGTCGAAGACTAGATTAGGTGCCGGACGCGGCTTTTCTCATTTTCTTTCTGCAGTTGGCTTGTTCATCCCCATTCGAGGTTTTATTGAAGTTGTTGCCGTCTTTGGCTTGTGACTCTTTGCCTTTTCGCTCTCCTGCCTCGATTTCTCTCATGCAAGTCTCGCGAGGGAGCAACGCGGGCACCCTCGCGAGTGTTTTCTGCCCTTATCGTTTGAGGCTTCCCTACTCGGGTCCACTACAGGAGCACCCCTCCAGTCCATGCCCCACGGGCACCGCGACATCTAACACAGGACTGGGTCGGTCGCCTCCACAACCGAGGCCGGAGCTACCTCTCCAGACTAACCTTCGTAGGACATGAAGCGTTCGACGAGGCCTTGGCCTCGGGAAACGAGGGCCACGACAGGCGCCCCCGAGCTAAGTAATTTCTACGCGCAGGCGTGTGGCACAAAGGCATAATACCGAGATAGAGGAAACAGTACGATAATTAACAGCAATAGCCCAAGCACGCCCACGCGGGGCCCTACACTACTGTCTCTTTGCGCAGGAAAAGGAAAAAGAACAAAACAAAGGGCGCACCGACACCAACTCGCAGGGGAGACTCGAACTGCCTCCAGAGCTCAGGCGGACTCCCTCTCGCGCTTCACCAGGGCGAGACGGCGGGCGGACCCGCTACCTCCCTCCAGGCAGGCGCGGCGGTGCGGAGGCTGGTCGCGGCCACCGCTGGAGGAGCCGTTGCCCGAAGAGGAGTTGTCAAAGCTCGACGAGCCTCGAGCGCTGCCGACCACGCACCCGCGTCGTTGGGGCTGGACCCACGGCCGCGGTCGTCGTTCTCAGGGCAGCACCCAACGCGGCGACCATCTTCCCCGAGCACCCTCACGTAGAGGGTGGCATCGCCGTCAAACTTGAAGTGCAGGGTGCACCGCCGGCTCAGACCATGCGCGCGGGCAAACGTTTGCCAGCCGCGGGTCAGGGCCAGGCTCCCGGCTGCAGAGACCTCCAGCGAAGCCCAGGAGGCTCGGCTGCAGCAACCATCCGCCTGAAGCCAGAGGCCGCCCGGGGCACCAGCCGGAAGCTCACCTAGGAGGAAGCGAGGAAGCGGGAGCCGGGTGCTGGTCGGCTCCGCCGACCACACAAGGAACTCCGGCAGCACCTCTGCCGAGTGGAAGCGCGGCCTAGGGGATCGCGCGGCCGAAGCGCACCCCCCAGCAGCGGCCTGCCGCCCGTCACCGCGCGGGAGATCACCTCCACGACCGCGAGGAGCCACCATGGGAGCCACAGGGTGTTTGCGAGGACGGCCTCGACCGCGCTTGGGCGGGGGAGAGTCAGGCTCCACCTGGCGAGCCTTCCCCTTCTCCGCGGCCGAGAACCTCTTTGGTGGAGCCATGGAGAAGAAGAAGAAGCAAGAGGAGGTGGACTAGAAGGGCAGGCGCCGTCCCGTACTTATAGCCAGGGAAGGCCAACCACCGGCCTCCACGATCACAGGTAATCATGACCCGCTTTGCATGCAGGGACTTGTCAATTCGTGCAGTCGCCGAGGCGTCATGGGGGAGCAGGGCCGCCCATGTCCAATCAACCGCCACGCGGCGCCCAAGGCCACAGGCTGTTAGGGCCCGCGACGCTTCACACTTGCCCCTTCGCTTCTCTGCTCAGCCAAGTCCAGGCGCGCCTTGTGCCCGGGGGCTACTGTCGGTGTTCTGGAAACGGGGGTACCCAGACTTGCCTGCCTGCGGCCTGCGGCGTGGCTCAAGGGGCGGCCCATCAAGGCCCATCTTCATCAACACAAGCTCAAGACCCTCGCGAGGGCCAAGCCTCGCGGTGGACAACAGAAGCTTCCCCAGCCACGGCCTCGTCAGCTGGCTCGCGAGGCGGAGAGATCAAGGCGGGGTACCTCACGAGGTGCCCATGACGCAAGCCATGACGACCAAGGGCGCCAGGCGGGCGCCAGCCCGCGCAGTGTCCTCCTTTCCTCTTTGGTGCAAAGGGAGCAAGCGCATGCAAGAGTATCAAGCAAAGGCATCCGTTTCGGTGCAACAAGACCAAGACCGTCGCAACGGCAGGAAGGAAGTCATCGTGGAGCCCAAGCTGGCGTCACCACCAGAGCCTTTGACAGGCGAGGACCAACTTTAGTCAGGATAAGTGTACTAGATGTTCCCTTCAAAATGGCCAATTGTTGGCACCCTTCCCGCTCAATATTTGGGAAGAGGCCCAGGGCCTTTGCCTATAAATATGACTAGCCACCCACAGGATAGAGGCAGCTTGATCCAGCATCCTAATCCGCAGAGAGAGAGAGAGAGCGACTGAACTCCCCTAGCAGTTCATCGCACCAGCCAAGAATAGACCCTCGCGAGGCGGTTCTTCCTTGTATTGTTCATCATCATCAGCCCAAGAGGCAATCCACCACACCACAAACTAGAGTAGGGTATTACACCACAATGGTGGCCCGAACTAGTATAAACCCTGTGTCTCTTGTGTTGTTCTTTTCATAGCTTAGATCTTAGCGAGGCGACGAGGTGCAGGTAGGTAGAGGGTGAAATATCCGTGCACACCCCAGTGTTCGAACCTAGAGGGTCTGCCGGAACCCGAAATCCGACATTCGGGACGGAGTACCACCGTCCCGAGGCGGAACTTCGGCAGGAGCTCTTTTGCCCTCCGGCGGAGCGATTCCGCCGAGGGAACTTCCCTCCCGGAGGGGGAAATCATCGTCATCATCATCACCAACAACTCTCCCATCTTGGGGAGGGCAATCTCCATCAACATCTTCAACAACACCATCTCCTCTCAAACCCTAGTTCATCTCTTGTGTTCAATATTTGTACCGGAACTATAGATTGGTGCTTGTGGGTGACTAGTAGTGTAGATTACATCGTGTAGTTGATTACTATATGGTTTATTTGGTGGAAGATTATATGTTTAGATCTAATATGCTATTTAATACCCCTCTGATCTTGACATGATTATCATTTGTGAGTAGTTACTTTTGTTCTTGAGGTCACGGGAGAAATCATGTTGCAAGTAATCATGTGAACTTTATATGTGTGTTCGATATTTTGATAGTATGTATGTTGTCATTCCCTTAGTGGTGTCATGGGAACGTCGACTACATGACACTTCACCATATTTGGGCCTAAGGGAATGCATTGTGGAGTAGTTATTAGATGATGGGTTACGAGAGTGACAGAAGCTTAAACCCTATTTTATGCGATATTCTGTAAGGGGCCGATTGGATCCAAAAGTTTAATGCTACGGTTAGAATTTATTCAGAATACTTTTTTCGTAGTTGCGGATGCTTGCGAGGGAGTTAATTATAAGTAGGAGGTTTGTTCAAGTAAGAACAACACCTAAGCACCGATCCACCCACATATCAAATTATCAAAGTAGCGAACACGAATGGAACCAACATGATGAAAGTGACTAGATGAAATTCCCGCGTACCCTCAAGAACGCTTTGCTTATTATAAGAGACCTTTTTGGCCTATCCTTTGCCTCAAAAGGATCGGGCTACCTTGCTGCACTTTTGTTATTACTATCCTTACTTGCTCGTTACAAATTATCTTGCTATGAAACTACTCTGTTACTTACAATTTCAACACTTGCAGATATTACCTTGCTGAAAACCATTTGTCATTTTCTTCTGCTCCTCGTTGGGTTCGACACTCTTACTTATCAAAAAGGCTACAATTGATCCCATATACTTGTGGGTCATCAAGGCTATTTTCTGGCTCCGTTGCCGGGTAGTGAAGCGCTCTTGGTAAGGAAAAATTATTACTACGTTCTAAAATTTATTGTCACTTGTTACTATGGAAAACAATCCTTTGAGGGGTTTGTTTGGGGTATCTTCACCTCGATCGGAACCGCAATTAGTTACCCCTCAACCTACTAAACCTACTGAAAATATTGAATATGAAATTCCTTCGGGTATGATAGAACAACTGCTTGCTAATCCTTATGTAGGAGATGGAACCGAACATCCTGATATGCACTTGATATATGTGGAAGAAATTTGTGGATTGTTTAAGCTTGCAGGTTTACCCAGAGATGAAGTTAAGAAGAAGGTTTTCCCTTTATCTTTGAAGGGAAAAGCATTGGCATGGTATAGGCTATGCGATGATATTGGATCTTGGAATTGGAATCGATTGAAATTGGAGTTTCACCAAAAAAAACACCCTATGCATCTAGTTCACCGTGATCGGAATTATATATAACTAGATCATCGATGGCGCGCGTTGCTGCACCCGTCTTTTTGTAATATTGAATGTTAGTGTTTGATGCAATTATGTGGAGCATTTTATCTAAAAGCTAAAGAAATAATAGTATCATATATAATTTTGTGTAATTTTCATTTACCTGAAAATTAAAGCAGTAGTAGTATTGTATATAATTATGTCTTATTTCATTTTACCTGAAAGTTAATGTGATAGTAGTATTATCAACAAGGTAAAGAGAGAATTCTGGACATGCAGCATTAACACCAAAATTCTGCAGTCCCTCTCATACTATCTTTTTTTTTGCGGTTGGGGTCCCTCTCATACTAACAGAAGCAAGCATGGCACAATCAATTTCTTATGAAAGGATTCAGTTTGCTATTCCATGCATGTGGGATTTCCCAACAGCGGTTGAACAATATCACAACTGTTCTTTTTAAGACCCTCTTTCTCATGACCAAGATAGGGTTTTGGGATAGCTGATTACACACCTTCTTTCCAGAACTTATTATGATTTTGGATCGAAGCTATGCATGATCTAAAAATAAGCATGAATCTCATAAAAGAATATCTACTAAAACTGAATCAACACAAATCTCGGTATTTTAACTTGTTTGGTGCAACGTCATGAACCTATGGAATACTTGCTCGGCTATCTTGGCACCAGTTTATGTAGTGCTTCCTCAAGACGGGGAAAGGGTACTAAAAGATATTGATCTAATTTTAAAAAAAATATTGAAAAAGGCATAGCACGTAAAAATTTGCCAATATTGTGGATTCTTTTGATATGATCGAGTTAAACTGATTCAGATCTATATGAGAATGCCACTGCATAGCAATTGCTACAGAAAAATTGGCTCCCCTGGAGCATGGAATATACTCCCTCCATTTCATATTACTTGTCGCTGATTTAGTACAAAGTTGTACTAAATCAGCGACAAGTAATATGGAACAGAGGGAGTAGTAACTACCGTCATGCGTAGGTGAAATCACTCCCAAATCCTTGCTTACAAATACCAGGAAACAAGAAAGCATCACAACATCTAGAAATTGAATAATTCCAAGCTAAAGAGGACTCGTCTTATTTCGCCAATAATATCACTTAAGTATCTTAAGTATTCTGACTAGTTAAGCAAAAATAATAATCTCTAGAGGACAAAGAAAGCTTCTATAGCCGCAAAGGTAAGGTAACAAAACTGGCAGATAGATGACTCACAGCCAGTGTTTAGCATTAAAATGGAAACTCTCTGGCGCTATTTCATCATCCCTTTGGATCAGGGCCATATCCAACTGATCCCTCAACCTATCCTTCTCAGCAGAAACATTCATAGGACGTCTCACAACTGATATCTTCTCTCGCAGCATATGCTTTACAGTAGACACTGAATACAAAAGGCTGCAGGTCTTTATAATGGCTTCTTTCTTCTCCTGCACTTCTTGCCGGGTTGGTATGCACACACCATTCTTTTCAGCCTCTTGAGGCCACTCCTTGAACTCTTCCAGGGCTGGAGAGTTAAGAGACCTGAGTCATCTGCCATTGAGCAGCATTAGCTTCATTATCCCATAAAACATTGAGATACCTGCATGTTTTGTAACTCTCCAGCTTGTACTGCCGATTTGGGTCACCGGCATCCATGTTTCTAACTATACACAACATGTACTTGGGGGTGCCTGATTTTATCTTGCCAATCCCAAGTCGCACAAAGCAACCATATACGTGGTCCTCAAAAAAGGGTTCGATGAACCATTTCAGCAGCTTGTACCTCCGAAGGGTTATGCTGTTCACATCATCAAACATGAGAGGATCAAGTATACTTGGTGATTCGTAAAACTCATCATTCCGATTATCATCAGCGATCCGAACATGGTCATTCATCCCCCCATCATTGCTACAGTCACTCGGGGGGCTTCCAACCTTGCATCTATTAGGCGAGCAGCCGCCCTTGGCGACCAGATCCTTGAACCTGTTATGGTACCCATCCGGATCCTGTTTTCCTCATCCTCTTGGCCCATAGCTTGTCAAGTGTGCTCTTAGTGGTGGACTTGACCATCATGGTGGAGGCCTACAGCATAACAAGTTGCATTCATCTGCACACTACAAGTCCACTAAGGCAAAAAGGTAGTTTAAATACGCACATTGAAGTTTGATCATGATAAATTCAGAGAGACCGAGCACATAACCATCAGCTAGATGGATGAATTGAAACCACTAATTTATGGCCAACTACTGACAGTGTGATGAGCATATAAAGATCCATGATTTCAATTGCATCAAATCAACTGTAAAAGTGTTACTCTGATTTATATATAGGCCTGCAGAGGACCTTCAGTCCATCAATTCAAGCACCCCCACCAGTTCAGTTTCCTATCATGTCTTCTTTAGAGCCACTGAGACCAAGATGGATGCCATTTATTCTTCTATTATAAAAGAGGCAAACTTTAGTCTGATCAGTGAGTATTAACATGGCCATAATTTTCACGAGGAAGAAATTACCTGATAAGAACTGACATGATATTTGCACATCACCATGGTTGGAATTTCATCAAATAACCATAGCCCAGATCCCCAAGGGTCAAACCGCCATCTCCGACACAAGGAAATGAAGGTTATAGTTGAAGTTGCCATATCTAATTCGCGTCCTGAACAAAGCGAATGTCAGTCGACTGTGTAGCAAGTGGAGGTGAACCGGGAGGTTGCCATCAATCACGCCTACGGGAGTGCAGTGATGAGGAGGACAGGGTGCAAGGAGCTGCACGCCGGCCGCCTTTGCAGCCAGGAAGGACGGCATTCGCGTGACTCTACCACCGCCCAACCACCCCTTCCTCCCTCACGGCGGCCCTCGCCATCGGCGACTCCGGCTTCAACTCCCTTCCCACGCCTCCAGGAGCGCCTCGCCGTATTTGCCTTTCTCTCAGACGATACCCAACTGAGGCACACCTATGTTTCACCCTAGACTGGGATCGGAGAGGTGGGCGTGGGAGGCGGCGGCGACCTACCCAGGGTTCTCGTTGGAGAGAGACGAGAGGTTGGGGATCGGGAGTGGAGCGCCGCCGCCAGGCCAGCTGACGAGTCGCGAGGAGAGATCAGAGAGATTCGTCTCGGTATACTAAGGCCTAATCAACCGCAGTTCGGCCCAATCAACCACAGGCCTCCAATTCTGCTACCGGAGTAGGGTCCCTATAGGACAGTTGGCCCATTTGCTGAGAAATGTGAGAGATGGTACACTAATGGTAATCTGACGGCCAAAACTTGCTAGATCATGAGAATGAATGGATCTGGATGATGATGGCATGAGAGGGCTGTAAAGATGCACGGTTATAATGTATCTAAATTTTTGGCCTCGTGAAGGAGATATCACTCCAGCTTGGGGGAGGCTTAAGTCAAAGTTATATTCATGCCCCAATCATGAGCTCTCAAGAGAAATTATTATCCAGAATTTTTATGCTCGGCTTACTCATAATGATCGATCCATGCTTGATACTTCTTGTGCTCATTCTTTTATGAAGAAGACTATTGAATTTCGATGGGATCTTTTGGAAATAATTAAACGCAACTCTGAAGATTGGGAATTCGATGAAGGTAAAGAGTCAGGTATTAAGATTAAGTATGATTGTGTTAAATCTTTTATGAATACCGAAGCTTTTCAATGTTTAGCATTAAATATGGACTTGACTCTGAGATAGTAGCTTCCTTTTGTGAATCATTTGCTACTCATGTCGATCTCCCTAAGAAGAAGTGGTTTAAATATCACCCACCTACTAAAGAAGAAATTAAAGAACTGGTACCGGTTAAAGAGGAAACTATCATTTATAACATTGATCCAGTTATTCCTATTGCTTATATTGTGAAACCACCTTTCCCTGTTAGGATAAAAGAACATGCTAAAGTTTTAACTGTGGTCAACAAAAGCTATATTAGAACACCTAAACCTGATGAACAAATTAAAGTAGAACCTAGTGTTGCTATGGTTAAAGATCTCCTGGAAGAAAATATAGATGGGCATGTTATTTACTTCTATAATGAAGCTACTAGAATTGCCAAACCTGCTAAAGAGGATAAACATAGACCCGTTGTTGGCATGCCTGTTGTCGGTGTACAAAAGTAGGGGCCCTTCTGTACCCCTTTACTTGTGCACGGGCAGTCGTAGCCGCGCCTGCGGCCATGCTTGATGGGGCAAAGGAAGGAAAAGTACGAGACTACCAAGACAAGCACTCAAGACAGAGGCATAAAGAACAAATGGGCAAGATGGACTTTCCCGGGCAAGGCACTTGTCGGGACGGCCTACATAGCCCTGGCAAGAGCCTTGCCGGGGCAACTTGCCCAACTCCAGCAATGCCTCTACCCTCGAGCCTGAGATTTCTGACACCATCGACAACATCGAGACCAAGGCTCGGGAGCGCCTGCATGATGGCATGCAGATCTTTGTAAAGACCAAAGACCCGCAAAGCCTAAATAAGAACCAGAAAACAAGATGCCGACAAGATCCCTACCGAAGATGCCACGAGGCCCCGGCAAGGCTCCTGCCGAAGACACACACGAAGCCCCGGCAAGGTCCTTGCCGAGGGCGCCCGCAAGGCCCCGGCAAGACCCTCGCCGGAGGCATCAACAAGATCGCGACAAGGCTTTGCCGCCTCGTCGCCGCCCCAGCACAGTGGCCAGCCCACCAACTAGGCAAGTGCCTACGTGGCAGCGTGTGGCTTCTAGGCCAACTAGTCAAGCACCTGCGTGGTGGCATGCAGATCTTCGTGAAGACCCTGGCACCGCACCAGCACAACAACCTGCCAGCCTGCATGGCACTGCATGCCTCGTTGGCCTGGACGCGTGTCAAAGCAAGGCGAGGCAGCGGCGGACGGGACAGGCTCCGTTGCCGTCCCCGATAAAGTGAGAGGACACATAAGCAGCGCATTAAATGCGTTTGTCCTGTGATGTCACGCGATAAGCTTGTACACTATAGATACTTTCCACCTCCTGTGTGCCACTGTGGCGACCCCTTTGACGTATAAAAGGAGGCTCGAGGTGTACTGAGGAAGGATTCAGACTTTTTGGGCTAGGCATGCACTGCAGCTAGTTCAAGAACTCAAGAACACAAAATATACACCAAAGCAGGACTAGGGTATTACGCATCTCTATGGCCCGAACCTGGGTAAACTCCCCTCGCACCGATTACTAAACCTGCTCTTTGCACAGCTCCATGCCCTGCCAACCGTAGAAGGGATCCTTGTGGTCCCATAGGTGTCGTTTCCCCCGACATCTTTGGCACGCCAGGTAGGGGGCACAGTTGTGAAAATCTGGTGTAGTAGTTAGTATAGCAGTTTCTTCATCGCCATGGCTCCAAAGAGAAAGGTGGACCGAGCGAGCAGCATCGTCTGCAGCTGCAGCAACCGTTCGCGTGGCGACGAAAAATCTAAGTCATGCAAAACCTTGAGAAATTTCCTTTTTATAGAGCTATTCTCCTGGAAAGGTTTTGCTCCTTGTATGGAAAACCTGCATGCAAGGGAACCCTTCTGCTATTGGCAACGCCCTTGTTCTGTTTCGAGTCCGCTCAACAGTTCAAGCGGCTGCGCCTAGAATGGCTAAGGTGGCTTGCCCGACAGCAAGCACACCCGACAGGCCACTAAGGATCCGTCCTTGAAGCGCCGCATCATGGGTTTACGCACCGGCAAACCTATCCAACTAGCGTAGGGTGTGTACATACAAAGAATAATCAAACAGGAATATAGCATGCATTACTTCAAAATACTGCAGACTTAAGATAAAATTGTCTTGGGCATGAACTCGCAGCGGCAATGATAAATGGGGCGACTAGTCACGAAGCTGGCCCTCCAACCTCTTGACTCCATCGACACAGCTGATGATGGGCTCGATACGCTCTTCGAGTGCCATGAGGTCTGCATCCTCCGGCAAACTTTCAAGCGCATTGGCAAAGTCGATGCTAGGGTTCCAGAATGCCACCTTTGTGAGCACCTTGGTCAGCGCGCCCCGGTAAAGCTTCCGAGCCTCGTTGGCCAGATAAGTTGCTCGACTGGAACGGAGCTGTTCCAGAGCATCGAGGATGCCCTCGAAGAACAAGGTCAGCCTGGCGTTGGGGCTTATGTTCACCTCCGGAGAGTACCTGAAGTCCGGCATACCCATGGTGGCTAGCTGCGTGGTGAGGCTCTCTGCAATGTCGATGAGGCGGCTGGTCCAGAGCTTTACGCTGTCCATGTAGTCCTTGTGGGCAGCGACCTTATCCTGCCGCAGCTGCCTCTCATTCTCCAGGGCCTTGTTCAGGGTCTCCTCACGGGCCCTGACCTCTGAAAGCGTCCCTTCCAAGGTGTCCAGCTTCAGATCGTCGATGGAGCTGTTGGCCTCAGAGAGCAGCTTGGTCTTGTCAGAGAGGGTGACCTGCAAATCTGCCAGAGTGTGGTTAGCCGTGTCCCCATCCTCCGACAGCCTTGAGATCTCCTCCTTCAGCTCCAGCTCTAGCTTTTCCACCTTGCCGGCGTGATCCAGAGCCAGAGCATCGAATGCGTCCTTGTGCTTCTGCTCCAGCTCCTGGGTCCGCTGCACAACGAGCCTCTCGATCTCCTCGTCCTTGTTGCGGAGTGTGGCGGCAAGCGCCTGTTCGCGAGTGATGAGGTCCTCCTCTTGGGTGTCCAGTGAAGCTTAGCGCTGCCTCTGGTTAGCTTCGTCCTTGGCAGCCTGCTCGTTCGCCGCCTCCTGGGCTTTCTCGATGTCGGCCTGCTTTAGGAGGAGCTCTCGCTTGCGCTCGTCCAGCTGATCCTGGGTGGCCCTCAGGTCCCGTCGGGCCTCGTTGAACCAGAATTGCATCTGATCAACACGCTCTTGAAAGTCTGCCTCTGCCCTGTCCACGGCCGCCATCCTGGAGTTCACCTTTTCTTGGCGGGTGCGATGGAGCGCCTGAAGCTTCTGGAAGTTGGCGCTCATGGCCTGGAGGAGATGCTCCTCTTGGGAACCACATCGATAACCTGGAGCCCAGCGGTGGCGAGGGCCTCGTCGTAAAAAACCTACCCTTCGGCTGGCGCTCTGGTGCCCGCCGTCCCTGGGAGGCGGATGAACAGATCATCACCCACCTTCAAGTACTTGCCCGAGGCGGGGGCTGCAGAGGGGGAAGGTTGGTCATCAGCCACCTCCTCCCTAGCAGGCTCCTTTGCGGCTTCCTCGGCAGCCGCCTTGCCAGCCTCCTCGGCAGTAGCCGTGCCAGCCTCCTCAGCAGTAGCCGTGCCAGCCTCCTTGGCAGCAGCCCAGCCGGCCTCGCCAGGAGGCCCCTTGCCAGCCTCCTCAGCAGCAGCCTTGCCGGTCTCCCCGGCAGGGCCTTTGGCGGCCTCCTCGGCGGCGGACTTAGCGGCTTCTCAAGCCGCAATCTTGGCGGCCTCAGCTTCGGCATCCTTGGCGACCTCCTCGATGACAGTGTCGACGTCCACCTGGTCCATTGAGGGAGGGTCTGGAAACCAGAAAGGAGAATGAAGCAAGGCCAGAGTCAAAGTTTAGAGCAAAGAAAAAGAGAGAACATCACATGGCAGATACAGCAGGGGACGGGAGGCAGGCAGCTTACCTGTGCCGAGCTGAGGAGAAGTGGTTCCTTCCCCACCAACGCTCGTAGCCGGGATGGAGCCACCGGTGCCCATGCTCGCCCCCTCCTCTTCCATGCGCGTGGGCTCAGTAGTGAAAGCCCTTGCCGGTGACGCCTCTCTGAGTGGCGTAATCGACGGGGGCGGCCCTCAGCGGCTCCTGATGTTGTCGCTCTCCGCCTGCGAACCCGACAAAGTCAGCGCCAAGGTCACACACCTCAACGCCTGTTGATGGGGGGTAAATAACAGACTCACGTTGGGGGCTGGAGCGGGGGCTGCACTGAGGGCTGCCATCCGGGCTGATCACCACCAATGCCGGCTTCCGCTGAGCGTTCGCCGAGGGCTCGTCGCCCGTCGAAGCCTTAGCCCTCTTTGCCACTCTCTGGGCCAGCGTCTCCGTATCCCTGATAAGACAAGACTAAATCAGGGAAAGATGGCACGGGCAGAGGGTTAGAAAATGATGAAGATCAAGATGCTTACTCCTCCTCCTCCTCCTCCTCTGGCCTCCTCTTCATCTTCGGGCTAAAGGACCCAAGATCAAAATTGGCTTCCAGGCCGGTATCCGCGAGGCGAGAGAAGGGGATGGAGTCCTGGGCCGCTTCGACGAAGAAGAGGGGGCGACCGCTGCCTCCTTTGCTGCCGCAGCCCTCATCTGGCGCACGGGCTACGCCTGGGCCTGTTGCCGCTGCGCGGACCTGCCGGGCCGGCTCGCCGGAGCTAGCCGGCCGCAGGACGCGTTTCTTCCCTGGGGCCGAGGAATCATCCACATCGGTCTCCTCTTCGGCCGACTCCTCGACCACTTCTTCAACAAGGGGGGCCCCAACGCCAGCGCCGCTGGGCTCCCCGGCAGGCCCCGCCCACTCGGCAAACTCCTTCTCTCTGGCGTCCGTGTCGGCCTCGTCCTCCACTGTGCCGAGGCTGCCGGCTCCTCGGCAAGTGCTGCCTCCTCCGCCTTGGCGGCAATGTACGCCAAATCTTCCTTGGTGGTGTCACTAATGAGCAGTGGCTCGTCACAAACATACCTCTCAGACAAGTTGTCGAAGAATGCCTGCACCAGCTTTGCTTTTGGCTCAACCCAGGTCGGGCCGAGGCCATGGACGTTGAAAACCGGCATCATGGCGATGATGGCGGTCTGGCGAGAGTTGTTACTCAACGGGACTAACCCCGCTGGTAACCCGAACAAGCCATCAGACTTGCCAGCCTTGGTGGCCTTGCTGGTCTTCTCAGCCTTGCCAGTCCTCTCGACCCTGCCGACCTCGTCAACCTCGAGCTAGAAAAGCCTCTGGTAGAGATGGGCATGCTGCAGCACTGTGAAGTTGTGTTTCATGCCGGGGAGAAGTCTCATGATATCGGCCGCATTCCTGAAGTCCCAGGCCGGCCTCCCCTTATTGTGCAGTGGGTCAACCCGGCGGCGGATGAAATCGGCCCCGATAATCTCAAGAGTAAGCCCGGCCGAGGTGAGGCGATGGATCCTGGTGGTGGCAACTCTGAGCTTCTTCTCATTGGCGTCATGCTCGCTCCAGTCCTTGCGGTGGACCGGCGGCCTCCGGCGGACCCGGCAGAACTCCTGCGGATCTGTCTCCTCAATCCAGCACCACCGGCCCCGCCACTCTTCCCACCTCTCCTTTTGGGCACCCTCCGGGTATGTACCCTTGTTCTGGGACCTCGGAATCCAAGTGATGCAGCCAGAGATGGCACCCCCTGGTTGGATCCGAGGGGCGAAGTAGTGACGGAAGAGCGCCGTGCTGGGGAGTACTCCGGCGAAGCCCTCGCAAAGGTGGGCACAGAAGGCCATGCATGCCACGGCGTTCAGCGTGAGGTCCAGGAGGTGGAAGCCGTAGGTGTGCATGATGACATTGAAGAAATCCGAGAAAGGGGTGCAGAGCCCACAGGAGAAATAATCGACAAAGAAGGGATATCGATTTGGACCGACCTTGGCGAAGGAGGTAGGGACGATACCCGTGGCGGGATGCCGTGATGTCTCCCTCCCCCACAAAGGCCAGAACTTCTCCTTGAGGGTGAGCACGTCGACCGTCGAGGGGAAGAGGGCGCGCTGCGTCTGCAGCTCCACCAACTTGCTCTCCGACGCCTCCTTCCCCTCAGCGTCCTTGGACGCACCCTTGCCTTTACTTGTCTTGGGAGCCATGGCGGCTGAGTGGGGGCGAGGAATCAAGGGCAATGGAGGCGCGGCGGCGGCGGCGAGCAGTGGCGGAAGCTCCGATTTGCGCTTGAAGAAGAAGAGGGGGACGACGGTTCCGAGATTGGAAAAGTCATGGAGGGTAAATGAGCAGCGCCCCTGCGGTTTCCTCTTTTTTATGGGGAAGACATGGCCGCCTCTTTACTATTCACTGCGAGGTGACGCGAGCGTGCCACGACCATTCCAGGCACGACCCCCACGTCACGCACTCAATGCGGTTCGTGGGGAAGCGCAAATGGCAAAGCACGACGGACAAGAAAGTTACCGCAGTTAATACTCTGCCACGCGTGCCCACGCACCGTTCTAGGCCTAGCCCAACAACGCTTTACGCTTTTGTATGGCCCAGGCTCGGGGGCTCCTGTCGGTGTACAAAAGTAGGGGCCCTTCTGAACCCCTTTACTTATGCACGGGCAGTCGTAGCCGCGCCTGTGGCCATGCTTGACGGGGCAGAGGAAGGAAAAGTACGAGACTGCCCAGACAAGCACTCAAGACATAGGCATAAAGAGCAAAGGGACAAGATGGACTTCCCCCGGCAAGGCACTTGCCGGGACGGCCTACGTAGCCCCGGCAAGAGCCTTGCCGGGGCAACTTGCCCAACACCAGCAAGGCCGCTACCCTCGAGCCTGAGAGTTCTGACACCATCGACAACATCGAGACCAAGGCTCGGGAGCGCCTACATGATGGCATGCAGATCTTTGTAAATACCAAAGACCTACAAAGCCTAAATAAGAACCAGAAGACAAGACGCCGACAAGATCCCTGCCGAGGACTCCCACGAGGCCCCGGCAAGGCTCCTGCCGAAGACACCCACGAAGCCCCGACAAGATCCTTGCCGAGGGCGCCTGCAAGGCCCCGGCAAGACCCTCGCCGGGGCATCAGCAAGATCGCGCAAGGCTTTGTCGCCCCGTCGCCACCCCAGCACAGTGGCCAGCCCACCAACTAGGCAAGTGCCTACGTGGCAGCGTGTGGCTTCTAGGCCAACTAGTCAAGCACCTGCGTGGTGGCATGCAGATCTTTGTGAAGACCCTGCCACCGCACCAGCACAACAACCTGCTAGCCTGCATGGCACTGCATGCCTCGTTGGCCAGGACGCGCGTCAAAGCAAGGCGAGGCGGCGACAGACGGGACGGGCTCCGTTGCCGTCCCTGATAAAGCGAGAGGACACATAAGCAGCGCATTAAATGCATTTGTCCTGTGATGTTAGGCGATAAGCTTGTACACTGTAGATACTTTCCACCTCCTGCGTGCCACTGGGGCGACCCCTTTGACGTATAAAAGGAGGGCCGAGGCGTACTGAGGAAGGATTCAGACTTTTTGGGCTAGGCATGCACCGCAGCTAGTTCAAGAACTCAAGAGCACTAAATATACACCAAAGCAGGACTAGGGTATTACGCATCTCTGTGGCCCGACCTGGGTAAAATCCCCTCACACTGATCACTAGACCTGCTCTTTGCACAGCTCCACGCCCCGCCAACCGTAGAGGGCATCCTTGTGGTCCCATAGGTGTCATTTCCCCTAACACCTGTTGTGTAACGCCCCAGATCTGATGCGTCATGTGTCTCCCAGTTATTCGCCGTTATTGCCATGTCTTTTGCTTGCGTGTTGCATTTTGTCATGTCGTCATCTGCATTGCATCCTCATATTTTCAAAACTTGCATCCAGCCTTTTTCTCCGTTGTCCATTTCGCGACCCAAAACTCTCACACGCACCCGTTGCACCCCTCTAACCTCGTTTCGTGAGTGGCATTTAAATACTCTCGGAATGTGATGAAACTTGGCGTGCGGTGTTGTTTTAGAGTAGGTAGACCGCCTGTCAATTTTCGTTCCATTTGGAGTTCGTTTGATGCCCCAACGGTTAACCGCGTAGCCCAAAACCCCTCTCTCTTTGATGCCCAGCCCCTCTTCACCACAGCCCATGAGCCCATCCAAACCCCCTCCATGCTCTCGATCATTCGATCGTGATCATGTGGGAGAAAACCGCTCCCTATTTGGACTCTCCTAGCTCCCTCTAGCTATAAATAAGCCCCACCCCCGAATTTCGCAGTCTAACCCTAGACCAATCCCTCCCCGCGCCGCCAGACACGTCCGCCGTCGCCCTCATCCAATCGGGCGCGCCACCTATCCTCCACCGCCGTCCCGCGCCTCCGGCCCACGGAGCCGTCGCAGGCCAGCTGCAGTCCCGCCGCTCGCTGCCGTGCGCCGCCAACCGCACTGGGACCTCGCTGGACTTCGTCTGCCGCCTCGCTGGGCTCTTCGCCTGCCGCAGCCCTGGCCGCTTTGCGCCGCACCCAGCTGTTGTTCGCTCCGCGCCGCGCCTCCTCCCGTTCTTCTGCGCAGCCCCGCCGCCCACACCGAAGCTCCGCCGTAGCCCGCATGTCTTGCCGCTGCCGCCTCAACCTCGCCCGCTGCCGGATCTGCCGGATCCGAGCCGCCGCGGTCCGTTCCCGCTGTCCGCCGGAGGCCACCGCTGGAGCGCCGTCCCGCCTCGCCGGAGATGCGCCGCCGCCCCCTGCTTTCCCTCGATCCCCTCTGGATCGAGGAGGACGACGACGACAGGCGCCACCTCGCGTGGGCCCCGTGTCCGGCCCAGTCAGAGCCGACCTGATCTCCCTCCTCCCCCTCGTCATGGCCCAAGGCCCATGGTGAGCGAGCCCCTCCATCCCTCGCCCAGTGCGTGATTTAGTATTCCCCGCTCGTCTGGTTTTTTTTCACCAAGTCCCTAAGTTTTCTGCATTATGTACCCGTGTTCATCATGCCATAACTTCATGTGTGCTTCTCCGTTTAATGCATACGATATATCAAAACGTTCATTATGTAATGCTCTGCATATTGATGTACTGTGGCATGCTTATTCGAGTTCATATTGATTCCCTAATCATCGTTGCAAGAGTGTTATATGATGTTAACTGCTGAAACTTATCATAACGTGCTGATTTTTCTTTTTCGTTGCATTTTGTGTGTGCATCTTTTGTGCATCATGTCTACATGTTTTAGGAGAATATTAATGCCATCTTTATTATGGTGCAATCCATGTATTTTTATGTGCGTTGTGGTGAGTGCATCAATCTTGCGAAGTGTGCTACTTAATGTTGCTGATTTCTGTGACTTAAGTCATTTCTGCTAAGCCTGTAGTTGTAGCATTGTGATGCCATGTTAACCTGCTGCTAGAAGTCATTATATGCTTAATATGGAGGGGTTAACTAAGTATGTTTTGTTAAAAATATGATGCTCTATTCATCCATGCCCTTGGTTGCATCTATATCCTGATGTAGCTTGTTGTAATCTTGCTCTCAAATTGCTAAATAATGTTGCTGTCAGCCTGTTAACATTAAGTTCAGTTTTGCCATGTGTAGAACTAGTGTTCTATGTACCCTATGGACTCTATCTTGCCATTATTAGCTTTATAATTATGTCATACTACTGTTGGTTTACTTCACATGCCATGAAATGCTCTCTGGTGAGCTGTACAAGATCACCAACATTCCTACTTATCGTTGTTTTTGCCATGTACTGTTATGTTCACCGTCTGAATCTGTCATATCATTTGCCATGTTTGCATGGATGCTACCATCTTTTCTGTTGATCTTTGGAATAAGTTCAGTAAGGGAGTTTTGTTAAGTGTTTTTAGTACCAGCATTCGGTGCTCAAGTCTTCCATGATAGCATGCTGTAACATGTTGTTTGATAGCTCTAAACATTGCAACATGATGTTATTTCTGTCATGCTCAGTGATTTTCTGCTAAGTCTGTGAATCTGTTATTATTTGTAATATTGCCATGTCCTTTGGAGCCTGTTCTAGTGGTTTCTGAAGATAGCTTAGTGTTTTTTTTGTAATGCTTCACCTGTACATAACGTCCATGCTATTTGTTTTCATGTTGGGGTACTGTAGCATATTTTCATGATGCTTGCAAGATGCCTAGTTGCTGTTTTGGGCAGCTTGTCCTTTAAACTTGTTTCATGTGTATGTGTTGATCCATTGCTCCGTTTTGAGTGTGCTCTATATGAAACTTGCTTAGTTTTGCATATAGTTTCATGTTACCTTGTTGCATCCATGTTTTGAATGTGTTTGCTTGATGTTTGAATGCATTTTGCATCATTGCCATGTTTAACTTGTTTTGCTCTTATCTTCTAGGCCGTAGCTCTGAATTAAACAAACTTTATATGTAACTTGACTAGAAAACCGTGTAGATCATCTTGGTACATTTTAAATTGACGTTTAACAACTTCAACATTGTGTTCTAATCAGATCTGGACCAATTTCGAAATTTGCAAATGAGGACTTACCAGAATTGTTATATGTTGTTTCCGGCCTCATTTAAACTTGCTTTAATGTGTTGCTCTTGTATGCATCATCTATTGTGTCGGAGTAATGGGCCACGGGTAGGCAAACCCGAGCCCTTGGACCTTTCAAAACATCGGGGCAGACTGCGCCCCTCAAGACCCCAAGACGAAGAGCCGCCTTCTGAGAGTCGGCGGCAGAGCAGCCGATCGTCTCCTCCCATCTGAGTCCCAGAGACGGCCTCGAGATGAGCCGACTCCCAGCTAGCGACTTCCTGAGAAGCCGGCTATGGGGAGTCGGCCCGCGACTCCAACCACCTCCTGCCTATGCGACTACGGACGGGATGGGATGAGGCCACCTCGCAGCCCATCCCCGCCTGCTCACGGCGATGCATGGCCACAGAGCGCCGTCGATGGAGATCTCCGTCCGTGGCCACTGCATGCCACGCCCGGCCTCGACATCAGCCCGTGGGCAGATCCTGTACCCACGATGGCTGTCTGTATGACCCGAAGACGGCGGGACCCGCCTGTCGGCGGGAGTGTAGAAGACGGCGAGAGCGCCCCAAGGCGGACCCGCTGGGAGTCAGCCTCCAAGAGTCGGCCGGCCCCTCCCATGGGCTCTGCGCGCCATTAACCAGACAAGACAAGGAATGGCAACAGTGATCGCCCGTCAGGCGGCGGAACTGTTGCCATGACCCCATGACCAAGCTCGCGTCATTAGAAGCGCGGCTACAGTAACCCGCAGCCGGCAAGACCCGCCCGCGGCGGACAAGGGTTGTCGGCCCCATGCTGGACCGTCGGTGGGGCCCACTAGTCGGCGGGCCCCAGAAGTCGGCGGAGAAGACGTTGACCTAAGAGACGGACGGCTGGGACCTGCGCCTAGCCGGATTACCATTGTACCCCCGGGGGGTAGGCCTATATAAACCCCTCGGGGCACCCATGCAGGAGGTTGGACCCTAATAGTTTTAGACACACATAGAGGGAAGAGAAGAGCTAGCCGTGCCCTTCTCCTTCCTCACCCCGAACAGCTCAAGGAGCAACCTTGTACCCACTTTGCCATAGTGATCATGCGGAGACCCCGCAGAGCAGCAGTAGGGGTGTTATCTCCACGGAGAACCCTGAAGCTGGGTAAGATTCGCCGGCGTGCATGCCTTCGCCTCATCCCATTTCTAGGCACCGGCGACGTTCTACTCGCCCCCACCATGATAAGCCATCCTTTGCATATGTCGCACCCAACCCCCGACATTTGGCGCCCACCGTGGGGCTAGGTGCACCGTCGTCCGGAGACCTGCTCTGGACGGGAACCCTTTTCCTCCCTGGCAAGCGCAGCCAGCCCAGCATGCCAGACGGAGTCTGCGCCGACGCGCTGCATGGCGCTGAGGTCGCCTGCGCGGCCAGCTGCCTCGCCGAACTTGTCGGTGAGGTTCGCCTCTCCAACGAGCCTCCATCCGACGCAGGCACGAGCGGCCCCGAGAGCCTCCTGGCGGGCCTCCTCGAGCAACTCCACGTCGCCGGCGAGCCTGCCACCGACCCGGAGTCCGTAGGCTCCACCGACCCGATGCTAGTCGACTCCGACACCGCGGCCGCTGACGCGCGTTCCCCACCAACGTGCTTTGGTCTCGATGAGCCGCTCCCTCGCGCGGAGAGCGGCGGAAGCACCGTCCGCGAAGTGCTGCGTCATCGGTCATAGCGAGCCTTCCGGTGAAGGAGCTCATGACCCTCTCGACACGGTTCTGCAAGACCTGACCGCACCTATTCCGGAAGACGCTGACGCTGGGACGCTGGAGGCACACCGCCTTCAGCTCCTCGTAGGCGCGAAGAAGCCGGGCAAGCATGAGACGCTTGTCGAAGCCTACCGATGTGAGATGGATCGCGCCGTGGGCGCTTTCGCCCGGCTCGGCCCGGGCCTAGCCGCCTAAGCGCGGTCCAATAAGCGCAGCGTAGCTATCGCCAACCTGTTCGGGCCAATCGCCTGTATGCCACGCCGCGGAAAACATCCGCGCGCCGCCAGCGGCGCGGACGAAGCTGAATAACCGAGGGCGAGGAGCGCCGCCTCATCACGGAGCGAGTCCAGCAGCTCCTCGACGCGACTGCCGCGCAAGACGAAGCCGGCTACCGCATGGAGGCGCCGCGACGACAACGCGATGACTTGCCTTCCCGCTGAGATCAAGGTGCGACGTCCCGGACGCCGACTGGCAGTGTCCGTGGAAGAAAAAACAAGGATCCGGCTGTATCGCCCACGGTCGGACTCACATCTCCATCGAGCGCGACCAAGACGGCCGCCCAAGAGCAGTGGAGCGGCGGGATGACTATCTGCCTCCTCTTCCCCGCAGAGAAAGGCGAGTCTCCCCGCCACCCGTCGAGCATCTGACTCTCGGTGACCGCCTTGGCCGCCGAGAGGGAGTCGGAGAAAACGACGCCCGCCACCGGATCGACCGACTCCACCGATCCCTGGTGCTGGAAGATTAAGACGAGTTGGGTCCGCCCTGTTTCGGACCTTGCATCCTAGACGAGCCCTTCCCCAGAGGGTTCACACTCCCCCGAGATACACCCAAATACACCGGCTCCGTGAAGCGGAAAGATCGGCTAGTTTACTACTCCACGGCCGTCAACATAGCGAACGGCAACAAGCGCGTTGCCGTAAAGTATGTTCCCCTCATGCTCCAGGGCACGGCCCGGACATGGTTGAACAGTTTGAAGCCCCGCAGCATCAATAGCTGGGTCGACTTCACTGAGGCCTTCATCCGCAACTTCACGAGCACATACAAGCAACCTCCCAAGCCTCGCCAGCTTTCCTTGTGCGTGCAATGCCCCAGCGAGTCCACTCGCGACTACCTGACGCGCTGGGCCAAGCTCCGGAACTCATGCGAGGGAGTGCACGAGGTGCAGGCTATTGAGTACTTCACCGCCGGGTGCAGAGAAGGCACCCTCCTCAAGCACAAGCTCCTTTGCGACGAGCCGGAAACCCTCGACGAGTTGCTGATCATAGCAGACAAGTACGCCACAGCCGACTCCTCCATGAAGACGGAGATTGAAGTCAGTGCGACTGGCAAGGCGGCTCCTGAGGCTCCCAGAACTCCGGCTGGCGACACCAGTCGGCGACAGCAACCGAATGATCACAAGCGCAAGGCCCCGCAGCCGCGTTCCAACAGCCGGCAGGTGGCGACAGTCGAAGACCAACAGCCAGAGGTGCAGCCTCCGGCCAAGCGATAGAAAGGCGGCAAGTCAAACTGGTTGCCGACCTTCTCTTACGAGCAGACTCTAGATGGTCCCTGCAAGTTCCATAGCGGCGCGAAGCCGTCAAACCACACCACCCGGAAGTGCCACTGGCTCACCAGGATCGCCAAGGGAGACGGCCTCCTGCCTCCCCCGCCTGCTGGGCCACCGCCTCCACCGCCGCCCCAGCAGCCGGCTGTCAGGCCAGTCGGTGCAGTACAAGACGAGTACCCAGAAGAGCATGTAGCTTATGTAGTATTCACCAGTGTGGCCGACGACCGACGGAGCAGGCGGCAGCAGCAACAAGAAGTGAATGCAGTAGCATCAGATACTCCAGGATTCATGCACTGGTCCGAGAAACCTATCAGTTGGAGCCGAGCTGATCACCCAGAGGTGACGCCGAATCCGGGCTCCTACGCCCTGGTCTTGGGAGCCGCCCTTGCCGCGGATAGGCGGGCCGCTCACTTCTCGCGAGTGTTGATAGACGGAGGCAGCAGCATCAACATCTTGTACAAGGATACGATGGAGAAGTTAGGAATCAAACAAAGACATCTTCAGAGCAGCCGGACTGTGTTCCACGGCATTGTACCTGGCCTTTCCTGCTCACCGATCGGCAAGATACTGATAGACGTCCTCTTCGGGGACAAAGATCATTTTCGCCGAGAGCCAGTCTGGTTCGGCGGTGGACCTCGAGAGCCCGTGACCACGCTCTGCTTGGCCGACCTGCTCGGCCAAGTTCATGGCGATCCCCACTACGCCTACCTCAAGATGAAGATGCCGAGTTCCAAGGGGATTCTGACCGTAGCCGGCGACTACAGAAAGTCGTCCGCTTGCGCGGCCGAAAGCAGTCGGCTGGCCGAGTCCCTGGTGATTGCGGCTGAGAAGCGGCTTCTTGATCGGGTTGTGGCAATGGCCGACAAGCAGCCAGAGATGTCGCCCAACCCCAAGGAGCCGGAAGCTGAGGGCTCGTTCAAGCCGGCCAAAGAAACGAAGAAGATACCCTTGGACCCGGAGCGCCCGGAGAGGTACGCTGTCGTAGGTGCAAACCTTTACAGTAAATAGGAAGGCGAGCTCGTCGATTTCCTCCGTGAGAATCGGGACATTTTCGCATGGTCCCCTAAAGACATGCCAGGTGTACCGACGGAATTCAGCAAGCACAAGTTACATGTCCGATCCGATGTGAAGCCCGTCAGGCAGCCCTTGTGCCGCCTGTCAGAAGAGAAGAGAAGAGTTGTTGGAGAAGAGATAGCCCGGCTCCTAGCAGCCGGTTTCATCATGGAAGTGTTCTTTCCGGAATGGCTAGCAAACCCGGTCCTGGTACTGAAGAAGAACAAGCAGTGGCGGATCTGTATTGATTACACAAGCCTCAACAAAGCTTGCCCCAAGGACCCGTTCGCTCTGCCGAGAATTGATCAGGTGATAGACTCCATAGCCTGACGCGAGCCGTTGAGCTTCTTAGATGCATACTCAGGATATCACCAGATCAAGTTGAACCCGGCCGACAGATTGAAGACCGCCTTCATCACGCCGTTTGGAGCCTTCTGCTACCTGACCATGACGTTCGGCTTAAGGAATGCCGGCGCCACCTTTCAGCGTTGCATGCAGAAGTGCCTCCTCAAGCAGCTTGGCAGAAACGCCCACGTCTACGTGGACGATGTGGTGGTGAAGACGGAAAAGCGAGGAACACTGTTGGAAGACCTCAAGGAGACCTTTGAGAATCTGCGCCGATTCCAGATCAAGCTCAACCCTGAGAAGTGCGTCTTCGGAGTACCAGCCGGCCAACTCCTTGGTTTCCTGGTCTCCGAACGAGGCATAGAGTGCAACCCCTTGAAGATCAAGGCAATCAAGAGGATGGAAGTACCCCGCCGACTGCTAGATGTGCAAAAGTTCACCGGCTGTTTGGCGTCCATCACCGATTCATCACCGGTACAGGCGAAAGCTCTTCCTTTGTACCAGCTCATGAAGAAGACCACCTTCTTGAATGGAACCACAAGGCGGACGAAGCTTTTCTCCGCTTGAAGAAAATGCTGACTACTCCCCCCGTCTTTGTCGGCCCTACGACTCCCAAGGAGCCCATGCTCTCATACATTGCCGCCACCAAATAGGTAGTCAAGACTGATCATCGTAGTTGAGCGCAAGGAGGAAGGCAAGCGCTACCTGTCCAGAGACCAAGATATTACCCGAGCGGCAATCTTGTCGACCTCCAAGCAGAACTACCCCCACTACCAGAAGATGTGTTACGGCGTGCACTTTGCCGCCAAGAAGTTGAAGCCTTACTTCCAAGAGCATCCAATCACTGTGGTTTGCATAGCCCCACTAGCCGAGATCATCAGAAGCCGAGATGCTTCTGGCCGAGTGGTCAAATGGGCCATAGAGCTGGCCCCCTACACCATCTATTACCAGCCCCGCACCGCCATCAAGTCGCAAGCACTGGCCGACTTCCTCGTCGACTGGGCCGAGACCCACTACCGCCAAATACCGATTCCACCCATTGGCGGATGCATTTCGATGGCTCCAAGATGCGCACCGGCTTGGGAGCCGGCGGGTCCTCACTTCCCCCAAAGGAGACAAGCTCAAGTACGCGCTGCAGATCCATTTCGCCGCCTCCAACAACGTCGCCGAATACGAGGCGCTCATTCACGGGCTCCGGCTTGCCAAGGAACTTGGCATTCGCCGGATCCTGTGTTATGGCGACTTCGACACGGTGGTCCAACAGTCATCCGCGATCGGGGCGCCAAAGATGCAAACATGGCGAGCTACCGTTTCTGGTACAGCAATTGAGTGGATATTTTGAGGGTGCGAGTTCCTCCACGTGCCAAGAAACGACAACGACCAAGCAGATACCACAGCAAGAATCGGCTCCACCCGCCAGTAATACCATCCGCGTCGCCCTTCAGCCTCCTCAAGCCATCCGGCTGCCGTCACCGTAATCAAACTCCATTTTGTGCGGCTCCCCACGAAGAAGTCTGATCCGACTCCAAAGCCTCAGCAGACGGCACGAGAATTCTTGCAGACGGCCCCAAGAATGCTGCAGTCGAAGCCGGTCCGGGGACTTCAGAACCTGACCCGGGGACTGCGGTGACCATTGCAAAGACTCCAGAACTCGGCCCGGGGACTGTGCCAGTCGGCCCGGGGACTTCTTCAACCCAGCAAGCTGTTGCGGACTCCAGCCCCCCCCCACCCAGCCCAGCCGCCCACGTCCAAGTGGCAGTACTGGCAGTTGAAGAAATAGTAGCACCCTCATGGGCCCAGCCCATCCCGAAGTTCCTAGTAAGCGGAGAGCTACCAACCGATGAGACCTTGGCTCGGCAAGTACAACACCGAGCGGCAGCCTACACTATAGTCAACAGAGAGCTGGTCAGGTGCAGCGTCACTGGTGTCTACGAGCGTTGCGTCGAGCCAGAGCAAGGTCAAGCGATTCTCGAAGACATTCATCAAGGCGAGTGCAGCCATCATGCGGCCTCAAGAGCACTCGTCGCCAAAGCCTTCCGACATGGTTTCTTCTGGCCAACTACCCTAGAAGAAGCCAAGGAATTAGTTCAAAAATGCAAGGGGTGCCAGGTGTTCCGCTCCAAGCCATTTCAGCCGGCTTCTGCACTCAAGACTATCCCCATCGCCTGGCCCTTTGCTGTTTGGGGCCTGGACATGGTGGGACCATTCAAAACGGCACGAGGCAGCCTAACTCACTTACTTGTCGTGGTGGACAAGTTCGCCAAGTGGATAGAAGCAAAACCCATCAAGAAGTTGAATGGTCCTACTGCAGTGACTTTCATCGCCGACATCACGACTCGATGCACGGCGTACCCACGAGCATCATCACCGACAATGGCACAAATTTTGCCAAAGGCGCCTCGCCCGCTTTCATGCGACGCAAGGCATCCAACTGGACTTAGCGTTCGTTGCCCATCCGCAGTCAAACGGCCAGGTGGAGCGAGTGAACAGCCTCATCCTGTCTGGCATCAATCCTCGACTGGTCGAACCACTGGAGCGTTCGGCATGCTGCTGTCTTGAGGAGTTGCCAGCCGTCCTTTGGAGTTTGCGCACGACTCCAAACAAGTCAACTGGCTTCACACCCTTCTTCCTCGTCTACGGTGCCGAAGCCTTCATCCCAACGGATATAGAGTTCGACTCCCCGCGAGTCACCATGTACACCGAAGAGGAAGCAGAAGAAGCACGTCAAGACGGTGTCGACCGCCGAAGAGGGCCGCTGTTGGCACTCACCGTCCGGCATCTACCAGCAGAGCCCTCGCCGCTACTACAACAAGAAGGTCAAGCCAAGATCATTCCAAGAGGGCAACCTTGTACTCCGGCTGATCCAAATAACAGCCGGCCCAAAGACAAGCCTGGCGCCTTGGGAAGGCCCATTCATTATCAGCAAAATGCTGGGCAACGACTCCTACTACCTGATCGACGCTCAGAAGCCCGAGCACGCAAGAGGGACGACTCCGGCAAAGAAACGGAACGGCCATGGAATGCGAATCTCCTCCGAAGATTTTACAGTTGATGCAGTATGTACCATGCTACCTTTTGTGTTTAAAGTACCAAGACTTCGGCCCCCCCGAGACGAGCTCGGGGACTGCCCTCTTTTGCTATCTGTATGATAAGAATTATGCCTTCGAGTATGTTACTCTTTGTTATGCTGTTTGGCACCGGGCTCGACTAGTCGGCCCCGGGACTCGCCGCCTTGGGCTACGAGATGCTTCCTGCAGTCAGACAAGTAACGTGTGGTGCCTAAGCCGTCTCCTGTCAGAAGCCGCAGCTCATGAAGCGCTTGTTTGGTGGGCAGGAGTAAGGAAGAACGGGCGCCCACACAAAAAATGGCTAAGGACCCAAAGCATAAACATAGTTTAAGCCGGCTTCCAGCCCCTTTTTGCAAAAACCGACTCTTAAGTAGTCGGTTGGCTGCTTTCTCAACTTGTTTAAAAGACTGTAAAAAATGGCCAAGTACTTGCTTTCTCAAAGGTAGCCAAGCACTTGACCCAAACGGCAGTCCGCAGAGCGGTTGTCCGATGGGCAAGGCGGCGACTAAGGGAAGTCGGCAAAGGAAAAAGCCATAAGAGCAATAAGCAAGGAAAGATGAAATTAGGATAATATTTACACAGCTTAGGCCCTTGGCCGGATCTTCGGGCAGAGGTTCAAAATACACCCCGCGGGTGGAATTGTGCGAATTAACAAAGTTTTTCAAAGACTATCAAAGCAGATAAATGAAAGCGACGACAACCTAGGAAGCGGCAAAGCGGGTTCGTGGGAAATTTGAAGGAGGCAGCGGTGTCGGCGTCAGGCGGCCGGTGGGCAGTCTCGGCTTGATCATCTCCGGCGGCAGTAGCCCAGACGGCGCTGACTCGTTCTTGAGGCGCGATCGAGCCGAGGCTGGTCGCCCGCTCGCCTTCTGGCGCCTCCATCTCATCTCCGTCCTCCGCCTCGCCTTCCTCCTCGGCGCTGGAGCCGAGCACCTCCGCCGAGGCCTCGTCGTAATCCGGGTTCATCCCGAACCACTCCGGCGGCGCCTCCCCGCCGTCCTCAGCCCGCTCAGGGACAAAGACGCTGGTGTCCGTGTAGTCGGCGATCGCCGCCGCACGCTCGACGAGGGCGTCTTCCACAGCCAGCAGCTCCGCCTGGGCCTCTGACCGGAACGCGGCCAGCCGGTCCAGATCCAGCCCTGGATACCACGCCTTGACAAATTCCAAGGCCCGGCGCGCTCCAGCCCGGACCGCGGAACCCTTCTAGGCCTCAAGACGGCCAGCCGCGACCTCCAGCCTGTCGGCAGTCCGGCTGGGAGTGCGTAGAACCGGCATGTCCGGCCATAGGGCAGCGATTGCCTGGGCGCCGACACGTTGAAGCCGGCGCAACATCCGATGGGCCGGCCGCAGACGAGCCTCAATGCTCAGGAGCTGCTCGTCAAGGGTCCGGGCGTTAGCAGCGATCTCAGCACCACTCGCCCTTCGCGCCTCGCGATCAGCCTCGATGGCTTGATTGGCCGCCTGCGTATGGCCGGGGAAGAAGTCTGCCAAGACGAAAAACAAGCAAGTCAAAAAACCAGGAGTCGGCCTGACCTATGGTCGGCAGCCCAAAGGAAAGTAAAGAAACTCACCGTCGATGATGTCCTCAATTTCATGGAAGCCGGAGGTCATAGTGCTTCCTTGTCGGTCCAGGAGGAGCGCTCGCTCTCGAACTCGGCCAGGAGAGCAGCCTCTCTCTTCTCCGCCTCGTCCTGCGCCGCCTTAAGCAGCTCCCTACGCTCACCGGTGCGTAGTCAGCAGGTCGCGCTCTGCGGCGAGCTTGCTGCATTCCTCCCCCTTGGCACGCAAGGCGGTGTCGGCTGCGCCCAGCTGCCGTCGAAGAGTGGCGTTGGCCTCTGAAAAAATAAAAAGAAGAAGGACGTGAAGTCATCAGCTCAGAAGGTCGCCAGGAAGATCCGGCCCGGCCTCGGATCGGCCGAATCTCGGGACTACAGCCAGCAGTGCGCCAGCGCCCTGCGAAGAAGAAAGAAGACTCACCTCGGCTCCTCGACAAATCGGCAGTCCGCTTGCCCAGCTCCTCAACGCTATGGCTGAAGGCGTTAAGCGCGGAGGTTGTGATACTCCTGCGATAAGAATTTCAGACAAAGATAAAAATTTGGAAATCAACAGATAGAGTTCCGAGCCTCCTGCGCAGCAGCCGGCCCGAAACTGGGGGACTACACCCAGTGGGTGCGCTGGCGCGCCCCCACGGAGAAGAACAAGAAAAAACTCAAAGAAGAAACATACCCGCACGGCGGCTCGCGACGCCAGGTGCGCCTTGGTGCAGTTCTGGATGGCGTCGCCCTCAGCTCGCAGCACCGGACGCCCGTAAGCGCCGTGTTCAGGACGATGCTGCCTCCTCGCACCCACCCAACGGGCGCGACGCTTGTCGCCTCGGCGTCTGGAATGGCCGAGCAGGCGGCGCCGGTCCCCAAAGGGCGCGGCGCCGAAGTCACCTTCTCAAGACGGCGGCGCGCTGGCGAGGCAACTTGAAGGAGCAGCCTCGCCACAACTTCATCGTCAGTCGGCAGCACAGGCGAGTCCGCCGGTTGTTTACCTCGCGCGCTCTCAGACTGCGGTGGAGGCGGCGGGGGCAGCACGGCCGTGCCTGACAGGGAGGTCTCGCCGCCTTCCCTCTCCATGACGGGGAACTCGCTGCCGGCTCCCTCCGTCTGCCCCGTGAACTCCGGCAGCGGCGGCGCAGAGCTCAGCGGGGTGACGAGCAGCGCCGACTGGAGGTGCGCGGCCTCCTCGGCTCGCCTCTTGGCTAAGACAGCGGCTTCGGCCTCCTCCAGCCTCTTCTGGGCGGAAGTTGCCGCCTCCTCGGCCTCCGCCTTCTCTAGGCGGGCGGCCTCCTCCTCCTCGCGCTTCTCCTGCGCGTTCTGCTCCGTCGCCTCCCGGAGGTCGGCGGCAGGGTTAATCCGCCGAGTATTGGCGAACGTCTCTGCCGACCCCATGACGGAGGCGGCGGCGACCCTCTCCAAGGTGAGAGGAGCCACGATCACGAAGAAGACATATAAAAGATTTGGACAAGACGAACCAGAAGAAAACAAGACAAAATAAGAAGCACTTACGCAGAGACCAGCGGCGGCTTCTTCACTTCCTTGCGGAAGCGGTTAGCCTTTGCGACCGCCTCTTCTCGCTGGGTCGCGGCGGCCGTCCCCCGGAACTTCTTCGCCCGGCCGCCTGGCAAGATCGGCCCGGCCCGGCGCTTCTTCGCGCCGCCTCGACCACCCAAGCCGGCGGAGGAACTCGCGCCTGGATGGCTGACCTTCGGTTGGCGGCGGGGGCGACTTCCCTCTCACACCGTCATCTTGAGCCGTCGGCGAAGGTCGCCGAGGGCCTGAAGTCGTCGGCCCCTCCTCCTCCCCCTCCTTCGGCGTCGGCCTCCATCGCAGCCACCCCCAAGTCAGGGTCGTCGACGTCCCTCTCCGCCCGGGTCGGGGACGAACTCATGGGCCGGCCCCGTAATGCCAGCTGAGGGCTGCATGAGGGGGCTCTGACTCGGAAAAACCAAAGAAAATCAGAGCCGGATTCGGCTAAAAAAGAAAACAGAAGAGCAAGAGGGATGACTTACCACAGGCGGGGTGTTGGCGCGCGAGTACGGCTCCTTGCCGAGCTGCCATTCCGCTGTGAGACTGCAGTTCGCCAGGAAGTTCAACATGTCCGCCACCTCCGCGTGGGGGATGTCCTTGAGCACCTGACCGGCGGGGTCCGGTGGCCGCTCATCGGCCAGATTAGATGAGGTCGGCCTTGAGCGGAAGGACTCGGCGCACCACGAAGGCAGCCAAGAAGTCGGCCCCTGGGCCAGCCCTCCATTGCGTCAAGACTGGAGTCGCGCCACGGCGGCGGCGCTGCAGATTCAGCGTCCCGCCCGATGGGACCAGCTGGGAGCCGCCCGCCAACTCGCCCGGCTCCGTAAGGCGGCGGGTTGACCCGATGCCTTACGGGCGACGTTCTTCACGTAAAAGTAGGAGCGCTGCCACATCTTCACCGACTTGATCAACGGGATGGCAGGGAAGGGGTTGTCGGCCAACGGCCTTCGCATCGCGATGAAGGTGCCGCACAGAGCCGGCACGCCGACGACGTGTGTGCCGAGCTTGGCTTGGAAGAATTCCCCCCACAGCTCGATGGTGGGGAGAACGCCAAGGAAGCCTTCGCACAAGGAGGCGAAGGCGGCCAGCAGCACCACCGTATTCGGAGTGAGGTGGTGCGGCTGGAGCCCGTGGAACTCCAGGAAGGCGCGGAAGAAGCCGCTCGCCGGCAGCCCTAGCCCGCGCATGAGGTGCGAGCGGAATATGACCCGTTCGCCCTCCTCCGGCGCCGGCGTTATTTCGCCCGCCGGCGCGGCGCGGGTCCGCACTAGGTTTTTCCCAGGGATGCGGTGCGTCTGGCGGAGGAACTCGATTATGTCGTCGTCCACTTCGGAGCCGTCCCACACGCCGGAGCGCGCGGCGGGAGGCGCAACGGAGGAGGAGGAGCTCATCTCCGCGGCGTGGCGTGGTCCAGCGCGGCGGAGGCAAGAGGAAGACGAAGCAAGGAGGAGAAGGAGCAAGAGGAAGCGGGGAAACGGGGAGATGGGTGAGCGTGCGTCGGCGCCACACCCTCCTCCCGCCTACTTATAGGCGCCTAGGCTGAGAAGCCGATGGGGCGGGCGTGAGATTAACTGCGCCCAATACCCCACGCCCCCATGATTTAACCCACGAAGTTATTGCGCGCAGTAACGACGTGGGGAACCCAACCGCCCGCGCGGCCGCAATAGATCAATCCGTGCGCTGAGGCGCGGTAGTGGCGGGCCCGCTGGCGAACTGTCTCGTCCGCAGCGCTGGGTGGGCAGACCTGCCGCGCATGGCGTCGCTCGGCGGGCCTGACGACAGCTGCACGGAAGCTTATCGAACACGCTGCCGGATCCCGCCGCGACCTTCAAACCCTTTGAGGAGCAAGCCGGCCTCGCAAAGGCCGACTCCGGCTAATCGGCCAGAGAGAAAGACGGCGAGCCAAGCCAGATTCTTCCACGGAGGAATGAAACTGTTGAGGCCCCTCGACATGTTGCCCTCGGTGCCTCACCGACCGGGGACTACTGCCGGAGTAATGGGCCACGGGTAGGCAAACCCGAGCCCCTGGACCTTTCAAAACATCGGGGCAGACTGCGCCCCTCAAGACCCCAAGACGAAGAGCGCCTTCTGAGAGTCGGCGGCAGAGCCGCCGACTGTCCCTCCCAGCTGAGTCCCAGAGACGGCCTCGAGATGAGCCGACTCCCAGCTAGTGACTTCCGGAGAAGCCGACTATGGGGAGTCGGCCCGCGACTCCAACCACCTCCTGCCTATGCGACTACGGACGGGATGGGATGAGGCCGCCTCGTAGCCCATCCCTGCCCCGTTCATGAAGGACAGGCATAGCCACAGAGCACCGTACTGACGGAGATCTCCGTCCCGTGGCAACCTTGTTACACGCCGCCCTGACATCAGCCCCGTGGGCAGATCCCTGTACCCACGACGGCCTGTCTGTACAACCTGAAGACGGCGGGACCCGCCTGTCGGCGGGAGTGCAGAAGACGGGGAGAGCGCCCCAAGACGGACCCACTGGGAGTCGGCGTCCAAGAGTCGGCCGGCCCCTCCCACGGGCTCCGTGCGCCATTAACAAGACAAGACAGGGAATGGCAACAGTGATCGCCCGTCAGGCGGCGGCACTGTTGCCATGACCCCATGACCAAACTCGCGTCATTAGAAGCGCGGCTACAGTAACCCGCAGCCGGCAAGACCCGCCCGCGGTGGACAAGGGTTGTCGGCCCCATGCTGGACCGTCGGCAGGGCCCACTAGTCGGCGGGCCCAGAAGTCGGCGGAGAAGACGGCAACCTAAGAGACTGATGGCTGGGACCTGCGCCCAGCCGGATTACCATTGTACCCCCGGGGGTAGGCCTATATAAACCCCCCGGGGCACCCATGCAGGAGGTTGGACCCCAATAGTTTTAGACACACATAGAGGGAAGAGAAGCGCTAGCCGTGCCCTTCTCCTTCCTCACCCCGAACAGCTCAAGGAGCAACCTTGTCCCCACTTTGCCATAGTGATCATGCGGAGACCCCGCAGAGCAGCAGTAGGGGTGTTATCTCCACGGAGAGCCCTGAAGTTGGGTAAGATTCGCCGGCGTGCATGCCTTCGCCTCATTCCGTTTCCAGGCACCGGCGACGTTCTACTCGCCCCCACCATGATAAGCCATCCTTTGGCATATGTCGCACCCAACCCTCGACATATTGTCATGAGTAGCATCATATAGACTTGGCATGCATCATACTTGGTTGAGCATCAAGTCATGTTTATGTGCTGTGTGTTTACCGTGTTGTTTGCTTCTTTCCGGATGTGCTTTTTCTCGATAGTTCCCGTTTCGTTGCGATCGTGAGGATTCGTTCGTCTACGCTTGGTTCGCATTCGTGCCTTCATCTTATTTATGGACTCTTTCTTCTTCCTTGTGGGATTTCAGGCAAGATGACCTTCACCTTGGATCTCACTACTATCATTGATATGCTAGTTGTCTCGATGCTATCGCTATGTCGCGCTACCTACCACTTGTTGCCAAGGCTCCCAAATTGCCATGAAAACCTCTAACCTTTTCACCCTTCCTAGCAAACCGTTGTTTGGCTATGTTACCGCTTTGCTCAGCCCCTCTTATAGCGTTGTTAGTTGCAGGTGAAGCTGCAGGTTGTTCCATGTTGGAACATGGATATCATGAACTTTGTTGGGATATCACAATATCTCTTATTTAATTAATGCATCTATATACTTGGTAAAGGATGGAAGGCTCGGCCTTATGTCTGGTGTTTTGTTCCACTCTTGCCGTCCTAGTTTCCGTCATACCAGTGTTATGTTCCTTGATTTTGCGTTCCTTACACGGTTGGGTGTTATGGGAACCCCTTGACAGTTTGCTTCGAATAAAAGTCCTCCAGCAAGGCCCACCTTGGTTTTACATTTGCCTAACAACCTATTACCCTTCCCTTGGGTCGGCCAACCCGAGGGTCATCTTTATTTTAACCCCCCCCCCCCGGGTCAGGGGTCAGTGCTTCTCTAAGTGCTGGTCCGAACTAATTAGACTGCGGGGCCACCTCGGGGAAACTTGACAGCTGGTTTTACTCGTAGGATGTCTCATCCGGTGTTGCCCTGAGAACGAGATATGTGCAGCTCCTATAGGGATCGTCGGCACATCGGGCGGCTTTGCTGGTCGTGTTTTATCATTGTCGAAATGTCTTGTGACCGGGATTCCGAGCCTGATCGAGCCTTCCCGGGAGAAGGAATATCCTTCGTTGACGGTGAGAGCTTGTGATGGGCTAAGTTGGGACACCCCTGCAGGGTATAAACTTTCGAGAGCCGTGCCCGCGATTATGTGGCAGATGGGAATTTGTTAATATTCGGTTGTAGTAAACTTGAAGTAAACTTAATTAAAATACACCAACTGCGTGTGTAACTATGATTGTCTCTTTTTGGGGTTGCTCAAGAGGAGAACACGGTTGGGTTATGTTTGAGCGTAAGTTGCTTCAGGATCACTTCTTGATCATTTGTAGTTTGCGACCGTTTGCGTAGCTTCTCATCTTACTCTTGTAATCGTAAGTTAGCCACCATACATGCTTAGCCGCTGCTGCAACCTCACCACTTTACCCCTTCCTTACCCCTTTAAGCTTTGCTAGTCTTGATACACATGGTAATGGGATTGCCGAGTCCTCGTGGCTCACAATTTACTACAACAACAGTTGCAGGTACAGGTTGTGTGATGCCCATGACATAAGAGTGATGTTTTACTTGTGTTGGAGTTCTTCTTCTTCTTCGTCGATCTTGGGTTAGGTTCCTGGTCGGCAACCTGGGCTAGCAGGGTGGATATTGTTTGAGTTTCTGTTTATGTTTCATCCATAGTCGGATGTTGATCTCTTGTTTGATGTTGATGTATTCTTGGGGCGTTTGTGCCTTATGTATGTATCCCCAACTTTTATGTATTTGTTTGATGTAATGATATCCACCTTGCAAAAGCGTCTTCAAGATGCGCTTCTATCCTTGGTGGGACCTTTGAGTTCCTTTAGGATAGGGTGGCATATTGGGCGTGACATGTTGTCTCAATTAAGAGATCATTGTTATCATGGTTTATATGGCATAGTTGCTAGCATGAGTGATATTCCCTTTACCTTATATCAAGAAATTATGAATGACATAACACCCGCTGAAATAGAAGAAATAGATGCTACTATTAAACTTGCTAATAGAGACACCATCACACCACTTGGGATTGTAAGAGATGTTGAAGTCTTGTCTGGGAAAATAAAATATCCTACTGATTTTCTTGTTCTTGGTTCCCCACAAGATGATTTTTGTCCCATTATCTTTGGTAGACCTTTCTTGAACACCGTCAATGCCAAAATAGATTGTGAGAAACGAACTGTCGGTGTCAGCTTTGGTGATGAGTCCCATGAGTTTAATTTTTCCAAGTTTAGTAGAAAACCTCATAAAAAAGAATGTCCTAGTAAGGATGAAATAATTGGTCTTTCTTCTATTGTTGTGCCTCCTACTGATCCTTTAGAACAATATCTTCTAGACCATGATGATTTACATATGCATGAAAGAAATGAAATAGATAAGATCTTCTTTGAACAACGTCCTCTGCTTAAACACAATTTGCCTATTGAAACTCTAGGAGGTCCTCCTCCACCTAAAGGTGATCATGTGTGTGAATTAAAACAATTGCCAGACACTTTGAAATATGCTTATCTTGATGAGAAGAAGATATATCGTGTTATTATTAGTGCTAACCTTTCAGAACATGAAGAAGAAAGATTATTGAAAGTTCTAAGGAAGCACCGAGCTGCTATTGGATATATTCTTGACGATTTAAAGGGCATTAGTCTCACTCTATGTTAGCATAAAATTAATATGGAACCTGATGCTAAACTTGTTGTTGATCACCAACGTCGATTAAACCCGAAGATGAAAGAAGTGGTAAGAACGGAGATATTAAAACTTCTGGAAGCAGGTATAATCTATCCTATAGCTGTTAGTAGATGGGTAAGTCATGTTCATTGTGTCCCTAAGAAAGGAGGTATCTCTGTTGTTCCTAATGATAAGAATGAATTTATTCCACAAAGAATTGTTACAGGCTATAGAATGATAATTGATTTTAGAAAATTAAACAAAGCAACTAGAAAAGATCATTACCCTCTGGCTTTTATTGATGAAATGCTAGAAAGATTATCCAAGCACACACCTTTTTGCTTCCTTGATGGATATTCTAGTTTTTCACAAATACCTGTTTCTCAACCTGATCAAGAAAAGACCACTTTCACTTGTTCCTTTGGAACTTATGCTTATAGACGTATGCCTTTTGGTCTATGCAATGCACATGCTACCTTTCAAAGATGTATGATTGCTATATTCTCTGATTTTTGTGAAAAATTGTTGAGGTTTTCATGGATGACTTTTCTGTTTACAGGAAGTCTTTTGATGATTGTTTAAGCAATCTTGATCGATTTTTGCAGAGATGCAAGAAAAGAAATCTTGTCTTGAATTAGGAGAAGTGCCACTTTATGGTTAATGAAGGTATTGTCTTGGGCCATAAAATTTCTGAAAGATGTATTGAGGTGGACAAAGCTAAGGTTGATGCAATTGAGAAAATGCCATGTCCTAAAGATATCAAAGGTATTCGTAGTTTCTTAGGTCATGCTGGTTTCTATAGGAGATTTATCAAAGACTTTTCTATAATTTCTAGGCCCCTTACAAATCATTTACAAAAGGATGTTCCTTTTGTTTTTTATGATGATTGCTTAGAAGCCTTCGAAACACTAAAGAAAGCCTTAATTTCTGCACCTATTGTTCAACAACCTAATTGGAACTTGCCTTTTGAAATTATATGTGATGCTAGTGATTATGTTGTTGGTGTTGTTCTAGGACAAAGAGTTGATAAGAAACTAAATGTTATTCATTATGCTAGTAAAACTCTGGACAGTGCTCAAACAAATTATGCTACTACTGAAAAAGAATTTCTGGCAGTGGTGTTTGCTTGCGATAAATTTAGATCTTACATTGTTGACTCTAAAGTTATCATTCACACCAACCATGATGCTATTCAATATCTTATGGAAAATAAAGATGCTAAACCTAGAATTGTTCGATGGGTTCTCTTGCTACAAGAATTTGATTTACATATTACTAATAGAAAAGCAGCAGAGAACCCCGTAGCTAATAACTTGTCTAGGCTTGAGAATGTCCTTGATGACCCATACCTATTGATGATAGTTTTGCTGATGAACAATTAGCAACAATAAATGTTTCTAATAACACTCCTTGCTGTGTTGACTATGCTAATTACATTGTTGCTAAATATCTACCACCTAGCTTTACATACCAATAAAAGAAAAAATTCTTCTATGATTTGAGACATTACTTTTGGGATGACCCACGTCTTTATAAAGGAGTAGTGGTATTATTAGACGTTGTGTACTTGAGCATGAATAGGGACAAATCCTACGGAAATGTCACTCCGAAGCTTATGGAGGGCATCATGCGGGAGACAGAACTGCTCACAAGGTATTACAATCTGGTTTTTATTGGCCTACTCTTTTCAAGGATGCTCGTAAGTTTGTCTTATCTTGTGATGAATGTCAAAGAATAGGTAATATCGGTAAGCATCAAGAAATGCCTATGAATTATTCACTTGCTGTTGAACAATTTGATATTTGGGGTTTTGATTACATGGGACCTTTTCCTTCCTCTAATGGGTATACACATATTTTGGTTGTTTTTGATTATGTTACTAAGTGGGTAGAAGCTATTCCAACTAGTAGTGCTGATCACAACATCTCTATTAAAATGATTAAGGAAGTTATTTTTCGCAAGTATGATGCTAACCATAGAAATGCATCACCCTATCATCCTCAGTCCAGTGGTCAAGTTGAACTTAGCAATAGAGAAATAAAGTTAATTTTGCAAAAGACTGTCAATAGGTCCAGGAAGAATTGGTCTAAGAAATTAGATGATGCACTTTGGGCTTATAGAACAGCACATAAAAATCCTATGGGTATATCTCCTTATAAAATGGTTTATGGAAAAGCTTGTCATTTGCCTCTTGAGTTAGAACATAAATCTGATTGGGAAATCAAAGAACTCAACTATGATTTCAAACTTGCCGGTGAAAAGAGGTTATTTGATATTAGCTCATTAGATGAATGGAGAATCCAAGCTTATGAAAATGCCAAGTTGTTTAAAGAAAAAGTTAAAGATGGCATGATAAAAGAATCGAAAAGCGTGAGTTCAAGGTTGGAGAATATGTTCTTTTGTACAACTCTCATTTCAGATTCTTTGCAAGAAAACTCCTCTCCAAATGGGAAGCACCCTATGTTATCGAGGAGGTTTATCGGTCTGGAGCTACCAAAATAAATAACACCGAAGGTACTAACCCGAAGGTTGTTAATGGGCAGCGAATAAAACATTATATCTCAGGTATGCCCATTAATGTTGAAAGTAATATTATCCAGACTATGACTCCGGAAGAACACATAAAAGAGACCTTCCGAAACACTCCAGAATCGTGAAAAAGGGGAGGTACGTGATAAAGTAAGTAAACGGACTCCAAAAAATCCGCAAAAATATTTTTTGTCAGTTTTGGAATATTTAGAAAATTAGGAAAATAATAAACTACCGGGAAAGTGACCCTGGTGGGCACAAGACACCAGGGCATGCCTGGCTTGCCAGGCGTGCAAAGTTGGGTTGTGCCCACCTCGGGTACCTTCCGAACTCCGTATTTCTTCTGTTTGCTTGTTTCCCAAGATAAAAAATCTTTATATACCCCCTGAACCTATTGACCACCGTATTGCGGAGAAATCTTTTGTTTTCTTTTCATGTTATTTTCCTGATAGATCTAAAAATATGTCATCCCAAGACTCGGAGGGTGAGGGCTATATTGCTGATTTTATGGCAAACCCCAAGTCTTATGGGGATGTGGAGCATTATGGCTGGACTTTGGAGGAAGAGGAAGACTATTATCCTAGGGAGAAGGAGGAGATGAGCTCAGACGAGGACGAGGCCCCATTGTCTCGACCTGGGTACATGCATGTGGAATTCAAGAAGTTAGGCCTCCCCAATAAAGCAAAGAGGCCTGAGGTTCAGTTTATACCCTTCCACCTTTTGCAGGAAAACAAGCAAGATTTATGCAAAAAGGTGCTGGAGCTTGAGCAGGAGATCGGCGAATTGAAAGAGGAAAATTCCATCCTCAAGCGTAAACTGAGGAAGAAGGACAAACCCTCTACTTCATCACCACCACCTCCTTCTTCATCGCCAAAAGAAAATTGAGTATCGGGTATGAGCACTCCCCTTGGATTCCGCCAAGCTTGGGGGAGGTACCCCAATATCGTATCACCCCCACTATCTTTTGCCTTTACTTATTTTAGTTCGATCCATAGTTATCTTTTGCTTTATATGAATAAAAGTTTAGTTCGATCCTTTCTCTTTGAGAATTTGCTTAGTGATCTATCTTTGTAATCGTGTACGAGATATATAATAAAGTTTAGTTTGCATTTTTGTTTTCTTGATTCAATAAAAAGAAAGGAAATAAATGAAAAAGATCATATGCTAATCTTATGGTAGGTAATGACACCACATAAGGAAAAGTATAAGTAGAAAATTTTATTAGAGATTGACAAACATAGCATTGGTCAATGATGCAACTCATGAAAGAATTAATAAGGGAAGACAAGATTCATATACAAATGCACTATCCTGGAAATCTTTTGTGATTGTGAGCCCCCATCAAAATATTATATGCCAAAATTATTGACGTTGGACAAGGAAGACAACTTAATGATTTATGTTTGTTCATATTCACATAGACGTTATATTGTCATAGATCCTTCAACATGTGGTGCTTGCCCCCCATCTTTGCTAGCCAAAATTCCGCACTAAGTAGAGATACTACATGTGCATACAAAAACCCTTAAACCCAAATCTTATTTTCAAGAGTCCACCATACCTACCTAAGGATTGAGTAAGATCCTTCAAATAATTTGTCATCGGTGCAATTCGGCAATAAAAATTGCTTCTAAAAGTGTGAGATCATTTAGTGTAAGAGAAAATTGAGCATTGTACGAACTTGTGATGGTAAATAATAAAAGCGACAGACTACAAAAGAAAGGTTGCCATCACAAGGGGCAATATAATGTGACGTTCTTTTGCACTAAGGGGTTGATCATACAAACAAATAAGCGCATGGCAACCTCTGCTTCCCTCTGCGAAGGGCCTATCTTTTACTTTTATGTATTTACTTTTATGCAAGAGTCAAAGTTTTCCCCTCAATTCCTTTTTATTTTTCTCCTTTGGCAAGCATCATGTGGTGAGGAAAGATCTAGGCACATATGTCCAGTTGAATATGGGTAACATGAGTTATTATGACATCACCCTTTTGGTGAATACATTGGGAGGCGAAACTATAAGCCCCTATGTTTCTATGTGTCCAGTTGAAATGTTTTGCTCATGTGTATGCGGTGATCGAGAGTTAGCAATCATAGAAGACTATATGATGGTTGAGCATGTGGACTTGCCTAATGGCTCCGATATTTGACCCTTCCTGAAAAGATGATGAATTGTAGTTGCAAAAGTTGACTGAGAACATAGTTTGTTGGTTTCTAATAGAGTTTATGCTTTATACTTCGATAGTGTGTTGAATTGTTACTTATTCATGAGAGGTCTATGATAAAAGTTCCGTGATAAAAGTTAAATGTTTAAGTTTGTTGCTGTTATAATAATATACATGATGCTTCTATGTCCGTATTTTTGTTTTTATCGACACCTCTCTCTCTCTCTAAGCATGTGGACATGTTTTTCGATTTTGGTTTTCGGTTGAGGACAAGCGAGGTCTAAGCTTGGGGGAGTTGATACGTCCATTTTGCATCATATTTACCTATTGTTATTTATGATATTTCTATGCATAAAAATGCTTGTTGAGTAATTTAATGCCTTTTCTCTCATAATATGCAAGGTACACATAAAGAGGGAGAATTTCGGTAGTTGGAAATCTGGACGTGAAAAAGCTATGCCAGGCCACCTATTCTGCACAACTCCAAACAAGCTGAAACTTCACAAGGATTTTTTATGGAATAAATGAGAAATATTGGAGCCAATAAGTACCATAGGGGGCCTACCAGGTGGGCACAACACACTTGGGCGCACCAGGGAGCCCAGGCGCGCCCTGGTGTGTTATGCTCCCCTCGGCCCACCTCCGGCGCCCATCTTCTAGTATATAAGTCATTTTGACCTAGAAAAAATAACGAGAGGACTTTCGGGACGGAGCGCCGCCGTCTCGAGGTGGAACTTGGCCAGGAGCACTTTTGCCCTCCGGCGGAGCATGTCGGTGGGAAACGACACCTATGGGATCACTGGAATCCCTTCTACAGTTGCGGGGCACGGGGATCGTGAGGAGAGCGGGACCAGCAGACAACACAAAGGGATTTTACCTAGGTTCGGGCCGCGAGGATGCGTAAAACCCTAGTCCTGCTTTGGTGGATGTATTGAGTGTTCTTGAGCTCTCGAACTAGCTCTAGGTGCTCCGAGGTTCCAAAGAGCCGAATCATCTCCCTGGTTGCCTCGGGCCTCCTTTTATAGGGAAAGGGGTCGCCACAGTGGCAAGCAGGAGGTGGAAAGGGTACAGTGTCATGAGTCTATCACTAGTATTACAGGACAAGACACATTTAATGCGAGGCTTAGGTGTCCCTTCGCTTTATTGGGGATGGGGGCTAGGCCCGTCCCGTCCGGCGCCGCTCCTCCTTGCTTCGACACGTGCCCTGGCCAGCGGCGCATGCGGTGCCATGTAGGCAGGCAGGCAGCTGAGGTGGCGCGGTGGTGGAGCCTCCATGAAGGATTGCATGCCGCCACGCAGGTGCCTGCTCAGCTGGTTGGGTCGGCAGCTGCATGCGAATGATGGTGAATACTTATCTGGTGCGGGCCTGGCAGTGGCCCAGCTGGTGTGCTTTGGCGAGGGCCTTGTCGGGTGGCCCGGCAAGGGTCTTGCTGTGGCACGCTGGCCTCCCCGGCAAGGGTCTTGCCGGGTGGCCCGGCAAGGGTCTTGCCGTGGTGCTGGCCTCCCCAAGAAGGGTCTTGCCAGGGGTCTTGTGGGTTTCTTCGGTGAGGATGGTTGCCCTCTTATCCGCATTTGATCTTGAGCATTCTATGTCTTCACAAAGATTTGCATGCCACCACGGAGGTGCCTCCCGAGCCCTGTCCCAACGCATTTGTCCAGGCATTGGTGGGCTCAAGGGTGGCTCGCTCGGCTGGTGTGGGTGGGCTGCCCCGCAAGGGTCTTGCCTGCCCAGGCAAGGGTCCTTGCCGGGAAAACCTGCTTCGCCCGTCAGATTCTTGTGGCCTTGGTCCTTGTCGTTGCTTCATTTGCCTTGTGGCCTCGGCTTCTTTCCGGCTCCCCCTTCCTGCCGTGTCTGTGCGTGGCCGTGGCGGAAGGCTCTGACTGCCCGTGCACAAGTAAAGGGGTCAAAACAGAGCCCCTACTTTTGTACACCGACAGGAGCCCCCGGGGCTGGGCCACACATAAGTGCAGCACGTTGTTGGGCCAGGCCCAGAACGGTGTGTGGGCAGTCGGGGTGGATCTTTTTTACCGGCCACCGTTTCTGTCCGTCGCGCTCTCACACTCCACGCTGAACGCAGCTGACGCGGGGATCGTGCGCGCGCATGACATGGGCATGCTGGCGTCACCTCGTGGTGGATAGTAAAGAGGTGGCTTGCGCGTCTCTTTGAGACTGCGGGGCCGCCTCCCATTTACTGCCCTCGCTCGGGAACCGTCGTTCCACGCGTCCTATTACGCCCGCCCCTTGCGCCACGTTCGCTGCATGCAGAGCGAATGACAGGCGCAGGGGTCGTGGGTAGTCGCACGCGTGCGGGTCTATTTCCACGCGCCTTCAATGGAGCGGGGAGGGCGGTCGACGGCCCCGCTCGCTGTCACTTCAAGAGGCCGGATTGGCCGAGAGGGGGCGGCCGAGCCTCGCTCCCGCCCCTTTATAAGGAGGGGAACGGGAGGGACGGCGCTCTCAACCTTTTGCCATCTTCCTCTCCCAATCCCTGCTTCCTTTTTTCTCCTGTCACGGCGAGGGGGCGCGGCGACGCTTCATCGGTGGCAGCGAGGGTCTCGGCCCGATAGCGCATCACTCCTCCCCAAGAGCTCGTAGCGGCGGAGCCAGCGTTAGAGGAAGGGGGAGGGGACGAGGTCGAGGCCGCCGTGGTGCCCGAGGGAGAGGAGGACAGGGCGGCAGATCTGCCTCGCCCCCTCCAGCAGTCTTTCCTCTAATGGAGGGCCACGCTGGGGACAACCCCTACGAATTCTTCGTCAGGCTGCGCCATCCGCCGCGCTGTCGCCTTCGCCTTCCGACCCCGTTTGCGCGGGAGATGAAGCTGGATCCGCCGCAAGCGCTGCGGCTACACATGAGGGGTTGTCGGAACAGCGGCACATGGGTCGACGTCGAGTTCCCCACCCCTCATGTCATGTATCTTCACCGAGGGTGGAAGACCTTCGCTCGCCTCCACAGCTTGACGGATGGGCTCGCTCTCCATTTCAAACTAATGGAGGGCGGCCTTCTTTCCGTCAAAATCTTCGGGCACTTCGGGACCCGCGTGAGGTTCTGCGTGCAGAGCTCTTCTGATGATGAAGATTTCTCCTCGAGCGAGAGTGACGAGGAGGACAACGGCAGCGATGGCGAGGCCAGCGGGCGGCAGGATGACGGGTCCGACTAGGCGTCGGGCGCTGCTCCGGGCGGCACCGGTGACCCCATCATCCGTGTCGCCGGCTCCTTGAACTTCTTTGGGTCGTCTCCTTGGGCGGCTGGCGTTGGGAGGCTGCGGAAGAGGAAGAGGGCGGGCGGCAAGGCCGTCAAGTCAGAGTACGCGGGCACCGACGCCTTCGTCGCGTATTGACGTCCTACCGCCTCGTCTTCAAGCTCTGCCTCCGGTGCCGCCATCACCATCCAGCCCTTGGATGGCCACCAATATGTTCTCTTGGTGTCTTCTGCCACCCATAGCTCGCCTAGGCGCCAGTTTTGCCCTCCTGGTTTTCTTGTTCCATTTCCCAAGGAGAGGGACAGGAAAGGGATTACGGGCACCTTATCTCTTTCTAGTTTGTAAGCCTTCGGGCCTTAGTAGAATTTAAAGCTTGTAATCTCATTGCTCATGATTTTCATTTCGTACGAACTGTAGCCGTATGAGATGTTTTTTTTATGAAAAAGGGATGTTTGCCGGGATTTTCGTTCGCGGGAGGAACCCACGACAAGGAGTGAATCCTTGTTATCTTTAAGACAAACATTTTCTTCCCTGGCAACAGGCCTTGCCGTTTCTCCACTTTGCTCGACCTTTCTCACGCTCTTGGCGGAGGCAGGGATGAGGTGGGCTTAGGCCCCCCGTTCCTCTACTTTGCTTCCGCGGCTATGACCAAATCCAGACCCAGGGGATAATCCTCGGGTGCCGAGAAGGGGGAGCACGATAGCTCAGAGATAGAACGGGGTTTCATGTATCCCAGTTCATAACGAAATGCATGATAGAGGATAAAGGACTTATCTGGATCTGCATCCCCCGGAGATCTTGGCTTTCCGCGGAGGGACCCTTGTTCTTGCAGCCCCCGGCAACTCTGGCTTGCCGAGGCCCGGGCGCTGGTCTGTTCCCTTCCTTCCAAAATAGCTCGGCAAGAATACTTACGTGTCCTGCGAACCAAAGGAGACAGAGAAGAACAGAGCCGCGCACTCGACCTCTAAGCTAGGGGTTAGCCGCCGCTAAGCACTATCAACCCTAACCAAGGAAGAGACTCAACCTAGCATGCATGCAATAACTTAGGGCGCCAGCGCTTCGTTTATTTATGCTCAGGGTCTGCGCCTGGCTTTGTACAAAGGGTTGCATGCCTTGCCGGCAAGGCTTGTACAAAAGGGTGGCTCGCCGGGAGGCCCGGCAGCCGCGCCTTATGGGTAAAACTTGCGAAGATGCTCGATGTTCCAGGAGTTACTCACTGGGATGGCATTTTCGGTCTCCAGCCGGACTGCGCCAGGCCTGGTGACTCGTGTTACCCGATAAGGGCCTTCCCACTTTGGCGTCAACTTGTTGGAATTCTTGGCCGACTAAACGTGCCGAAGAACAAGGTCGCCTTCCTCAAAGCTATGGTAGCGGCGCAAGGCTTGCTGGTAGCGTGCTGCTCTCACAGCTGCCCGGAGACGATCTTCCTCAAGGAGCGTCGCGTCATCTTGCCGCAATCGCTCTTGCTCAAGCTCATCATAAGCGAGCACTCGAGGTGACCCGTATATGAGTTCCGTGGGGAGAACTGCTTCTGCCCCGTAAACCAGGGCAAAGGGTGTCTGGCCGGTGGCTCGATTTGGCGCCTCCCGCTTTTGTGCAGTCTGTCAGAAGTCCTTGTCCTCAAGCCTCACAGGACCTCAACATTTGCTCTTTCCGCTTGGCCGTTGCTCCGTGGATGTGCCACGGAAGCAAAACAAACCCTGCTGCCGAGATCCTCAATGTGTTGCATGAAGGCGTGGCTTGCGAACTGTGTGCCGTTGTCAGTGATGATCCTGTTGGGCACCCCAAAACGGCACACTAGTCCCTTTAAGAACTTGACGGCTGACTGTGCTGTCACCTTCCTTACTGTTTCCACTTCTGGCCACTTTGTGAACTTGTCGATTGCGACGTACAAGTACTCAAAGCCCCCGATGGCACGGGGGAAAGGGCCCAGTATGTCGAGCCCCCAGACCGAGAAGGGCCAGGAGAGAGGGATGGTTTGGAGGGCTTGAGCTGGTTGATGAAGCTTCTTCGAATGGAACTGGCATGCTTCACACTTGGTTACTAGTGCCGTCGCATCTTGGAGGGCGGTGGGCCAGAAGAAACCTTGCCGGAAGGCTTTGCCAGCAAGGGCCCTCGACCCTATGTGGGAGCCACAAATGCCACCATGTATCTCTGCCAATAAGTTTAGTCCTTCCTCCCGGGAGATGCACATCAATTTCACCCCATTCGGTCTTCTTCTATACAATACGCTGTCAACGAATTGGTACAGAGCAGACCGGTGGGCTACTCTTTCTGCTTCTTCCTGCTCCTCAGGGAGCTCTCCTTTTTGAAGGAATTGGACGGTGTGTTGTGCCCATGCCAGAGACTGCGGCTCGATGACAAGTACCAAAGGCATCTCTTCTGCCACGGGAGCGACCGCCTCCATGGCCATGACCTGAGGTCCTGCCGGAGTCGGTTGCCCCGCGGCAGGATCGGCATCTGTAGCAACATCTTCGCCGACGGCTCCGGGGAGCTCGGTGGGGAAGTACTTGCCGGGTCCTAGCTTCCTCCGCTTGTTCTGCCCGGTCGATGGTTCAACGGACGACTGGGTTAACTGAAGCACAAAAGTACCTGGTTCCACAGGTAGCTTGAGGGCACCGCCCTTTGACAAGTAATCAGCGATGTCGTTCTTCGCCCGAGGGACATGCTCCGCTTGTATACCGTCAAAGTGTTCTCCAGTTTCCTCACCTCATCTACGTAAGCTTCCATCGACGGGCTTTGATAGTCTTTGTTGATCTGCCTGACGACGAGCTGTGAGTGGCCCCTGACGATGAGCTTTTTAACCCCGTGGTCCGCTGCGATCCTGAGACCGGCAAGCAAGCCCTCGTACTCCGTGGTGTTTTTGGTCGACATCTCCCAGGGGAAGTGCATCTGGATGACGTACTTGAGGTGCTCTCCGGTGGGTGCGACAAGCAGCACACGAGCGCCGGCGCCTTGCAGCGAGAAGGCACCATCAAAGTACATGATCCAGCTATACTCGTTTCCTTGCCCGGAGAGTGGTCTCTCGTACCTCTTCCTTGGGCGCCGAGGTCCATTACGCAACAAACTCCGCCAAGACACCGCTCAATCGTCGAGGTACTTTTTGAACTTTAAACCCAGCTTGATAGCTCCAGGGCCCATTCCACAATCCTCCCCGTTGCATCTGGGTTATGCAGTATCCGTTGCAATGGGAGGCGGGTGACCACCGTGATCTCATGCGCTTGGAAGTAATGGCGCAGCTTCCTCGAAGCCATAAGGAGGCCGAAGAGTAGCTTTTGCACACCTGAGTACCTCGACCTAGCCCCCTGCAAAAGGGAGCTGACGAAGTAAACTGGGTGATGCACCATTTTCTTCTTCTGCGCTTCTTCACCTGGTCGCGTGGGTCCCGTTGCACGGGCGCCAGTCTTGCCGGGGCCGGGGCCGGACCCTGCCAGGGGTTCAGCCTTGCCGGGGCTGAGCCCTGCCAGGGAGAGTTCCGGCCCGCCAACCGTCGACTCTGCCGCTGCTGCTGTCTCCTCATCAACCTCTCTCTGCGCCACTAGTGCGGCGCTAACCACCTGATTCGTTGCCGCTAGATAAAGCAACAACGGTTCTTGTGGTTTGGGCACAACCAGCACTGGGGTAGAGAAGACGTACTTCTTCAAATCTTGCAGCGCCGCCTCGGCCTCTGGGGTCCACTCCATCGGCCCTGCTTTCTTTAAGATCTTGAAAAAAGGAAGGGCACGCTCTGTAAACTTGGAGATGAACCGGCTCATGGCAGCAACGCAACCAATGAGCCGACGCACGTCCTTGATCCGTTTGGGTGCCTCAATCTGCTCAATAGCCTTGATCTTATCTGGGTTTGCTTCAATCCCGCGCTGGGACACAAAGAACCCGAGAAGCTTGCCGGACGGTATGCCGAAGACACACTTCGCAGGGTTCAATTTGAGGTTGATCTTGCAGGTTCCCAAATGTTTCCTCCAGATCTTGCACGAGCGTTGCCTTGTCCTTGGTTTTGACCACTATGTCATCCATATAAGCTTCCATATTTCTATGTAGCTGGGGCTCAAAACCAATTTGGACTGCTCTTGCAAAGTCGAGCCAGTACTCTTCAACCCGAAAGGCATCCGTAAAAAGCAATACGTACCACATGGGTTGATGAATGTTGTCTTTTCCTCGTCTTCCTTTGTCATGAAGATCTGGTGGTATCCTGAGTAGCCCTCCAGGAACGATAAGAGGTCACATCCAGCCGTGGAGTCAACAATTTGGTCGATGCGCGGCAACGGGAAAGGGTCCTTTGGGCATGCCTTATTGATGTCTGTGTAATCAATACACAGCCTCCATTTCCCATTTGCCTTGCGCACCACTACCGGATTGGCCAACCACGTTGGGTGGAGTACTCCTCTCACCAAGCCTGCCGCCTCTAGCTTTCGATTTCCTCTGTGATGAACTCCTGCCTCTCCGAGCTTGCTTCTCGACCTTCGCTGACGGGCGCGCATGAGGACAGTCAGCAAGGTGGTGCTCAATCACGTCCCTGGGAACGCCGGGGATGTCGGCGGCTTGCCATGCAAACACATCGACATTCACCCGCAGGAAGGCGACGATCTTGCTTTCCTATTTGCCGTCGAGGGTGGAGCTTATGATAAAAACTCCCCCCGTACCGTCCTCCTTGATGGGCACCTTCTTGGTCTCTGGTGGCGTGGCTCTGGACTTCTTGCTCTTGCCGGCGGAGCTCTCTGGCACGTCCTCAACGGGAGCGCAGCACCCCGATGAGGTGCGCTTGCCGGAGTGGGTGCTAGGAGTCTCGCCGGTCTTCTTCCCCCCCGGGGCTCCGTCGGCAGGAGCAGGTACCTTAGCGGCAGATGCCGCAACTGCTTCCCGGTAGAGTTGGTCAGCGCAGATCAACGCATCTTTCTTGTCGGAGGGGACAGTGATGATGTTCATCGGCCCGGGCATCTTCAGCATGTTGTAGGCGTAGTGTGAAGCCGCCATGAACTTGGCGATCTTGCGGGCGGCCGAGGATCCCGTTGTAAGGCAAGGGGATCTCGGCTACATCAAAAACAATCCTCTCCGTCATGTGGTTCATCTCACCTCCGAATGTCACGGGCAGCGTGATCTTTCCCTTTGGCTGGCTCCTCCCCGGGTTAACCCCTTGGAACGTACCCGTCTCCTCGAGGTCTCCATCAGGGATCTGCAGCCTTTTAACCACAACGGGCGAGAACAAGTTCAGGCCGACCCCGCCGTCAACCAACATATTTGTCACCTTGAGGTTGCGAATTGTTGGTGAAACCAACAATGGCAAGCACCCGACCGCAGTGGTGCGGTCAGGGTGGTCCTCGATGTCGAAGATGATGCGCGTGCTGGACCATTTCAGAGGCTTCCGTGCATCAAACGATGGCTCCACCGCTGTGATCTCACGCGCCCACTGCTTGAGTTGGCGGTGGGATGAGTGCAGCGAGGCGCCGCCATCGACGCACATGGCCTCTGTGGCTTTGTGAAACTCGTGGTCGCCGGACTCGTCATCCTCGTCATGATCATCGTCGTCCTGCTTCTTGTTGCGGCCCCGGACGGGCCTCTCTTGTTGTCTCCCCTTGCCACCGCGGCCTTCTTGGCCGCCACATTTCTTGCCGGATCCTTCGGCACCATCCGGGCCTTTCTCCTTGTCCCGCCGCTCATACTCGGCTTTCTGCTTCTCGGCGAGCAACTCTACCTGCCAGCAGATTTGGAGGTCGTGGCCCTTGGTGTGGTGGATCTTGCAGTACTGCTTGTCGGAGCCTCCTGGCTTGTCGGCAACCGCCAAGGCCCGGCAAGTGCTGCACCCGGCAATCTCTTTGTCGGGGTCGCTTGCCTTGGTCTTCTTGGTGGTACCGGTGTCGTCGGATCCCTCAACGGCAAGCACGGCCTTTCCCTTGCGCTTCCTATTACGGCGTCGGCCTTTCTTTGCTGGGGTGGCGGTATCGCCAGTGGAATTGGCTTCCGCACCGGCATCTTCGCCAGGGTACTTCCTTCCTTCCTCGGCACGAGCGCACCGATCGGCAAGAACATAGAGCTCGGCCACATCCTTGACCTTGTTCATCGCCAGCTCTTCACGCATCTTGCGATTGTGTACGTTTTGATGGAACGCATCGATCACAAGCAGCGGGATGAACATCGGGATGTTGTACTGCACCAGCTGAACCTTTGGATGTACTTGCGCAGGTTTTCTCCTTCCTTCCGGGGATGATGTGTAAATCACTACGCTGGCCATGAGCTTGGTGACCTCCGGTGAAGGCGCCAACAAACTCATGGCACAGATCCGCCCAAGAAGAGATGGTAACCACCGGCAAGTGCATCAACCATGACATAACATTAGGCTTGAGTGCCAACGGGAAGTAGTTGGCAAGCACCTTGTCGTCGCGGGCCTCGGCAGCTTCCATCGCGATGGTGTAAATGCTGAGGAACTCCGACGGGTGAGTCTTGCCATTGTATTTCTTGCCAACGTCGGGTTTGAACGTACGGTGGGAGGGCCACTGGAATTGCCGCAGCTCACAGGTGAAGGCCGGACAACCCACCTCATAAGGTAGGCCACCGTAGCCTCCCGGCGCTGGGTGGTCTCAGAGCGAGCCCCTGCCCACTTTGTCCGATTGGTGGCGCGGCGTCCGCGTCGGCGCTCGATCGTAGTTTGAGCGTCCTCATGAGCCCGCTCCCGAAGGACTTGGCGCTGATCGTGGTTGGTCCGTGGGTCAGACGACGCGATTGAGATATCATCTCGAGCGTCGCCGCGACGGGCCGACGCCCGGGGCGGTCGGGATGGATGTGGGGAGTACACCGAGGCCGCGTCGCCTCCGGCGTGGCCTCCGCTAGCAGGTGGCAGCCCGGCGGAGCGCCGGTGTAGGACCTTGAAGTATGTCTAGAGGGGGGTGATTAGACTACATGACCCATTAAAAACTTAACCTTTTCCCAATTTTAGACTTTGGCAGATTTTAGCTATCTTTGCACAAGTCAAGCAATCTTCACACAATTCAAGCAAGCATGCAAAGAGTATATAGGCAGCGGAAATTAAAGCATGCAACTTGCAAGAATTTAAAGGGAAGGGTTTGGAGGATTCAAATGAAATTGGAGACACGGATGTTTTTGTCGTGGTTCCGATAGGTGGTGCAATCGTACATCCACGTTGATGGAGACTTCAACCCACGATAGGTAGCAGTTCTTGTGAGTCCACGGAGGGCTCCACCCACGAAGGGTCCACGAAGAAGCAACCTTGTCTATCCCACCATGCCCGTCGCCCACGAAGGACTTGCCTCACTAGCGGTAGATCTTCACGAAGTAGGCGATCTCCTTGCCCTTACAAACTCCTTGGTTCAACTCCACAATCTTGTCGGCGGCTCCCAAGTGACACCTAGCCAATCTAGGAGACACCACTCTCCAAGAAGTAACAAATGGTGTGTTGATGATGAACTCCTTGCTCTTGTGCTTCAAATGATAGTCTCCCCAACACTCAACTCTCTCTCATGGGATTTTGATCTGGTGGAAAGAAGATTTGAGTGGAAAGCAACTTGGGAGGGCTAGAGATCAAGATTCATATGGTAGGAATGGAATATCTTGGCCTCAACACATGAGTAGGTGGTTCTCTCTCAGAACTGGTAAGTTGGAAGTGTAGGTTTGTTCTGATGGCTCTCTCCACGAATGAAGAGGAGGTGGAGTGGTATATATATCCTCCACACAAAATCTAACCGTTACACACAATTTACCAAACTCGGTGGGACCGAATCAACAAACTCGGCCGGACCGATTCAGTAAACCTAGTGACCGTTAGTGATTTCGGTGGGACCGACATGCAACTCGGTAGGACCGATATGGTTAGGGTTAGGGCATAACGTAATCTCGGTGAGACCAATTACACAAACTCGGTGAGACCGATTTTGGTAATTAGCTAACCAGAGAGTTGGTCAGGTAAACTCGGTGGGACCGATTCGCTCTTTTCGGTGGGACCGAAATGTTACGAAAGGGAAACAGAGAGTTTACATTGCAATCTTGGTGGGACCGATCGCTCACTTCGGTTAGACCGAAAAAGTTCTGAAGGAAAAAGAGAGATTACAATCCCATCTCGGTGAGACCGAGATCCCTATCGGTGAGACCGATTTGCCTAGGGTTTGTGGCAGTGGCTATGACATTTGAAATCGGTGGCGCCGGATAGAAAGAATCAGTAGGACCAATTTTGACTTTGGGTTTAGGTCATATGTGGAAGTGAGAAAGTAGTTGAGGGTTTTTGGAGCATATCACTAAGAACTTGAAGCAAGAGGCTCATTAAGCAACACCTCATCCCTCCTTGATAGTATTGGCTTTTCCTATAGACTCAATGTGATCTTGGATCACTAAAATGTAAAATGTAGAGTCTTGAGCTTTTGAGCTTGAACCAATCATTTGTCCTTAGTATTTTGAGGGATCCACTTTCATCATCCATGCCATGCTATTCATTGAGCTTTCCTGAAATATTTGTCTTGGAATAGCATTAGCTCAATGAGCTATATGTTGTTATAAATTACCAAAACCACCTAGGGATAGTTGCACTTTCAATCTCCCCCTTTTTGGTAATTGATGACAACATATAGATCAAAGCTTCGACAAATGATAATAAGATTGAAAAACATCATCGCTTTGAGAGGTATGTGATAAGCGAGAGCTCCCCCTAAATTTGTGCATAGTTTAAGATTTGCTTTGGACTGCAAATGCACAAGGAATTAGGCTCATGGGTTACTCTTCCATGTCACATACATCTTGGTGGAGCGCTCAAAATAATAAAGATTGAGTACATGCACTCATCACCAAGCAAAGTGAATGATCATATAAGGATAAGTAAGATAATATCATGTAACAAGCATAAGTGTAGCTTATGATCAAACACATGATCATCAATTTCTCACAGACAATAGCATAGTATCTCAAGCAATCAAAAGCAAACAAAGTTCAACCAAGAAGACACGAGAGAACAAAAGCAAACTCTCTCTCTCGAAGCCTATGATCTATACATTTTTCTCCCCCTTTGGTAACAAGTTACCAAAAAGTTCCTAGAAAATGCATAGTACGATATCGTCTCTCAGGCTTGGTCTTCAGTTGGTTGTGTAGAGATGGCTCCTTGGACGAAGACTTCAGTTGAAGTGGATGGAGCTGAAGGAGTTGGTGCTGGAGCTGGTTGCACTGGAGCTGTAGCTGGTGCAGATGTAGTTGTTGGGGAACGTAGCATAAATTCAAAATTTTCCTACGTGTCACCAAGATCTATCTATGGAGAAACTAGCAAAAGGGAAGGAGAGTGCATCTTCCTACCCTTGTAGATCGCTAAGCGGAAGCGTTCAAGAGAACGGGGTTGAAGGAGTCGTACTCGTCGTGATCCAAATCACCGGAGATCCGAAAGTGCGAGCAGACGACACCTCCTCGTTCAACACACGTACAGCCCGGTGGACGTCTCCCATGCCTTGATCCAGCAAGGAGAGAGGGAGAGGTTGAGGAAGACTCCATCCAACAGCAGCACAACGGCGTGGTGGTGGTGGAGGAGCGTGGCAATCCTGCAGGCTTCGCCCAAGCACCCACGGGAGAGGAGGAGGTGTCACGGGAGGGAGGGAGGCGCCAGGCTCATGTGTGGATGCCCTCCTCCCTCCACTATATATAGGGGCAAGGGAGAAGGGGAGGCGCAGCCTTTTCCCCTTCCTCCAAGGAAGGGGTGCGGCCAAGGGAGGGAGGAGTCCATCCTCCCAAGGCACCTTGGAGGTGCCTTCCCCTTGAGGACTCTTCCTCCCCAAGTTTCCTTGGCGCATGGGCCTCTTGGGGCTGGTGCCCTTGGCCCATATAGGCCAAGGCGCACCCTACAGCCCATGTGGCCCCCCGGGGCAGGTGGACCCCCGGACCCCTTTCGGCACTCCCGGTACAATACCGATAAAGTGCGAAACCTTTCCGGCGACCAAAATAGGACTTCCCATATATAAATCTTTACCTCCGGACCATTCCGGAACTCCTCGTGACGTCCGGGATCTCATCCGGGACTCCGAACAACATTCGGTAACCACATACAAATTTCCTTTATAACCCTAGCGTCATCGAACCTTAAGTGTGTAGACCCTACGGGTTCGGGAGACATGTAGACATGACCGAGACGTTCTCCAGTCAATAACCAACAGCGGGATATGGATACCCATGTTGGCTCCCACATGTTCCACGATGATCTCAGCGGATGAACCACGATGTTAAGGACTCAATCGATCCCGTATACAATTCCCTTTGTCTAGCGGTATTGTACTTGCCCGAGATTCGATCGTCGGTATACCGATACCTTGTTCAATCTCGTTACCGGCAAGTCTCTTTACTCGTTCCGTAACACATCATCCCGTGATCAACCCCTTGGTCACATTGTGCACATTATGATGATGTCCTACCGAGTGGGCCCAGAGATACCTCTCCGTTTACACGGAGTGACAAATCCAGTCTCGATTCGTGCCAACCCAATGATACTTTCGGAGATACCTGTAATGCACCTTTATAGCCACCCAGCACGTTGTGACGTTTGGTACACCCAAAGCATTCCCTACGGTATCCGGAGTTTCACAATCTCATGGTCTAAGGAAAAGATACTTGACATTAGAAAAGCTTTAGCATACGAACTACGATCTTTGTGCTATGCTTAGGATTGGGTCTTGTCCATCACATCATTCTCCTAATGATGTGATCCCGTTATCAATGACATCCAATGTCCATGGTTAGGAAACCGTAACCATCTGTTGATCAACGAGCTAGTCAATAGAGGCTTACTAGGGACATGGTGTTGTCTATGTATCAACACATTTATTTGTGTTTCCTATCAATACAATTATAGCATGGATAATAAACGATTATCATGAACAAGGAAATATAATAATAATAACTAATTTTTTATTGCCTCTAGGGCATATTTCCAACAGTCTCCCACTTGCACTAGAGTCAATAATCTAGTTCACATCGTCATGTGATTAACACTGACATGTCACATCGCCATGTGACTAACACCCAAAGAGTTTACTAGTGTCTCAGAACTAGTTCACATCATCATGTGATTTAGACTCAATGAGTTACGAGGTTTGATCATGTTTTGCTTGTGAGAGAGGTTTTAGTCAGCGGGTTTTAGTCAACGGTCCGAACCTTTCAGATCCGTGTGTGCTTTGCAAATTTCTAGGTCATATTATAAATGCTGCTTCCACGCTCCACTTGAAGCTATTCCAAATGGTTGCTCCACTATACGTATCCGGTTTACTACTCAGAGTCATTCGGATAGGTGTTAAAGCTTGCATCGACGTAACCCTTTACGCCGAACTCTTTATCACCTCCATAATCGAGAAAACATGTCCTTATTTACTCCAAGGACAATTTTGATCATTGTCCAATGATCCATTATCGGATCATTCTTGTACCCCTTTGATCGACTCATGGCAAGGCACACTTCCGGTGCGGTACACAAAGATAGCATACTATAGAGCCTACGTCTGAAGCATAGGGACGACCTTCGTCCTTTCTCTCTTTTCCGCCGTGGTCGAGCTTTAACTCTTAACTTCATACCTTACATCTCGTGCAAGAACTCCTTCTTTGGTCGATCCATCTTGAACACTTTCAAGATCATGTCAAGGTATATGCTCATTTGAAAGTACCATTAAGCATTTTTTATCTATCCTTATAGATCTTGATGCTCAATGTTCAAGTAGCTTAATCCAGGTTTTCCATTGAAAAACACTTTTCAAACAACCCTATATGCTTTCTACATCATTTACGATCAACAATATGTCAACAACATATACTCATCGTAAATTCTATAGTGCTCCCACTCACTTCTTTGGAAATACAAGTTTATCATAAACTTTGTATAAACCCAAAATCTTTGATCATCTCATCAAAGCGCACATTCCAACTCCGAGATGCTTACTCCGGTCCTTAGAAAGGATCATTGGGCTAGCATACCTTTTAGCATCCTTAGGATCGACAAAACTTTTACGATAGTATCACATACAACCTTTCCTTACGTAAACCGATAAGGAAACTCGTTTGACATCCATCTGCCAGATTTCATAAATGCAGCTTATGCTAACATGATTCCGACGGACTTAAGCATCGCTACGGATGAGAAAATCTCATCGTAGTCAACTCCTTGAACTTGTGAAAAAAAATTCGCCACAAGTCGAGCTTCATAGACGGTGACATTACCGTCCACGTCTGCCTTCTTCTTAAAGATCCATTCATCTCAATGGCTTGCCGATCATCGGGCAAGTCCACCAAAGTCCATGCTTTGTTACGATATATGGATACTATCTCGGATTTCATGGCCTCTAACCATTTGTCGGAATTTGGGCCCACCATCGCTTCTCCATAGCTCGTAGGTTCATTGTTGTCTAGCAACATGACCTTTAAGACAGGATCACCGTACCACTCGGAAGCAGTACGCGTCCTTGTCGTCCTACGAGGTTCGGTAGTGACTTGATCCAAAGTTTCATGATCACTATCATAAGCTTCTACTTCAATTGGTGCAGGTGCCACGGGAACAACTTCTTGTGCCCTGCTACACACTAGTTGAAGTGATGGTTCAATAACCTCATCAAGTCTCCACCATCCTCCCACTCAACTTTTCGAGACGAACTTTTCCTCGAGAAAGGACCCGATTCAAGAAGCAATCCCTATTGCTTCCGGATCTGAATTAGGAGGTATACCCAACTGTTTTGGGTGTCCTATGAAGATGCATTTGTCCGCTTTGGGTTCGAGCTTATCAACCTGAAACTTTTCCACATAAGCGTGGCAGCCCCAAACTTTTAAGAAATGACAGCTTAGGTTTCTCTAATCCATAGTTCATACGGTGTCATCTCAACGGAATTACGTGGTACCCTATTAAAGTGAGTGCGGTTGTCTCTAATGCCTAACCCATGAACGATAGTGGAAATTCGATAAGAGACATCATGGTACGCACCATATCCAATAGAGTGCAACTATGATGTTCGGACACACCATCACACTATGGTGTTCCAAAGTGGTATTAATTGTGAAACAATTTGCACGATGTCTTAATTGTGTGCCAAAACTTCGTAACTCAGATATTCATCTCTATGATCATATCATAGACATTCTATCCTCTTGTCACGAAGATCTTAAACTTCACTCTGAAATTACTTGAACCATTCAATAATTTAGACTTGTGTTTCATCAAGTAAATATACTCAACATCTACCGAATCATCTGTGAAGTAAGAACATAACGATATTCATCAGATGCCTCAGACTTATTGGACTGCACACATCAAAATGTGTTACTTCCAACAAGTTGCTATCTTGTTCCATCTTCTTTGAAACCGAGGCTTTTCAGTCATCTTGCCCATGTGGTATGTTTTGCATATCTCAAGTGATTCAAAATCAAGTGAGTCCAAACGATCCATCTGCATGGAGTTTCATCATGCGTATACACCAATAGACATGGTTTGCATGTCTCAAACTTTTCAAAACGAGTGAGTCCAAAGATCCATCAACATGGAGCTTCTTCATGCGTTTTATACCAATATGACTTATATGGCAGCGCCACAAGTAAGTGGTACTATCATTACTATCTTATACTTTTGGCATGAAAATGTGTATCACTACGATCGAGATTCAATAAACCATTTATTTGGGTGCAAGACCATCGAAGGTATTATTCAAATAAATAGAGTAACCATTATTCTCCTTAAATGAATAATCAGATTATGTATAGACATAATCCAATCATGTCTATGCTCAACGCATAAACACCAAATAACAATTATTTAGGTTTAACACCAATCTCGATGGTAGAGGGAGCGGGCGATGCTTGATCACATCAACCTTGGAAACACTTCCAACACATATCGTCACTCACCTTTAGCTAGTCTCCGTTTATTCCGTAGCCTTTTATTTCGAAAGTTACTAACACTTAGCAACCGAACCGTATCTTAATACCACGGTGCTACTAGGAGTACTAGTAAAGTACACATTAACATAATGTATATCCAATATACTTCTATCGACCTTGCCGGCCTTCTTATCTACCAAGTATCTAGGGTAATGCTGCTCCAAAGGCTGTTCCCTTATTACAGAAGCACTTAGTCTCGGGTTTGGGTTCAACCTTGGGTTTCTTCACTAGAGCAGCAGCTGATTTGCTGTTTCATGAAGTATCCCTTCTTGCCCTTGCCCTTCTTGAAACTAGTGGTTTCACCAACCATCAACAATTGATGCTCCTTCTTGACTTCTACTTTCGTGATGTCAAACAACGCGAATACCTCAAGGATCATCATCTCTATCCTTGATATGTTATAGTTCATCACGAAGCTCTAGCAGCTTGGTGGCAATGACTTTGGAGAAACATCACTATCTCATCCGGAAGATCAACTCCCACTCGACTCAAGTGATTGTTGTGCTCAGACAATCTGAGCACAAGCTCAACGATTGAGCTTTTCTCCCTTAGTTTGCGGTGCTAAGAAAATCGTCGGAGGTCTTATACCTCTTGACGTGGGCACGAGCTTGAAATCCCAATTTCAGCCCTTGAAACATCTCATATGTTCCGCGACGTTTCGAAAACGTCTTTGGTGCCTCAATTCTAAACCGTTTAACTGAACTATCACGTAGTTATCAAAACGTGTATGTCCGATGTTCGCAACATCCACAAACGATGTTTTGGGGTTCAGCTCACTGAGCGGTGCATTAAGGACATAAGCTTTCTCTTGATCGCATAATTGCTACTTTCAACTTTCAACTATATTTTCTCTAGGAACATATCTAAACAGTGGAACTAAAGAGCGAGCTTACGACATAATTTGCAAAAGGTCTTTTGACTATGTTCAAGATAATTAAGTTCATCTTATGAACTCCCACTCAGATAGACATCCCTCTGGTCATCTAAGTGATTACATGATCCGAGTCAACTAGGCCGTGTCCGATCATCACGTGAGACGGACCCGTCAACATCTGTGAACAGCTTCATGTTGATCGTATCTACTATACGACTCATGCTCGACCTTTCGGTCTCTGTGTTCCCGAGGCCATGTCCGTACATGCTAGGCTCGTCAGAGTTAACCCCAAGTGTTTTTGCTGTGTAAATCTGTCTTACACCCGTTGTATGTGAACGTAAGAATCCATCACACCCGATCATCACGTGGTGCTTAGAAGCGACGAAGTGTAGCAACGGTGCACGGTCGGGGAGAACACTTCTTGAAATTTGTGTAAGGGATCATCTTATTTACTACCGTCGTTCTAAGTAAACAAGATGCATAAACATAATAAACATCACATGCAATTATATAGTAGTGACATGATATGGCCAATATCATATTGCTCCTTTTGATCTCCATCTTGAGGGCTCCATGATCATCATTGTCACCCGCATGACACCATGATCTCCATCATCATGATCTCCATCATCGTGTCTCCATGAAGTTGTCTCGCCAACTTATTACTTCTACTACTATGGCTACGGTTAGCAATAAAGTAAAGTAATTACATGGCGTTGTTCAATGACACGCAGGTCATACAATAAATAAAGACAACTCCTATGGCTCCTGCCGGTTGTCATACTCATCGACATGCAAGTCGTGAATCCTATTACAAGAACATGATCAATCTCATACATCACATATCATTCATCACATTCTTCTTGGCCATATCACATCACATAGCATACCCTGCAAAAACAAGTTAGACGTCCTCTAATTGTTGTTGCATGTTTCTGATGGCTGCTATGGGTTTCTAGCAAGAACGTTTCTTACCTACGCAAAACCACAACGTGATATGCCAATTGCTATTTACCCTTCATAAGGACCCTTTTCATCGAATCCGTTCGACTAAAGTGGGAGGCGGCACCGCTAGCCACCTTATGCACCAAGTGCATGTCGGTCGGTGGAACCTGTCTCACGTAAATGCGTGTAAGGTCGGTCCGGCCGCTTCATCCCACAATACCATCGAAACAAGATTGGACTAGTAACGGTAAGCATATTGAACAAAATCAACGCCCACAACTACTTTGTGTTCTACTCGTGCAAAGAATCTACATAATAGACCTAGCTCATGATGCCCTTTGTTGGGGAACGTAGCATAAATTCAAAATTTTCCTACGTGTCACCAAGATCTATCTATGGAGAAACTAGCAACGAGGGAAGGAGAGTGCATCTACATACCCTTGTAGATCGCTAAGCGGAAGCGTTCAAGAGAACGGGGTTGAAGGAGTCATACTCGTCGTGATCCAAATCACCGGAGATCCGAGTGCCGAGCAGACGGCACCTCCGCGTTCAACACACGTACAGCCCGGTGGCGTCTCCCATGCCTTGATCCAGCAAGGAGAGAGTGAGAGGTTGAGGAAGACTCCATCCAACAGCAGCACAACGGCGTGGTGGTGGTGGAGGCGTGGCAATCCTGCAGGGCTTCGCCCAAGCACCTACGGGAGAGGAGGAGGTGTCACGGGAGGGAGGGAGGCGCCAGGGCTCATGTGTGGATGCCCTCCCTCCCTCCACTATATATAGGGGCAAGGGAGAAGGGGAGGCGCAGCCTTGCCCCTTCCTCCAAGGAAGGGGTGCGGCCAAGGGAGGGAGGAGTCAATACTCCCCAAGGCACCTAGGAGGTGCCTTCCCACTTGAGGACTCTTCCCACCCCAAGTTTCCTAGGCGCATGCGCCTCTTCCGGCTGGTGCCCTAGGGCCATATAGGCCAAGGCGCACCCCCTACAGCCCATGTGGCCCCCCGGGGCAGGTGGACCCCCCCGGTGGACCCCCGGACCCCTTCGGCACTCCGGTACAATACCGATAAAGTGCGAAACCTTTCCGCGACCAAAATAGGACTTCCCATATATAAATCTTTACCTCCGGACCATTCCGGAACTCCTCGTGACGTCCGGGATCTCATCCGGGACTCGAACAACATTCGGTAACCACATACAAACTTCCTTTATAACCCTAAGCGTCGCCATCGAACCTTATGTGTAGACCCTACGGGTTCGGGAGACATGTAGACATGACCGAGACGTTCTCCAGTCAATAACCAACAGCGGGATCTGGATACCCATGTTGGCTCCCACATGTTCCACGATGATCTCATCGGATGAACCCACGATGTCAAGGGCTCAATCGATCCCGTATACAATTCCCTTTGTCTAGCGGTATTGTACTTGCCCGAGATTCGATCGTCGGTATACCGATACCTTGTTCAATCTCGTTACCGGCAAGTCTCTTTACTCGTTCCGTAACACATCATCCCGTGATCAACCCCTTGGTCACATTGTGCACATTATGATTATGTCCTACCGAGTGGGCCCAGAGATACCTCTCCGTTTACACGGAGTGACAAATCCCAGTCTCGATTCGTACCAACCCAATGAGATACTTTCGGAGATACCTGTAATGCACCTTTATAGCCACCCGATTACGTTGTGGCGTTTGGTACACCCAAAGCATTCCTCACGGTATCCGGAGTTGCACAATCTCATGGTCTAAGGAAAAGATACTTGACATTAGAAAAGCTTTAGCATACGAACTACGATCTTTGTGCTATGCTTAGGATTGGGTCTTGTCCATCACATCATTCTCCTAATGATGTGATCCCGTTATCAATGACATCCAATGTCCATGGTTAGGAAACCGTAACCATCATGCTGATCAACGAGCTAGTCAATAGAGGCTTACTAGGGACATGGTGTTGTCTATGTATCCACACATGTATCTGAGTTTCCTATCAATACAATTATAGCATGGATAATAAACGATTATCATGAACAAGGAAATATAATAATAATAACTAATTTATTATTGCCTCTAGGGCATATTTCCAACAGTAGTAACTCTGGTGTCTGTCACTGGCTCTGCAGCTGATCTCTGAGCTCGAGGCACTCTTGCAAATGCATCAGTGGTTGTTCTGCCCTTCCTCTCCTGCATGTCATCCTGTAGCTGCTCCACAACTGACTGAATCTCAGTTACTTTGATATCTAAATCATAGAATTTTTGTTCCATGATTCTTTCTAGGCTCTCCTGGTTTTGAGTTAGGGTGGCCAACCCCTTCTCAATCCTCAGAGTTGATGCTATCATGTAACCAAGTTGGTCCTGCTTGCTCTTCAAAAAGTACTTAGATGCCTCCGCTAGAGTTGGCATCTTGGCAGCCTTCTCTTTCTTTGCTTTCTCCTTCTTCTCTTGAGCTTGTACTGATGATGGTTCATTCCCATTCATTACAACTTGATTGTCCTCAAAGTCTGGATAGAGAACAAAGTGTTCCTTATCCAACAGATATTTTCCTGTGCCCATCTTTGAGTTAATCAACTCCTGAATTTGTGGGGCATATCCACAACTTCGTTTTTGGTCTGCTGCTGTCCTCTCGATAGTCTCAGCTATGAGGCTCATGACCTTGAATTTCTGTGGCACATCAAATATGTGTAGCAATTTAATTGCATGCCCTCTGATCATGTTGTGGTCACCTGACTTGGGCAAAAGAGTGTGCCTTAAGATCCAGTTGATCGTTGGCAGCCACGATGAAGAAAGTGGACTGACCCAAACTTGAAAGTTTCAAGGGCTTCGTCTGGGATCTCCTTGTACATCTGAGACATAGAATTGTGATCCATCTTTTTCTTGGCATAGACGTCCAAGTCATCTTCACTCTCCTTTGGGGCATTGATCAGATTGGCCCATTCCTCAATGGTTGATTGGTATATCGTTCCTTCAGGCATCCAAACAATTCTGCCATCTGGATAGAAATGTGTTGTGGAGTAGAATTGCATAATGAGCTCATCATTCCAGTTTGTGAGCTTCTACCCAACAAAATCTACAACTCCACACGCACTGAAGCTGTCATATACTCCTGGATAATGTTCTTCATTTTCCTTCATGTAGGTCCAGTCGACCCACCTCATATCACACACTATTGGCTTCTTGTCCAACAGGATTGTCTCATAGAAATCCTGCTGTTCCTTTGTGTGGAACCTGTAATCAACAGCAGTCCTTCTCCTGGTGGCATATGGATCTGACTCTCTCCATAGCCTTAACCCTGAATCTCTCCTGATCTTCATGTTCTCAGCCACAGGATGAGCATCGTTGTGGTCTGGAATCTTGGGTTTGAGCTTCCTCAGGACTTGTCCTTCATCATCTTCCTCAGCAGAAACATCAGGCACTAGGGCCTTGTTCTTCTCAGCAGCTGGTATACTCCTGGTATTCCTCTTAGGCGCACTCTTGGGCTTGGAGGCAGCTTTGGGTGCATCTTTAGGCTTTGATGTTGCAGCCTCTGACCTTATAGCATCACCCATCAGCTTCTGTACCTTGGGTGCTGGTGCAGCAACCTCTTCTTCTTCCATCATGGAAGGCTTTCCAATCACTCTGGCCATGGTCTTCTTGACCCTTTCCTTCCTTTTCTTTCCTTCTGCAGCAGGCTCTTTGGGTTGGGATTCCAAAGATGCTTGAGTGGAGGCTCTGGCTTTAGACATGGGTTGTCTTCCTGCCGCCTTTTGATCTTCATCCACGGCTTAACTGCAATTGAGTACAGTACTCCTTCTTAAGCACCTTCTTCTTTGAAATTGCCTCATCCTCTACTGCCACATAATCCTCATCCTCAGACTCTGAGGTTTTCTTCTTCCTTGTCCTGGTGGCAGCTTTGGGCAAATTGCTGGGAGTGCTTCTGCTTCCTTCATCTGAGCTGCTGGAGGGACTAGTGCCCTCACTCATGTCAATCTGCTCTTCTTCCCTGTTCTGACTGTCACTTTGGTCTGACATGATGCAAGCACTGACTGCTGACCCTGTGAATAGTTATAGATGAGATAGAGTGGATGAGCATCACAAAATGCAGAGATTTTTGCAAAAGAATGATTCAAAAAACTTAGTTTTAGTTTTCCACATAAAGCATTTCGGATCAACCGATTTTCAAACTCGGTGATACCGAAGCAGTTTTGGAACCTAAACTAGTGAACTCGGTCAGACCGAGTCACAGTTCGGTGGCACCGAGACTGCTAGGGTTTCACAAAGTCCTACAATCGGTCACACCGATTAGCAATTCTCGGTCAGGCCGAGAGTTACCAGTGCAATGGCGTTAGCCGAATTGGTGGGACCGAGTTTTTCAACTCGGTGGGTCCGAGATAGTTTCGGCGGAAACCTAACCCTAAATTTTCAAATCGCATCTATTCTAAGGATTGTTTTGACTGGATAGAGGTGTTTCAATCGTGGCAAGAATCATAATGAACACAATGTGCTGAGAATCAGACGAAGATAGCACTGTGATCGAGTTCATACCCTAGTTCGGCAATGAACTTGCTACGGCGGCAACGGCGGAGATGAAATCCGTTGACGGCGCCGGAGATCAGCGACAGGAGGCGGCTGGCAACGAAGTCGACGATCCGGAGACCTAGTAGGCAGAGCGAGCTATGCGCGGGCGAAGAGTTTCGGAGAAAGTTTTCCAAAATTTTGCCCGTGTGAATATATAGCCCAACAACATCGGTGTGGTAGAGTGGAACAACTCGGTGGCACCGAGATGCATAACTTGTTAGCGATTCTGACAACTTCGGTGTGACCGAAAAGTTCAAATCGGTTGCACCAAGATTGAAAACCTAGATCGACTTAGTGATCTCGGTATGACCGAAATGGAGGAATCGGTCAGACCGAAAAGCACAAAGAAGTTTTGGAAGTTTAAGTCTATGACGAATCGGGGACTCCGAGTGCTCCTCACACAGTGTGGTTCGAATCTGACTTGATCAAATTTTGTGATGTAGCATGAATAGAGTTTGAGACGAGAAAAGCATAGTTAGCTAGAGAAGGTTCTTAGGCATTCTTGTCCATCCACTTGGCCAAAGAAAAAGAAACTAATCAATCAAAACAAGTGGATGTCCTCAAATGAGTAAAATATGCAACCAACATGCTCACACAATAAAATGACAAATGAAATATGTGGCAAGGCATGCACAACCAATTCTAGCATCTATCATACAATTGGCGATGACTAGGTCATCTATATATGAGTATATTGACTTAGGAATGAAATGAGAACATTTGATCATAGGTCATACTCATCGTTTAAGCTCAAGTGGGGTTACCACTTTTACATAATGCATTGATGTGTTCACATCATTAGAGTTGCTTTGACTCAATTCTTAGAGTTAAGCTCCCCCTAGATGTGAGATCCCCTTAGAGGGATGAACTAACCTTGGGTTTTGTCGATGATGACTTCATGTAGGTGTTGAAGATGTGGATGCTCAATGTTGATGTAGATCATTTGGAGCAATCCTTTGGAGTGAGTTGCACTTTCAATACCTACATGGGTTAGTCCCACAAGGAATAAACAATAATATCCATAGACATAGAGTGATGCACACACAAGATGATGTCCATGAAAACATTAGGTTACCTTGTCCCTTGCCTTACCAACATGAGGTTTTGTGACTCCTTGAACTAGTGCAAGATATGGAAGTTGATTGCACTTGTCCTTGCCATAATGATATGAGTGAGGAATGTTGGCGGATTCACCCTCAAGAACTCTCTAGTTCTTCTTCTTCGGGATCCACATCATCTTGATGGGAATCCTTGGAGTTGTAGTTGTACTTGATGAAGTAGAACTTGACGTAGTCTTGGGAACCCACTTGACCAATGCCTTAGGTGCTTCTTCAAATGCATCAATCTCCTCTTGAAGCTTGTCCTTGCCTTTGTTCTTGTGGTCTTGTGGTGGAAGATCATCTTGTGCTTGTGTTCCCTTGAAGGAAGTAGGATCATACTTCTCTTGTTGAGGAACAAACTTCGTCTTGGGGTAATGATCTTTTTCCCACTCAACTCCATTGGCATTGAACTTTCGTTCAAAACCAACACCTTGATTCTTCTGGTGTCTTCCTTGCTTGCGTACAATTTCCTCGAATTGCTTACTCCCAGCAAGGCTCTTGTATACACCTTTCTCTATAATTCCCTTCAATAAGCTATTTTTTTTTGCTCAAGTGTAACTTGGCTAAGAGAATCATTAGTGGAATCAAGAGAACTACTAGAAGCAACAATATTGGATTTAGCATTATTATTCTTACTACTAGAGGAAGGATCCTTCTTGTTCTTGTTACTAGACTTGACTTGAGGCATGTAAGTAGATTAGAGTAAACGCTTGGCAATGTAAGAAGAACTTTTCTTACGGAGATCATCATTGATTTCCTTTAAGAACTCATGCTCTTGCTCAAGATTGAGCTTTTCAAAGCGTAACTTCTCATGAGCCCTTAAAAGTTCTCGATGATCTTTGAAGATAGTTTCATGAGCTAACTTAAGAGTGTTTAGTTCTTTAGTTAGAAGCTCAATCTTCTCCTTATCATTGTCATTCATTTTATCCTGATTAGCATGATTAATTGACGTTTCATCATAGTATTCATCACTAGAGTTGTCAATAAGTAAATCATCATCACCTAACAAGTCATCTTCATCACTATTAAAATCAACATACTGGGTGTGTTACCTTAGGACCTTTGGCCATGAAGCATCTTCCAATTCCTTCATTTGGTGAATCAAATATGTCGTAGGAGTTGGTTGACACAAGTGCTAGACTGGCAACACCTTCATCTTGAGTATGTTGGTCGGAGTGATAGCTTCTCTCGGAGTGATTGTCGGAGTCGGAGCCGGATACCCATTCACCAACATGAGCTTGATGTCTTCGTTTAGTGTAGCTTTTTGATGACTTGTCCTTCCTTTCCGAATCCTTGCTTCTCCGTGAGGGTCTTTGTTCATAACGATCATCTCTATTCCTTCTCTCTCTTGGTGGTGATTCTTCTCTTCTACTTCTTATTTTTGGAGAATCTTCTCTTCTTTTGTAGGGTGCCGCACACTCATTGGAATAGTGTCCGGGTCTCCCACAATTGTAGCAATTGCACTCTCGACTAGAATATCTTTTTTCATTGTATGACCTTGACTTCGAGCTTCTTTCTTTGCTTCTACTCTTGTAGAATTTGTTGAAGTTCTTCACCATTAATCTCAATTCTTCATTGAAAGTTTGTTTCTCACTTGATGATGTGGGGGTTCACATGAGGCTTTGTAAGCACCACTCGACTTGTTGTGAAGTTCCTCCTTATCCTTGAGTGACATCTCATGAGCAACAATTCTTTCAATGACTTCCTTTGGCTTGAGATCTTTGTAATTTGGCATCATTTGGATCAATGTGCACATGGTATCATATTTTCCATCCAATGCTCTTAGGATCTTCTTGATGATGAATCTGTCTGTCATCTCTTCACTTTCTAAGCCGGCAATCTCATTTTTGATAAGAGCAAGCCTAGAGTACATTTCAGCGACACCTTCACCATCCTTCATTTTGAACTTGTCAAGCTGACCTTGGAGCACATCCAACTTGGATTCCTTGACGGAGTCGGTACCTTCATGCATATCAATCAAAGTATCCTAAATTTCCTTTGCATTCTCAAGGCGGCTGATTTTGTTGAATTCTTCGGGGCAAAATCCATTGAAGAGGATATCACAAGCTTGAGCGTTGTATTGCAACATCTTCAATTCATCTGCATTAGCTTCACGGTTCGGTTCTCTCCCATCAAATAATTCACCTTGCAAGCCAATACACAAAATAGCCCAAACGGCGGGGTTATGTCCGAGAATATGCATTTTCATCTTATGCTTCCAACTAGCAAAATTAGTGCCATCAAAGTAAGGACCTCTACGGTGATAATTTCCCTCGCTAGACGCCATACTCTCCTAGGTTGTGAAACCAAGGCTATGACCACCAAAAGCTATGGAAATCAAAGCAAATGGAGACCAACGCTCTGATACCACTTGTAGGACCTTGAAGTATGTCTAGAGGGGGGTGATTAGACTACTTGACCAATTAAAAACTTAACCATTTCCCAATTTTAGACTTTGGCAGATTTTAGCTATCTTTGCACAAGTCAAGCAATCTTCACACAATTCAAGCAAGCATGCAAAGAGTATATAGGTAGTGGAAATTAAAGCATGAAACTTTGCAAGAATGTAAAGGGAAGGGTTTGGAGGATTCAAACGCAATTGGAGACACGGATGTTTTTGTCGTGTTTCCGATAGGTGGTGCTATCGTACATCCACGTTGATGGAGACTTCAACCCACGAAGGGTAGCAGTTCTTGTGAGTCCACGGAGGGCTCCACCCACAAAGGGTCCACGAAGAAGCAACCTTGTCTATCCCACCATGGACGTCGCCCACGAAGGACTTGCCTCACTAGCGGTAGATCTTCACGCAGTAGGCGATCTCCTTGCCCTTACAAACTCCTTGGTTCAACTCCACAATCTTGTCGGAGGCTCCCAAGTGACACCTAGCCAATCTAGGAGACACCACTCTCCAAGAAGTAACAAATGGTGTGTTGATGATGAACTCCTTGCTCTTGTGCTTCAAATGATAGTCTCCCCAACACTCAACTCTCTCTCTCATGGGATTTGGATCTGGTGGAAAGAAGATTTGAGTGGAAAGAAACTTGGGAAGGCTAGAGATCAAGATTCATATGGTAGATGTTGAGGTTAAAGCTACTGAGTGTAAACCGGCCAGGAGGGCCCGGTTCACCCTCGACTATGCTGAAGCCCATGAAGATCCAGAAGATGGCATTTTACTAACGAAGCTTAGAAGCCCACAGCCCAAAGGCGGATTAGGGCCCATAGTGGTAAACCGCCATGACTATGTAAACTTGTAATATAAGTTAGGAAAGGAGAGACCGAGCCGGACACTTTGTATGAGTCGGCCTCGGGGCTCTGTAGACCGGCCGGGCGTCAACCTGTGTATATAAAGGGACGACCCGGCGGCGGTTCAGGGACAACAGACAACAACTCGAGACTCAGGCAAGCGTATTTCGCTCCCTGTTCATCGAAACCCAATCAATCCCATCACAACTAGACGTAGACTTTTACCTTCATCGAAGGGACCGAACTAGTATAAACTCCCGTGTCCCTTGTCCGGTTTAACCCCTTCAAGCTAACCCATTGCGATGGCTCCATGAATAAGTCCTTTCATGAGGACATCTGACGTGTTAATTCCACGATAGTAGGAATGAAATATCTTGGCCTCAACACATGAGTAGGTGGTTCTCTCTCAGAACTGGTAAGTTGGAAGTGTAGGTTTGTTCTGATGGCTCTCTCCACGAATGAAGAGGAGGTGGAGGGGTATATATAGCCTCCACACAAAATCTAACTGTTACACACAATTTACCAAACTCGGTGGGACCGAATCAATAAACTCGGCGGACCGATTCAAGAAACCTAGTGACCGTTAGTGATTTCGTGGGACCGACATGCAACTCGGTAGGACCGATATGGTTAGGGTTAGGGCATAACATAATCTCGGTGAGACCGATTACACAAACTCGGTGAGACCGATTTTGGTAATTAGCTAACTAGAGAGTTGGTCAGGTAAACTCGGTGGGACCGATTCGCTCTTTTCGGTGGGATCGAAATGTTACAAAAGGGAAAGCAGAGTTTACATTGCAATCTCGGTGGGACCGATCGCTCACTTGGTTAGACCGAAGCGTTACGAAGGGAAACAGAGAGATTACAATCCCATCTCGGTGAGACTGAGATCCCTATCGGTGAGACCGATTTGCCTAGGGTTTGTGGCAGTGGCTATGACATTTGAACTTGGTGGCGCCGGATAGAAAGAATCGGTAGGACCGATTTTGACTTTGGGTTTAGGTCATATGTGGAAGTGAGAAAGTATATGAGGGTTTTTGGAGCATATCACTAAGCACTTGAAGCAAGAGGCTCATTAAGCAACACCTCATCCCTCCTTGATAGTATTGGCTTTTCCTATAGACTCAGTGTGATCTTGGATCACTAAAATGTAAAATGTAGAGTCTTGAGCTTTTGAGCTTGAGCCAATCCTTTGTCCTTAGTATTTTGAGGGATCCACTTTCATCATCCATGCCATGCCATTCTTTGAGCTTTCCTGAAATATTTGTCTTGGAATAGCATTAGCTCAATGAGCTATATGTTGTTATAAATTACCAAAACCACCTAGGGATAGTTGCACTTTCAGCTGGCCGACGGGTTCCACCGGCCGCAGCTTGTCGTCGTTGGCGATGTCGACGAGGCTCCGGACGGTGGTCCTCCATTTGTCGAGCTTCTCTGCAGCGGGAGGAAAATTGAGGAGCAGCTGCGCGCGCTAGGGCTTCCGCTGGCATGGGTGGCGGCGAAAGCTGGGTGGACTGCAATGCGCCTCGACTTCTAACCATGTTAGAAGGAGCTGCGTCGCAGCTCCACAGCCGTTCGCCACCTCCAGCAGCACCTCAGCGCGCATGCTGGCCCTCTCCTTCATGTGACGGACGCACGGGACTCTTCCCAGGGCGGCGCGCAGGGTCACTAGCAGGGTGACGCTGCTCATCACGCACAACCTGAGAGGAGCGCGCCGTGGCCGCCGGTGTTGGTGCTTTGAAGATCGCCATGCCGCCGCGTGGCGGGACGGTGGCACCCCTGGAGGGCCCCGCGCCGCCTGCAGGGGGCCCGACTCCGTCTCCAGAGCCCGCGACTGGTGGCTCGCCGCCCGGCGCGTGAACGACGCCGCTCGCCAGGTCCGGACCATTAGGGCGATGTGGATGTTCGCGGGCCGCGCCACGGGTCCTCTCTGCGACTGGCCCGCTGCCGGTCCGTGCCGGTACCAACCCGGTTTCGGACGAACCGATCGTCGTGGTCGCTTTCTTCTTAGGATCCATGGCGATGGAGAATAGCTAAGTCAACTGTTGGACCATATTCTCACAATTCCGCGTCCCTTACCTGGCACGCCAAAGATGTCGGTGGGAAACGACACCTATGGGATCACTGGAATCCCTTCTACGGTTGCGGGGCACGGGGATCGTGAGGAGAGCAGGACCAGCAGACAACACAAAGGGATTTTACCCAGGTTCGGGACGCGAGGATGCGTAAAACCCTAGTCCTGCTTTGGTGGATGTATTGAGTGTTCTTGAGCTCTCAAACTAGCTCTAGGTGCTGCGAGGTTCCAAAGAGCTGAATCCTCTCCCTGGTTGCCTCGGGCCTCCTTTTATAGGGAAAGGGGTCGCCACAGTGGCAAGCAGGAGGTGGAAAGGGTACAGTGTCGCGAGTCTATTGCTAGTATTATAGGACAAGACGCATTTAATGCGAGGCTTAGGTGTCCCTTCGCTTTATTGGGGACGGGGGCGAGGCCCGTCCCGTCCGTCGCCGCTCCTCCTCGCTTCGACACGTGCCCTGGCCAGCGACGCATGCGGTGCCATGTAGGCAGGCAGGCAGCTGAGGTGGTCCGGTGGTGGAGCCTCCATGAAGGATTGCATGCCACCACGCAGTGCACCTTGCCTGGTTGGGTCGGCAGCTGCATGCGAACGGTGGTGAAGACTTATCTGGTGCGGGCCTAGCAGTGGCCCAGCTGGTGTGCTTTGGCGAGCGCCTTGTCGTGTGGCCCGGCAAGGGTCTTGCCGGGTGGCCCGGCAAGGGTCTTGCTGTGGCACGCTGTCCTCCCCGGCAAGGGTCTTGTCGTGGCGCGCTGGCCTCCCCGGCAAGACCCTTGCCGGGGGTCTTGTGGGTTTCTTCGGTGAGGATGGTTGCCCTCTTATCCTCATTTGATATTGAGCATTCTATGACTTCACAAAGATCTGCATGCCACCACGGAGGTGCCTCCCGAGCCTTTTCGCAACGCATTTGTCCGAGCATTGGTGGGCTCAAGGGTGGCTCGCTCGGCTGGTGTGGGCGGGCTGCCCCGGCAAGGGTCTTCTTAGGAGACCCTTGAACTTCTACAGCAAGGTCCTTGCCGGGAAAACCTGCTTCGCCCGTCCGATCCTTGTGGCCTTGGTCCTTGTCATTGCTTCATTTGCCTTGGCCTCGGCTTCTTTCCGGCTCCCCCTTCCTGTCATGTCTGTGCGTGGCCGTGACGGAAGGCTCTGACTGCCCGTGCACAAGTAAAGGGGTCAAAAGCAGAGGCCCTACTTTTGTACACCGACAGAGCGATTCCGCCAGGGGAACTCCCCAGGGGAAATCATTGTCATCATCATCACCAACAACTCTCCTATCTTGGGGAGGGCAATCTCCATCAACATCTTCAACAACACCATCTCCTCTCAAACCCTAGTTCATCTCTTGTGTCCAATCTTTGTATCGGAACTATAGATTGGTGCTTGTGGGTGACTGATGACCCACAAGTATAGGGGATCTATCGTAGTCCTTTCGATAAGTAAGAGTATCGAACCCAACGAGGAGCAGAAGGAAACGATAAGCGTTTTTCAGTAAGGTTTTCTCTGCAAGCACTGAAATAGTAGGTGATAGATAGTTTTGTGATAAGATAAATAGTAACGAGCAAAAAGTAAATAAAGTAAATAAAGTGCAGCAAGGTAGCCCAATGTCGGGGGTTGGCTGCGACATATGCCAAAGGATGGCTTATCATGGAGGGGGCGAGTAGAACGTCGCCGGTGCCTGGAAACGGGATTAGGCGTAGACATGCACGCCGGCGAATCTTACCCAGCTTCAGGGCTCTCCGAGGAGATAACGGCCCTACTGCTGCTCTGCGGGGTCTCCGCATGATCACTATCGTAAGGTGAGTACAATATTGCTCCTTGAGCTGTTCGGGGTGAGGAAGGAGAAGGGCACGGCTAGCTCCTCTCTTCCATCTATGTGTGTGTGTGTAACTACTAGGTTCCAACCCTTTGCATGGGTGCCCCGGGGGGTTTATATAGGCCTACCCCGAGGGTACAATCAATAATCCATTTGGCGCGGGTCCCAGCCGTCGATCTCTTAGGTCGTCGTCTTCTCCGCCGACTCACAGGGGCCCGCCGACTAGTGGGCCCAACGGTGATCGACATGGGGCCGACAGCCCTCGTCCGCCATGGTAGTCTTGCCGGCTGCAGTTACTATAGCAGCGCTTCTAATGGCCTTGAGCTTGGTCGCGAGGGCATGGCTTGATGCCGCCGCTTTGGCGGCGATCGCTGCCATTCCCTGTCATGTCTGGCTAATGGCGCACGGAGCCCGCGGGAAGGGCCGACCGACTCCCGGAGGCCGACTCCAACGGGTCCGTCTTGGGGGCGTTCTCGCCATCTTCTGCACTCCCGCCAACGGGCGGGTCCCGCCGTCTTCGGGTCGTACAGACAGGCCATCGTGGGTACGAGGAATCGCCTGCAGGGGCTGACGTCAGGGTCGGTGTGGCTACAGTGCTGCGCCGGACGGAGATCTCCGTCGGTACGGCGCCCTATGGCCATGCCTGCCCTTTATGAGCGGGGTGGGGACGGGTCGCGAGGCGGCTTTATCCCATCCCGCTCGTAGTCGCTCGAGCAGAGTGGGCCAGTCGGGCCGACTCCCATGGCGGCTTCATTGGAGGTCGGCTGGCTTGGAGTCGGCTTGTCTGAGGCCGTCTTTGGGACTCAGCCTAGAGGCGGTCGGCGACTCTGTCGCCGACTCTCTGGCGGCTCTTCGTCTTGGGGTCTTGAGGCGCGATGCCCGATGTTTGAAAGGTCGAGGCTCGGGTCGCCTACCCGTGGCCCATTACTCCGACAGTAGTCCCGAAGCTGGTGAGGCGCCGAGGCAACATGTCGAGGAGCCTCGGCAAGCTTCATCCCTTTGGTAGAAGAATCTGGACTCGGCCCATTGTCTCCATCTTGAGCCGACTACGGAGTCGGCCTTGCGAGGCCGTCTTGCTCTTCAAAGGTTTGAAGGTCGCAGCGGGATCCGGCGGCGTGCTGATAAGCTTCCCGGCAGCTGCCCGTTCTGGGCCGCCGCCAGCGGCAGGCCGATCTGCCCACCTGCAGCGTGACAAGACAGGCCCGTCGGCGGGGCCCGCCACTACAGCGCCTCGGCGGCAGCCGGATCGCTGCGGTCGTCTTGCGGCGGTTGGGCTCTACGCCGTTCTGCAGCGCGATAACGTCGTGGGTTAAATCGTGGGGGCGTGGGGACGTGGGCGCAGTTAATCCCACGCCCGGCCCCTCGGCTTCGCAGCCTAGGCGCCTATAAGTAGGCGGTGGGAGGGAGGGGGCGGCGACGCACGCGCACCCTCTCTTCCCCGTTCCCTCTTGCTCCTTGCTTCGTCTTCTTGCTCGCTCCGCCGCGCCGAACCTCGCCGCGCCGCAGAGATGAGCTCCTCATCCACTGCCGCGCCTCCCACCGCGCGCTCCGGCGTGTGGGACGGCTCCATCATCGAGTTTCTTCGTCAAACGCGCCGCATCCCCGGCAGCCACCTAGTGCGGACCCGCGCCGCGCTGGAGGGCGAAATCACGCCGGCACCGGAGGAGGGTGAGCGGGTCATTTTCCGCTCGCACCTTATGCGCGGGCTAGGGCTGCCGGCGAGCGGCTTCTTCCTCGCGTTCTTGGAGTTCTTCGGGCTCCAGCCGCACCATCTCACCCCCAACACGGTGGTGCTGCTAGCCGCCTTCGCATCCTTATGCGAGGGCTTTCTTGGCGTTCTCCCCACCATCGAGCTGTGGGGGGAATTGTTCCAAGCCAAGCTCGGGACCCATGTCGCTCGCGTGCCGGCTCTGTGCGGCACGTTCATCGCCAAGAGGAGTCCGGTGCCCGAGAACCCTTTTCCTGCCATCTCCCTCATCAAGTCGGTGAAGATGTGGCAGCGTACATACTTCTATGTCAAGAACGTCGCCCCCGAGGGCGACTGGGTCAACTTGCCGCCTTACGTGGGCGGCGAGTTGGCGGGCCGACCCCCCAGCTGGTCCTATAGGGCCCGGACGGCGACTCCGCAGCAACGCCGCGCCGTCGCGACTCCAGCGTGATAGCCTTGGTCGGAGGGCCTGACTTGGGCAGACTTGCTGGCCGCCTTCGTGGCGCGCCGAGTTCTCCCTCTTCAAGGCCGACCTCATCTAATCTGTCAGATGAGCAACCGCCGGGACCCCAGCCGGCTGTGCTCCAAAGACATGCCCCACGCGGAGGTGGTGGACACGGTGAACTTCTTGGCGAACTGCGGCCTCACGGAGGAATGGCAGTTCGTCAAGGAGCCATACTCATGGCGTAACCCCCGCCATTGGTAAGTCGTCTCTTGCTTCTCTGTTTCCTTCTTGATTAATCCGGCTCTAATTTTCCTTGGTCTTCTCCGATTCAGAATCCTCATGCCGCCTTGCCGGCGCCGCTGGGCAGCGCGTGGTCGTCCCGACCGGGCGGAGAGCGACGCCGACGACCCTGACTTGGGCGTGGCGGCGATGGAGGCCGACGCCGAGGGAGGAGGAGGGGCCGACGACTTCAGGCCTTCGGCCACCTCCGCCGATTGGCCTGATGACGATGGCGAGAGGGAAGTTGTCCTCCGCCGCCAGCAGAAAGCCGGCCATCCAGGCTCGAGCACCTCCGCCGCCTTGGGTGGTTGAGGCAGCGCGAAGAAGCGTCGGGCTGGGCCGAGTCTGCCAGGCGGCCGGGCGAAGAAATTCAGGGGGGCGGCCACCGCGACCCAGCATGAGGCGGTCGCGAAGGCTAACCACTTCCGTAAGGAAGTGAAGAAGCCACCGCTGGTCTCCGCGTAAGTATTTTTTATTCTGTCTTGTTTTCTTCTGGTCCGTCTTGTCCAAATCTTCTCATGTCTTTTTTCTCATCAGGGCTCCCCTCACCTGGAGGGTCGCCGCCCGCCTCCGTCGTCATGGGGTCGGCGGAGGCGTCCGCCAATAGTCGGCGGATTGACCTGCGGCCGCCCTCCGGGAGGCAACGGAGGCCGGAATGCGCAGGAGAAGCCTTGGCGGAGGAGGCCGCCCGTCTGGAGAAGGCGGAGGCTGAGAAGGCGGCTTCCGCCCAGAAGAATCTGGAGGAGGTCGAAGCCGCCGCTGCAGCCAAGAGGCGAGCCAAGGAGGCCGCTCGCCTCCAGTCGGCGCTACTCGTCACCCTGTTGAGCTCTGCGCCACCGCCGCCGGAGTTCATGGGGCAGTCGGATGGAGTCGGCGGTGAAGTCCCCATCGCAGAGAGGGAAGGCGGCGAGGTCTCCCTATGGGGCACGGCCGCGCCACCTCCGCCGCCTCCACCGCAGTCCGAGATCGCCTTGAGGCAAGCAGCAGCGGACCCGCTTTGCCGCCCGACCGGCAGCGAGGCCGTGCCGCATGACTACTTCTTCAAAGTCGCCTCGCCCGGTAGCAGCCCGTCTTGAGAAGGCGACTTCGGCGCCGCGCCCCTTGGAGACCGGCGCTGCCAGCTCGGCCATCCCTGACGCCGAGGCAACAAGCACCGCACCCGTTGGGTGGGTGCGAGGAGGCAACATGGGCCCGCTAAACACGGCGCTCCTGGACGTCCAGGCGAAGCTACGGGCTGAGGGCGACGCCATCCGGAACCTCTCCAAGGCGCACCTGGCATCGCGATCCGCCGTGCGGGTATGTTTCTTTTTCGAACTTTTTCTTGCTTTTCTACGTGAGGCGGCCTACCAGCTGGAGTGTAATCCCGAGTTTGGGCGGCTGCTGAGCGGTGACTCGAACTCTATTTGCTTACTTCCAAGTGTTTTACCTGCATGCGGAATTCTTGTCGCAGGAGTATCACAACCTCCGCGCTACTGCCTTCAACCGCAACGTTGAGGAGCTGAGCAAGCGGACCGCCGACTGGATGGAGGTCGCGATTGGCCGTCTTGAGGCTTGGAAGGGTTCCGCGGCTCGGGCTGGAGCTCGCCAAGCCCTGGAGTTCGTCAAGGTGTTCCGGTCAGAGGCCCAGGCGGAGCTGGTGGCCGCGGAGGACGCCCTCGTCGAGCGTGCGGCGGCGATCGCCGACTACACGGACACCAGCGTCTTCGTCCCTGAGCGAGCTGAAGACAGTGGGGAGGCACCGCCGGAGTGGTTCGGGATGAACCCGGACTACGATGAGGACTCGACGGAGGTGATCGACTCCAGCGCCGAGGATGAATACGTGGCGGAGGACGGAGACGACATGGAGGCACCAGAAGACGGAGCGGGCGACCAGCCTCAGCTCGACCGCGCCTCCAGCAACGAGCCGCGCCCGTCTGGGCTGGCTGCCTCCAGAGACAATCAAGCCGAGACCGCCCAGCCGGCCGCCCTGGCGCCTGACGCCGCCGCCGCCTCCGGCCTTCCAACCCCATCTGCCGCTTCCTAGGCCACTACCTTGCCTTTATTTTATCTGTTTGCTAGTCTTTTAAAAGAACTTGTTAATTTGCACAATTCCACCCGCGGGGTGTATTCTGAACCTCTGTCCGAAGATCCGGCCAAGGGCCTAAGCTTGTGTAAATATTATTCTAATTTTATCCTTCCTTGCTTATTGCTCTTGTGGCTTTTTCCTTTGCCGCCTTCCCTTAGATGCCGCCTTGCCCATCTGGCAACCGCTCTGTGGACTGCCGTCTAGGTCAAGTGCTTGGCTACTTTGAGAAGGCAAGTACTTGGCCATTTTTTAGAGTCATTAAGCAAGTTGGGTAGAAAACGGCAAGCCGACTACTTCAGAGTCGGTTTTCTGAAAAGCGGAAGCCGATTTAAACTATGTTTATGCTTTGGGTCCTTAGCCATTTTTCGTGTGGGCGCCCGTTCTACCTTACTCCCTGCCACCAAGCGATCGCTCTGCAAGCTGCGGCTTCGACAGAGACGGCTTAGGCACCGCCGTTACTTGTCCGACCGGGAAGCATTTCATAGCCCAAAGGCGGCGAGTCCCCGGGCCGAATGGTCGAGCCCGGTGCCAAATAGCATAACAAAGAGTAACATACTCAAAGGCATAATTCTTATCATACAGATAACAAAAGAGGGCAGTCCCCGAGCTCGTCTCGGAGGGCCCGGAGTCTTGGTACTTTAAACACAAAGGGTAGCGTGGTACATACTGCATCAACTGTAAAATCTTCGGAGGAGATTCGCATTCCATGGTCGCTCCGTCTCTTTGCCGGAGTCGTCCCTCTTGCATGCTCGGGGCTTCTGAGCGTCGATCAGGTAGTAGGAGTCGTTGCCCAGCACTTTGCTAATGATGAATGGGTCTTCCCAAGGTCTTGACGGCTTGTCTTTGGCCGGCTGTTCGCTGGATCAGCCGGAGCACAAGGTCGCCTTCTAGGAACGATCTTGGCTTGAGCTTCTTGTTGTAGTAGCAGTGCAGGCTCTGCTGGTAGATGTTGGACCGGCTGAGTGCCAACACCGGCCCTCTTCCAGCAGATCGACGCCGTCTTGACGTGCTTCTTCTGCTTCCTCTTTGGTGTACATGGTGACTCGCGGGGAGTCGAACTCTATATCCGTTGGGATGACGGGTTCGGCCCCGTGAGCGAGGAAGAAGGGTGTGAAGCCAGTTGACTTGTTTGGAGTCGTCGCAGACTCGGAGGACGGTAGCAACTCCTCAAGCCAGCAGCCGGCCGAACGCTCCAGTGGCTCGACCAGTCGAGGCTTGACGCCAGACAGGATGAGGCCATTCGCTTGCTCCACCTGGCCGTTTGACTGCGGATGGGCAACGGACGCTAAGTCCAGTCGGATGCCTTGCGTCGTGCAAAAATGGGCCAGGGCGCCCTTGGCAAAATTTGTGCCGTTGTCGGTTATGATGCTGTGTAGTGCAGCGTGCATCGAGTCGTGATGTCGTCGGCGATGAAAGTCACTACAGCTTGGACCATTCAACTTCTTGATGGGTTTTTCTTCTATCCACTTGGTGAACTTGTCCACGCGACAAGTAAGTGAGTTAGGCCACCTCGTGCCGTTTTGAATGGTCCCACCATGTCCGGGCCCCAAACAGCAAAGGGCCGACGATGGGGATAGTTTTGAGCCGAAAGCCGGCCGAAGCGGCTTGGAAGCGGAACACCGCACCTTGCATTTTTGAACTAATTCCTTGGCCTCTTCTAGGGCGGTCGGCCAGAAGAAACCGTGTCGGAAGGCTTTTCGCGGACGAGTGCTCTTGAGGCTGCATGATGGCCCTTTTCATACGATGGATGTCTTCGAGAATTACTTGGCCTTGTTTTGACTCGACGCAGCGCTGGTAGACACCGGTGACGCTGCGCCTGACCAGCTCTCTATTGACTATAGTGTAGGCTGCTGCTCGGCGTTGCACTTGCCGAGCCAAGGTCTCATCAGTTGGTAGCTCTCCGCTTACTAAGAACTTCCGGATGGGCTCGGCCCATGAGGGTGGTGCTATTTCTTCGACTGCCAGTACTGCTACTTGGACGAGGTCGGCTGGGCTGGGAGGCGGCGGGTTGGAGTCCACAAAGAGCTTGTCAAGTTGAAGAAGTCCCCGGCCTCTGGGCGCAGTCCCCGGGCCGAGTACTGGAGTCTTCGCAATAGTCGCCGCAGTCCCCGGGCCGGGTTCGGAAGTCCCCGGGCCGGCTTCGACTGCCGTGTTCTTGGGGGCGTCTGCAAGGATTCTTGTGCCGTCTGTTGAGGCTTTGGAGTCGGATCTGACTTCTTGAGGAGCCGGCACAAAATGGAGTCCGACTGGTGACGGCTTGATGATGGCTTGAAGAGGCGCTCAAGGGCGACGCCGGATGGTATTACTGGCGGGTAGAGCCGATTCTTGCGGGGCATCTGCTTGGTCGTTGTCGTTTCTTGGCACGTGGAGGAATTCGCATCCCTCAAAATATCCACTCAGCTGCTGTACCAGAAAACGGTAGCTCGCCATATTTGCATCTTTGGCGTCCCAGTCACCGGATGACTGTTGGACCACCAAGTCGGAGTCGCCATAGCACAGGATCCGGCGAATGCCAAGCTCTTTAGCAAGCCAGAGCCCGTGAATGAGCGCCTCGTATTCGGTGACATTGTTGGAGGCGGCGAAATGGATCTGCAGCGCGTACTTGAGCTTGTCTCCCTTGCGGGAAGTGAGGACCACGCCGGCTCCCAAGCCGGTGCGCATCTTGGAGCCATCAAAGTGCATCCGCCAATAGGTGGAGTCGGGCGCTGGCGGTAGGTACTGGGTCTCGGCCTAGTCGACGAGGAAGTCGGCCAGTGCTTGTGACTTGATGGCGGTCTTGGGGCTGGTAATAGATGGTGTAGGGGCCAACTCTATGGCCCATTTGGCCACTCGGCCGGAAGCATCTCGGCTTAGATGATCTCTGCTAGTGGGGCCGTGCAAACCACGGTGATTGGATGCTCTTGAAAGTAAGGCTTCAACTTCTTGGCGGCAAAGTGCATGTCGTAACACATCTTCTGGTAGTGGGGGTAGTTCTGCTTGGAGGTCGACAATACCTCGCTCAGGTAATACACTGCTCTCTGGACAGGTAGCGCCTTGCTTTCCTCCTTGCGTTCAACTACAATGGTATCTTGACTACACTTCTTTGGTGGCGGCAATATCTGAGCATGGGCTCCTTTGGAGTCGGAGCCGCCTTGACCTTTGGGGAGTAGTCAGCATTCTCTTCAAGCGGAGAAAAGCCGTCCGCCTTGGAGTTCCATTCAAGAAGGTGGTCTTCTTCATGAGCTGATGCAGAGGAAGAGCTTTCGCTTGACCGGTGATGAATCGGCTGATAGACGCCGAGCAGCCGGTGAACTTTTGCACAACTAGCAGTCGGCGGGGTACTTCCATCATTTCGATCGCCTTGATCTTCACGGGGTTGCACTCTATGCCGCGTTCAGAGACCAGGAAGCCAAGGAGCTGGCCGGCTGGTACTCCGAAGACGCATTTCTCTGGGTTGAGCTTGATCTGGAATCGGCGCAGATTTTCAAAGGTCTCCTTGAGATCTTCCAACAGTGTTCCTCGCTTCTCCGTCTTCACCACCACGTCGTCCACGTAAACATGGGCTTTTCTGCCAAGCTGCTTGAGGAGGCACTTCTGCATGCAACGCTGGAAGGTGGCGCCGGCATTCCTCAGGCCGAACGTCATGGTCAGGTAGCAGAAGGCTCCAAACTGCGTGATGAAGGAGGCCTTCAATCTGTCGGTCGGGTTCAGCTTGATCTGGTGATATCCTGAATATGCATCTAAGAAGCTCAACAGCTCGCATCCGGCTATGGAGTCAATCACCTGATCAATTCTTCGCCAGTTTAACGGGTCCTTAGGGCAGGCTTTGTTGAGGCTTGTGTAGTCAATACACATCGGCCACTGCTTTTTCTTTTTTAGTACCAAGACCGGGTTCGCTAACCACTCTGGAAAGAACACTTCCATGATGAAACCGGCTGCGAGGAGCCGGGCTATCTCTCCTCCAACAACTCTTCTTTTCTCTTCTGATAGGCGGCGCAAGGGCTGCCTGACGGGCTTCACATCAGATCAGACATGTAACTTGTGCTCGGCGAATTCCGTCGGTACACCTGGCATGTCTTTGGGGGACCATGCGAAGATGTCCCGATTCTCACGGAGGAAATCGACGAGCTCGCCTTCCTATTTGCTGTCGAGGTTTGCACCTACGACGGCGTACCTCTCTGGGTGCTCGGGTCCAAAGGTATCTTCTTGGTCTCTTTGGCGGCTTGAACGAGCCCTCGACTTCGACTCCTTGGGGTCGGGCGACATCTCTGGCTGCTTGCCGGCCATTGCCTAACCCGATCAAGGAGCCGCTTCTCATTTCACGATCACTGGGGACTCGGCCAGCCGGCTGCTTTCGGTACCTGGTGGACGACTTTACGTAGTCGCCCGGCTACGGTCGAATCCCTTGGTACTCGGCATCTTCATCTTGAGGTAGGCGTGGTGGGGACCGCCATGAACTTGGCGAGCAGGTCGGCCAAGCAAAGCATGGTAGGGCTTTCAAGGTCCACCACTTGAACCAGACCGCTCTCGGCGAAAGTGATCTTTGTCCCCAAAGAGGGCGTCTATCGTAATCTTGCCAATCGGTGAGCAGGAAAGGCCAGGTACAATTCCGTGGAACACAGTCCGACTGTGTTGAAGTTGTCTTTGCTTGATTCCTAACTTCTCCATTGTATCCTTGTACAGGATGTTGATGCTACTGCCTCCGTCTATCAGCACTCGCGAGAAGCGAGTGGCCCGCCTATCCACGGCAAGGGTGGCTCCCAAGACCAGGACGTAGGAGCCCGGATTCGGCATCACCTCTGGGTGATCAGCTCGGCTCCAACTGATGGGCTTCTCGGACCAGTGCATGAACTCAGGAGCATCTGATGCTACTGCATTCACTTCTTGCTGCTGCTGCCGCCTGCTGTGGCGATCGTCAGCCACACTGGTAAACACTACATAGGCACCATGCTCTTCTGGGTACTCGTCTTGCACTGCGCCGACTGGCCTGACAGCCGGCTGCTGGGGCGGTGGTGGAGGCGGCGGCCCAGCAGGCGGAGGAGGGACAAGGCCGTCTCCCTTGGCGATCCTGGTGAGCCAGTGGCACTTCCGGGTGGTGTGATTCGACGGCTTCGCGCCACTATGGAACTTGCAGGGCCCGTCCAGAGTCTGTTCGTAAGACAAGGCCGACAACCAGTTGGACTTGCCGCCCTTCTGCCGCTTGGCAGGAGGCTGCCCCTCTGGCTGCTGGTCTTCGATTGTCGCCACCTGCCGGCTGTTGGAAGCCGGCTGCGGGGCCTTGCGCTTGTGATCATTCTGCTGCTGTCGCCGACTGGCGTCGCCAGCCGGAGTTCTGGGAGCATGAGGAGCCACCTTGCCAGACGCGCTGACCTCGATCTCCGACTTCATGTAGGAGTCGGCTGTGGCGTACTTGTCTGCTATGATCAGCAGCTCGTCGAGGGTCTCCGGCTCATCGCAAAGGAGCTTGTGCTTGAGGAGGGTGCCTTCTCTGCACCCGGCGGTGAAGTACTCGATTGCTTGCACCTCATGCACTCCTTCGCAGGAGTTCCGGAGCTCGGCCCAGCGTGTGAGGTAGTCGCGAGTAGACTCGTTGGGGCCTTACGCGCACAAGGAAAGGCGGCGATGCTTGGGAAGTCGCCATATGTGCTTTCGTGAAGTTGCGGACGAAGGCCTCGGTGAAGTCGACCCAGCTGTTGATGCTGCGGGGCTTCAAGCTGTTCAACCATGTCCGGCCGTGCCACGAGCATGAGAGGAACATACTTTACGACCTTGGCGCTTGTTGCCGTTCGCTATGTTGACGGCCGTGGAGTAGTCCACCAGCCAGTCCTCCGGCTTCACGGAGCCGGTGTACTTGGGTGTGTCTCGGGGGAGTGTGAATCCTCTAGGGAAGGGCTCGTCTTGGATGCGAGGTCCGAAACAGGGTGGGCCCAACTCGTCTTCTTCTTCCAGCGCCAGGGATCGGTGGAGTCGCTCGATCCGGTGACGGGCGTCGTTTTCTCCGACTCCCTCTCGGCGGCCAAGGCGGTCGCCGAGAGTCGGATGCTCGACGGGTGGCGGGGAGACTCGCCTTTCTCTGCGGGGAGGAGGAGGCAGATAGTCGTCCCGCCGCTCCACCGCTCTTGGGCGGCCGTCTTCGTCGCGCTCGATGGAGATATGAGTCCGGCTGTGGCTGACAGCCGGATCCTTGTTTTTTCTTCCGCGGACGCCGCCAGTCGGCGTCCGAGACGTCGCGCCTTGATCTCGGCGGGGAGGCAAGTCACCGTGTTGTCATCGCGGATCCTCCGTGCGGCCGCCGGCTTCGTCTTGCGCAGCGGCCGTGTCGAGGAGCTGCTGGACTCGCTCTGTCATCAGGCGGCGCTCCTCGCCCTCGAAGTTATCAAGCTCATCTGCCGCCGCCTGGGCGGCACGGATGTTCTCCGCGGGCGTGGCGTACACAGGGCGACTGGCCCCAAACAGACTGGCGATGGCTACGCCGCGCTGCTGGACCGCGCCTAGGCAGCTAGGCCCAATCGGAGCCGGTGAGCCGCCCACGGCGCGATCCATCTCACGCTGGTAGGCTTCTGACAAGCGTCTCATGCTTTCCAGCTTCTGTCCGCCCACGAGGAGCTGGAGGCGGCGCGCTTCCAGCGTCCCAACGTCGGCGTCTTCCGGGATGGGGGCGGTCAGGTCTTGCAGAACCGCGTCGAGAGGGTCACGAGCTCCCTCGCTGGAAGGCTCGCTGTGACCGATGACGAGCACCTCCGTGACGGTGCTTCCGCCGCTCTCCGCGCGAGGGAGAGGCTCGTCGTAGACCACCACGTTGGTGGGGAACGCGTCGAGCGACACGGTGTCGAAGTCGACCAGCATCGGGTCAGTGGAGCCTACGGACTCCAGGTCGGCGGCGGGCTCACCAGCGACGTGGAGCTGCTCGAGGAGGCCCGCGAGGAGGCTTTCGGGGTCGTCCATGCCTGCGTCGGATGTAGGCTCGTCGGAGAGGCGAACCTCGCCGACAAGTTCGGCGAGGCAGCTCACAGCAGCGACCTCAGCGCCATGCAGCGCGTCGGTGCAGACTCCGTCTGGCGTGCCAGGCTGGCTGCGCTTGCCAGGGAGGAAGAGGGTTCCCGTCAAGAGCAGGTCTCCGGACGACGGTGCACCTAGCCCCATGGTGGGCGCCAAATGTCGGGGGTTGGGTGCGACATATGCCAAAGGATGGCTTATCATTGAGGGGGCGAGTAGAACGTCGCCGGTGCCTGGAAATGGGATGAGGCTTAGACATGCATGCCGGTGAATCTTACCCAGCTTCAGGGCTCTCCGAGGAGATAACACCCCTACTGCCGCTCTGCGGGGTCTCCGCGTGATCACTATCGTAAGGTGAGTACAAGATTACTCCTTGAGCTGTTCGGGGTGAGGAAGGAGAAGGGCACGGCTAGCTCCTCTCTTCCCTCTATGTGTGTGTGTGTGTAAGTACTAGGTTCCAACCCTTTGCATGGGTGCTCCGGGGGGTTTATATAGGCCTACCCCCCGGGGGTACAATGGTAATCCTGCTGGGCGCGGGTCCCAGCCGTCAGTCTCTTAGGTCGCCATCTTCTCCGCCGACTCCTGGGGCCCGCCGACTAGTGGGCCCCGACGGTCCAAAGCATGGGGCCGACAGCCCTCGTCCGCCAAGCGCGTCTTGCCGGCTGCGGGTCACTGTAGCAGCGCTTCTAATGACGCGAGCTAGGTCGTGGGGCCATGGCAACAGCTTGCCGCCCGCTGGCGGCGATCACTGTTGCCATTCCCTGTCTTGTCTATTTAATGGCGCACAGAGCCCGCGGGAGGGGCCGGCCGACTCCCGGAGGCCGACTCCAACGGGTCCGTCTTGGGGGCGTTCTCGCCGTCTTCTGCACTCCCGCCGACGGGCGGGTCCCGCCGTCTTCGGGTCGTACAGACAGGCCATCATGGGTATAGGAATCTGCCCAGGGCTGGCGTCGAGGCAGTGTGGCTACTGATGCTGCACGGACGGAGATCTCCGTCGGTACGGCGCCCTGTGGCCATGCCTGCCCTTTATGAGCGGGGCGGGGACGGGCCGCGAGGCGGCTTTATCCCATCCCGCTCGTAGTCGCTCAGGCAGGGAGTGGACGGAGTCGCGGGCCGACTCCCTGTAGCCGGCTTCATTGGAGGTCGCTGGCTTGGAGTCGGCTTGTCCTGAGGCCGTCTCTGGGACTCGGCCTAGAGGCGATCGGCGACTGTCATGCCGACTCTCTGAAGGCGGCTCTTCGTCTTGGGGTCTTGAGGGGCGCAGTCTGCCCCGATGTTTTGAAAGGTCCAGGGGCTCTGGTCTGCCTACCCGTGGCCCATTACTCCGACACCCAATCCTTTATGTAGCAAAGGATAAGCCTGGACAAATTCTAATGATGAAGAAGGAGCTCTCGAGGACACATTGGGAATTATCGTCAAGCTAGTTTTCATCAAGTTCATAAGATTTGCGTTCGGTACTTTGATAATTTGATATGTGGGTTGACCGGTACTTGGGTACTATCCTAACTTGGACAAGCATCCCACTTATGATTAACCCCTATTGCAAGCATGCGCAACTACAAAAAGGAGTATTAAGGTAAACCTAACCACAACAGTAAACATATGGGTCCATATCAACCCCTAACGAAGCAACGCATAAACTAGGGTTTAAGCTTTTGTCACTCTAGCAACCCATCATCTACTTATTACTTCCCTATGCCTTCCTCTAGGCCCAAATAATGGTGAAGTGTCATGTAGTCGACGTTCACATAACACCGCTATTGGAAAGACAACATACATCTCATCAAAATATCGAACGAATACCAAATTCACATGACTACTAATAGCAAGACTTCCCCCATGTCCTCAGGAACAAACGTAACTACTCACAAAGCATATTTATGTTCATAATCAGAGGAGTAATAATAAGCATAAAGGATCTGAACATATGATCTTCCACCAAGTAAACCAATTAGCATCAACTACAAGGATTAATCAACACTACTAGCAACCCACAGGTACCAATTTGTGGTTTTGATACAAGATCGGATACAAGAGATGAACTAGGGGTTTGAGAGGAGATGGTGCTGGTGAAGATGTTGATGGAGATTAACCCCCTCTCGATGAGAGGATCATTGGTGATAGCGTTGGTGATGATTTCCCCCTCCGGAGGGAAGTGTCCCCGGCAGAACAGCTCCGCCAGAGCCCTAGATTGATTCCGCCTCGTGGCGTGAGTTTAAATCCGTAAGCTTGCCCATGATTTTTCGGGGTAAAAGTGATGATATAGCGAGAAGATGGGCGCCGGAGGCCACGGGGGCCCAGGAGATAGGGGCCAGCGCCCTCTGAGGCGCCCTCATGTCTCTGGACAGGTGTGGGCCCCCTGGCCTATTTCTTTTTTGCTCATAAATTCTTAATAAATCCAAAAAGTTGTTTCGTGGAGTTTCGGGACTTTTGGGTTGTGCGAGAATAGGTTTCAATGTTTGCTCCTTTTCTAGCCAGAATTCGATTCTTGGCATTCCACTCCTCATGGTATACCTTGTAAAATAAGAGAGAATAGCCATAAGTATTGAGATATAATGTGTAATAACAGCCCATAATGCAATAAATATTGATATAAAAGCATGATGCAAAATGTACGTATCAACTCCCCCAAGCTTAGACCTTGCTTGCCCTCAAGCGGAAGCCGAAATCGAAAAATATGTCCACATGTTTAGAGATAGAGGTGTCGATAAAAATAAAATACGGACATGAGGGCATCATGATCATTCTAATAACATCAACATATATGGATTTTTTCATATGATTTCCTATGCTCAAGTAATAAACGATTCACAATGTCAAGTATGGTTCAAAAACTTCATTTGGAACTAACAAACTATAATCTCAGTCATTGAAGCAATTGCAATTTATCGTGACATCGGAAAGAGTCAATAATAGAGCTTTTCAGCAAGCTCACATACTCAACTATCTCGTAGTCCCCTATAATTATTAACACTCATGCAATACTTGTGGTTATAGAGTTTCAGCCGGATACTGAGAAAGATAGGGGCTTATTGTGTTGCCTCCCAACGTATTCACCTTTAGGTGATGTCAACAATAATAGCCTATGCCGACTTACATCCAATTGGATATATGTATCATGATCTTTCAAACACGAGGAGCTTGCCAAAGGATAAAAATAAAAGGGGAAAGGCGAGCATCACCTTGACTCCAGCATAAAGTAAAACATAAAGTAAAAGATAGGCCCTTCGCAGAGGGAAGCAGAGGTTGTCATGCGCGTTTAGGGTTGATGCATAAATTCTTAGTGCAAAAGAACGTCACTTTATATTGCCCCTTGTATGTGGACCTTTATTACGCAGTCCGTCGCTCTTATTACTTCCACAACAATTTCGTACAAAGTTTATTTTCTCTGCACTAATAAATCATACATATTTAGAGAGAATTTTGTATTGCTTGCACCGATGACAACTTACTTGAAGGATCTTATTCAATCCATAGGTAGGTATGGTGGACTCTCATGGCAAAACTGGGTTTAAAGATATTTGGAAGCACAAATAGTATCTCTACTTGGTGCAAGGAATTTGGCTAGCATGAGGGGGAAAGGCAAGCTCAACATGTTTGGAAGGTCAATGACAATATACTTTAACTGAGATGTCGGAAAACATAAACCATTACGTTGTATTCCTTGTCCAACATCAACTCTTTTAGCATGTCATACTTAATGAGTGCTTCACAATCATAAAATATATCCAAGATAATATATTTATATGTGAACCCCTCTTTCCTTGTCACTTCCTATTAATTGCAACGATGACCAAGGTTACGTTCATCAACTCTCAACAATTTTTATGCCTCATACTTTCTATGTGTGAAGTTATCACTATCCATAAGATCAATATGAACTCTTTTGTTCTTTCTACCTTCTCAAGATCATAGCAACATAGCAAAGCCCTTGACTCAACACTAATCTTTATTATAGATAGCACACGGACTCGATTACATAAAGAGATCACAATGCAAGAATCAAAACTACTTGATATCAAAAACTTCAAACTCCTAGATCAAGATACTACTAAAAGGATCGAACTAAATAAAGCGGTAAAAATAGGAGTGTGATGGTGATACGATACCGGGGCACCTCCCCCAAGCTTGGCAGTTGTCAAGGGGAGTGCCCATACCCATGTGATTATTTCTTCGGAGGTGATGAAGGTGGTGATGATGACGGTGGATAATCGCACATCGAGCGTAATAGCTCCTCGAACTTGTGGATAATGCCCTTGATCCCAGCAATATGATCCTTCAACAAAATATTCTCCTGTGTGAGATACTTGTTACGTATCTTGGGCTAACTCAATCATCTTGAAAGCTTCAATCTCTGTTGGAGTGAAAAGGTTAGGTAAAGGTTGAGGGATGTCTTCTTCTTTCACCACCGGAGCTTGAACCTCCATGGCCTTCTTGATCCCTTCATCCTCTTTGATCTCTTCTTGTTCCTCTCTTTTCAACTCTATCTTCAATAGCCAAGCATCCTTGTCTTCGTTGTTGGAGGAGGGAGAAGTCATGGTGCTCTAAATCTGCAACAGAAACAGCTCGAAACAAAAACAGAGGATATTTGCGTGATACGGTGGTCAAAACCTTCGGAGTATATATAATTAATTTTTACCGACCAAAATACGTAACATATAAGAAAACGGAGTCCAGGAGGCACACGAGGTGCCCAGGAGACAGGGGGCACGCCCTACAGGGGGGGCTCCTCTCTCGTGGGAGCCTCGTGTCCCATTCGGACTTCTTCTGTCTTCCTAAAATTCTTAAATAATCCAAAACTGATAAAAATTTCCATTAGAGTTGTTTTGGAGTTGGTTTACTTACCGTACCACGTACCTATGCCTTTTGAGATGCAGGAACGTTGGAAAGTGTCTCTTATGTATTCCTCAGGGGTTATGGTTTCAATAATATTAGTTTCAACATTGATAGGATTACCTGAAATATAATGTTTAATTCTTTGACCGTTTACCACCCTCAGATTTGTGCCTTCGAAGTTGTTGATTTCTATAGCACCAGAACGATAGACCTCCTCGATAACGTAGGGGCCTTCCCATTTTGAGAGAAGTTTTGCTGCAAAAAATCTTAAACGAGAGTTGACAATAACACATAATCTCCTACGTTAAACTCACGCTTTTGTATCTTATCATGCCAGAGTTTGACTTTTTATTTGAAAAGCTTGGCATTCTCATATGCTTGGGTTCTCCATTCATCAAGTGAGCTAATATCAAACAACCTCTTCTCACCGGCAAGTTTGAAGTCATAATTGAGCTCTTTAATAGCCCAAAATGCTTTATGTTCAAGTTCAAGAGGTAAATGACATCCTTTTCCATAAACCATCTTATATGGAGACATACCCATAGGATTTTTGTATGCAGTTCTATAGGCCCATAATGCATCATCAAGTTTTTGGACCAATAATTTCTAGATCTATTCACAGTCTTTTGCAAAATTAATTTGAGCTCTCTATTGCTCAACTCTACTTGACCACCAGACTGTGGGTGATAAGGAGATGTGATTCTATGATTGACATATACTTAGCAAGCATCTTACAGAAAGCACCATGAATAAAGTGTGAACCACCATCAGTCATAAGATATCTAGGGACTCCAAACCTCGGGAAAATAACTTCTTTAAGCATTTTAATAGAAGTGTTATGATCAACACTACTAGTTGGAATAGCTTCTACCCACTTAGTAACGTAATCAACAGCAACTAGAATATGTGTATAACCATTGGAGGCAGGAAAAGGTCCCATATAATCAAAGCCTGTCGGGGAGGCTGATCTGGCCCGCGAACACATATGGGACCGGCGGACCGAGCCCCTTTCGGTTCGGTAGGGCGCGGAGGTCGCACGAAGAGCAGATCGAGGCGAAGCACACGAGCAGTTTACCCAGCTTCGGAGCTCTCCAGAGAGATAACACTGCTACTGCTGCATGTCTGAGTGTATTGAGTTCTTGCTCAGGAGCGCTGAGTGCTACAGTACACACAAGCTGCTAACGAGACCGAGCGTGAGTGTTCTCTAGCTTCGAACCTCTCGAACCCCTCCAACCTCTCGAACCCTTCCAACCCCTCGAACCCCTCCTCGACGTTGCGCAAGGGGCCTCCTTTTATATGCTCAAGGGGTCTCCGACAGGTGGCAACGTAGACAAGGGTAAAAATGGAAAAGGAGTGGTTGGTACAGCTACTTGTATAGTGTATCATACCTAACCCTGACGGCAGGGGACAAAGGCATTAAATGCCCGTCTACGTCGCCCTAACAGTGCAAACAGGGACCGTCAGGGGCGCCACCGCTTGCCACAATGGCAATCTTGTCAGCACCGCTTACCACACAAGACCGCCGGGCTGCACAGCCTCTCGCCACGCGCTGGAAAGGTCTCGAGGCGACACGTTAGTGGATATGCTGGAGCGCAGTCTGCAGTGGTGGCCTGCCACCGCAAGCGCCTTGCCGCGTTGTTGTCTTGTCGCGTCCGGAAGCTTGTCGCTCGCTGGGCCTTGCCGGGAGACGGCGTGGTAGCGTCATGACAAGTTTCTTGAGATGCCTTGGTTGGCCTTCCGGCAAGCTCCTCTTGCCGGGCCTTGTCTCCTAGGTGCCTTGGGTGACCTTCCCGGCAAGCTCCTCTTGCCGGGGCCTTGTCTCCTTGGCTTGAATACTTTGTTCTTGAATGGCTCCAAAGGAACCACGGAGGACCTTGGTGGTCACCCGGTAAGCCTGGCCACGGAGGGCTGCAACTGCCCGTGCACAAGTTCGGGATACTAGTGTACCCCTACTCTAGTACACAGCAGAGCCCGGGCACAGGCCACCTGCAGTCTTGCGCTGTTGGGCCGGAGGCCCAAAAAGCAGAACGGCAGACGCAGCGGCACAGGATGTTGCTGGAGCCATCGACAGGGAGCTGGCGCAGCTGGGGATGGAGGACCTTGGGTATTCCTCCGATGAGCACCTCCAGCCCAGCGCCAAGCTCAGCTTGTTCTTCAAAGGCGTGGTGACGGCCCTCCAGCGACTCCGGGAAGAGATCCCAAAGCAGGTGGCCGAAGTCGCGCCAGATCTCTGCGCGGAGCTCTTCAAAGGTGTCGATGAAGGTGGCCTTCCGCAATCCAGGCCTCAACCTCACCAACGTCCTCAAGTCCTTGCCGCCGGATGCTGATGTGGAAGCTCTCAAGACCCTTGTCGCACCCATCGTGGACAGGGTGAGCGGGATCAAGAGGGTTGATGGCGATCGCGTAGATTAGGCCGCTCGTTTTCTTTTCTTCTTGCCACTGCTGGTCATGTTATGAGAACAGTCTATTAGAGCTGCGACAAGTTATCTTGTAATATAACTCTATTTCGGGTAGTGATTGCTATGTTATTTCCTTTACTTGGTTCCTTCCTTTGTATGTTTTTGCCCTACGCTTTTAGGGAACTTTTCAAGCGAGCACAGGCGCATGGCCCGAAAAGTCTTGAGACGTCGCCAACTTCTTGGCGGTGCTGCTACCAACAAGAAACCTTATCGCAACTAGTCGCAGCTCACTTAAGTTGTTGAGCGGACTCGAAACAAAGTAAGGCGCAACTAGCTACGAGTTGGTTCCTCCATACAGGTTTTCCATACAAAGTACGGTCGTTCGAGGAAGATAACCTAAAAAATTTAAAACTGATTGCTCAAACTTTAGCAACTTAGCTTTTCTGTCGTTTGCTTCCCGGTAGGGCTAGACTTCCTTGAGCGACGCTTGGTCCACACCATTATCTTCTCCTTTCCCCCCGGCAAACTTGTGGGCGAGGGAACCTTCCTTTCTTTGAGAAAGAGAAAGAAGAGAAAATAAAGATATGGAGCCTTATGGCTCGTTATTGCTTACCAGGGGTAGGTGCTGCACAAAGTGTCAGATAACGCATGCAAAATAGAAGTAGAAAGCATGAAATTGACAAGATGTGCGAAGCAGATGAGCTTTACCTATGCACGGGGTCTGCGCCCGGCTTTGTACAAAGGATTACATGCAACATCGGCAAGAAGTGTACAAAAGGTGGTTGCCGGAACAGGTTCCGGCAACCGCGCCCTATGGGTAAAACTTACGAAGATGCTCAATGTTCCAGGAGTTGCTCACCGGAATGCCATCTTCGGTCTCAAGGCGGACAGCGCCAGGCCTAGTGACTCGTTTCACCCGGTAAGGGCCTTCCCACTTCAGCGTCAACTTGTTGGAATTCTTGGCGGACTGAGCAACGCCGAAGAACAACGTCGCCTTCCTCGAGACTTCGGCATTAACTTTGTGGCTATGGTAGCGGCGCAAAGCTTGTCTTTGGTATCGAGCAGCTCGTCTGACAAGAAAGCTCAAGACGATCCTCCTCAAGGAGCAGCGCGTCATCTTGTCGCAACTGCTCTTGCTCAAGCTCATCATAAGCGAGCACTCGAGGTGATCCAGATACGAAGTTCCGTGGGGAGAACTGCCTCTGCTCCATAGACTAGAGCGAAAGGTGTCCGGCGGTGGCTCGATTTGGCGTCGTCTGATCGACCAAAGAACCACCGGCAGCTCCTCAATCCGATTCTTTACGCACTTGTGCAGCCCGGCCGAGATTCTGGTCTTGGGCCCGTGCAGCACTTCAGCATTGCCCTCTCCGCTTGACCGTTACTTCTCGGATGAGCAATGAAGCGAAGCGGAACCTTGGCGCCAAGATCTTGGACGTCGCATGAAGGTGCGGCTCGTGAATTCGCGTGCCGTTGTCGGTGATGATCCTGTTAGGGATTCGAAACGGCAAACAATCGACCAAGAACTTGATGCTGTTGTGCTGTCACCTTCCTCACTGCTTCCACTTCCGGCCACTTTGTGAACTTGTCGATTGCAACGTACAAGTACTCAAAGCCCCCGACAGCTCGGGAAAGGGGCCGAGGATGTCGAGCCCCCAGACCGAAAATGGCCAGGATAAAGGGATCGTCTGGAGAGCTTGAGCTGGCTGGTGTATCTACTTGGAATGGAATTGACACGCTTCACACTTGGTTACTTGTGCGCTTGCATCACGGAGGGCTGTCGGCCAAAAGAAACCTTGCTTAACGCTTTTGCGGCAAGTGCTCTGGCGCCAATGTGGTGACCACATATGCCTCCATGTATCTCTCGCCAACAGCTTTTGTCCGTCTTCCGGTGAATACACTTCAATTTCACAGCTTGAGTCTTCTTTTGTATGCAGTGTGTTGTCGACAAACTGGTACATACTTGACCGCCGGGCTACTCTTTCCGCTTCTTCTTGCTCTTCGGGAGTTCTTACGTGCGAAGGAAATGGACAATCTCTTGTGCCCATCTTTGGAGCTTGCGGCTCGACAACAAGGACTAAAGGCACATCTGCTGCTGCGGGAACATCTGCTTCCACGGCGAGAACCCGCGGCTCAGCCGGAGCTTGACGTTCCCCGTCAAGCTTGCCGGAGCAAAACTTGTCGGGAGCGTCTTCTTCAACGGAACAAACCCTAGGGCTTGCCGGAGCAGACTGCTCCTCAGCACCCTTGGTGTTGATCTTGGGGACCTTCTTGACGGCGACTTCGGGAAGCTCTACTGGAAAATAGTCACCAGAGATCAACTTCCTCTTCTTACACTTGCCGCTGGAGCTCGATGGTGCGTCCTCGACGGTAGCGCAGCACTCTTGACGTTCCCCGGCAAGCTTGCCAGAGAAAAACTTGTCGGGAGCGTCTGCTTCAACGAAACAAACCCTAGGGCTTGTCGGAGCAGACTGCTTCTCAACATTGTTGGTGTTGATCTTGGGGACCTTCTTGACGGCGACTTGGGAAGCTCTGCCGAAAATAGTCACCAGATATCAACTTCCTCTTCTTACACTTGCCAGTGGAGCTCGATGGTGCGTCCTCGGCGGTAGCGCAGCACTCCGAAGAGGTGCGCTTGCCGGAGTGGGCATCAGAGCTCTTGCCGGACTTGGTCTTCTTCTTCGCCCCGGGAGCTTCAGCGGCAAGTGGCTTGCAATCTGCTGTGGCTGCTGCTTCCCGGTAGATCTTATCGGCGCAGATAGGAGCATCCTTCTTGTCGCCAGGGATAGAGATGGCATGAGCCAGGATCTGACATTGGGCTTGAGCACCAGCAGGAAGTAGTTGGCCAGGATCTTGTCGTCTCGCCCCCCGGCAGCTTGCACCGCGATGGTGTAGATGCTGAGGAACTCCGACGGATGCGTCTTGTCGTCGTACTTCTCTGCACGTCGGCTTGAAATTCTTCTTGCTGGGCCATCGACTTGCCGCAGCTCACGAGTGAACGCAGGGCAACCTACCACAGACGGCAAGTCGCCTGGTTCCCGGGCGCATGCATGTCGACAGAGGGCCTGGCGCTGGTCGGATTGACGCCGCGTTTCTCTTGGCGCTCGTCACGAAGTTCGAGTGTCCTCTTGTTGTCGATCGTGTAGAACTTGGCGCTGATCGCGACGAGCTCGTGGATCCGATGATGCGGTGGAGTCGCTGTCGAGGTGGATCCGGCGAGTCGGCGATCTTGGCCTTCGGGGCGGAGAGTGCATGGTGGTTGCACCCCCACCGGTTTCGTCGCCACCGACTCGTGTTTGGCAGTCCTGCCGCGGCAGCGATGCACTCGGCTGCCGCGGAGCGTCGCCGTTGGCAAAGCCGATGAGACTCTGAATGGTGGCCCTCCATTCATCGACCTTGTCGGCTGTTGGAGGGTAATCCAGGAGCAATTGAGCTCTCGCCAAAGCTTCTGGCCGGAGTGGTGGGTGGCGATGGTGAGCGGCGCGAGGAGCGGATATGCTCGGACTTCTAACTATGTTAGAAGGAGCGATATCCCGTCCAGCGACCGTGCCTACGCTTCGCGCCAAAGATGTTGCCGTGCATGCTGGTCTTGAGCATCCCGAGATCCACCAGCTCGATCTTGGTCCAACGAGCGTATGGCGTTGTGAATACCATGACGCTGTCGGTCCCGCGCCTCCTGAGACGGGCGCGGTGCATGTACGGACGCCGAGGTCTGTGCAGCCTTGTCCTTGGACTTGGCAGCACCGTGGGATCCCCCGTCGTCGTCCATTCTTCCGCCGGCGTCTACCCCACCACCCGTTTGCTCCGGTGGTGGTGGTGGGTTCGACGCGGACGGAACATCTGCCGCCGAATCCTTCTTCTTCGTTGGCATGTCGATGAAGATGATGAAGATCTAGTTCGTGTGGACGCCGGATCAGGTTCACACAACCTCGACGCCCCCTACCTGGCGCGCCAAAGATGTCGGGGAGGCTGATCTGGCCCACGAACACCTATGGGACCGGCGGACCGAGCCCCTTTCGGTTCGGCGGGGGGCGGAGGTCGCACGAAGAGCAGATCGAGGCAAAGCACACGAGCGGTTTACCCAGCTTCGGAGCTCTCCGGAGAGATAACACTCCTACTGCTGCATGTCTGAGTGTATTAAGTTCTTTCTCAGGAGCGCTGAGTGCTACAGTACACACAAGCTGCTAACGAGACCGAGCGTGAGTGTTCTCTGGCTTCGAACCTCTCGAACCCCTCCAACCTCTCGAACCCTTCCAACCCCTCGAACCCCCCCCCCCCTCCATGTTGCGCATGGGCCTCCTTTTATATGCTCAAGGGGTCTCCGACAGGTGGCAACGTAGACAAGGGTAAAAATGGAAAAGGAGTGGTTGGTACAGCTACTTGTACAGTGTATCATACCTAACCCTGACGGCAGGGGACAAAGGCATTAAATGCCCGTCTACGTCGCCCCAACAATGCAACCAGGGACCGTCAGGGGCGCCACCGCTTGCCACGATGGCAATCTTGTCACGCCGCTTACCACAAGACCGCGCTGCAGCCTCTCGCCACGCCACGCTGGAAAGGTCTCGAGGCGACACGTTAGTGGATGTGCTGGAGCGCAGTACAGTGGTGGCCTACCGCATGACAAGCGCCTTTGCCGCGGTTGTTGTCTTGTCGCGTCCGGAAGCTTGTCGCTCGCCGGGCCTTGCCGGGACGCGTGGCGCGTCGCGGCAAGTTTCTTGAGATGCCTTGGTTGGCCTTCCCGGCAAGCTCCTCTTGCCGGGGCCTTGTCTCCTAGGTGCCTTGGGTGGCCTTCCCGGAAAGCTCCTCTTGCCGGGGCCTTGTCTCCTTGGCTTGAATACTTTGTTCTTGAATGGCTCCAAAGGAACCACGGAGGACCTTGGCGGTCACCCGGTAAGCCTTGCCGCGGAGGGCTGCAACTGCCCGTGCACAAGTTCGGGATACTAGGGTACCCCTACTCTAGTACACCGACAAAGCCCCAAGCGTCAAACGGTTCAATAACAAGAGAATAATTCATAGGCGTTTCTTGACGTCTACTAATGTTACCTATTCTTTGACATTCATCACAAGATAAGGCAAACTTACGAGCATCTTTGAAAAGAGTAGGCCAATAAAAACCAGATTGTAGTACCTTGTGTGCAGTTCTATCTCCAGCATGGTGTCCTCCATAGGATTCAGAGTGACACTTGCGTAGGATTTGTTCCTGTTCATGCTCAGGCACACAATGTCTAATAATACCATCTACTCCTTCTTTATAAAGGTGTGGATCATCCCAGAAGTAATGTCTTAAATCATAAAAGAACTTTTTCTTTTGCTGGTAAGTGAAACTAGGCGGTATATATTTAGCAACAATGTAATTAGCATAATCAGCATACCAAGGAGCAGTACGAGAAGCATTGACAACCGCTAGTTGTTCATCAGGAAAACTATCATTAATAGGCAGTGGGTCATCAAGAACATTCTCTAACCTAGACAAGTTGTGTGCAACGGAGTTCTCAACTCCCTTTCTATCAATAATATGCAAGTCAAATTCTTGGAGCAAGAGAACCCATCTAATGAGTCTAGGCTTAGCATCTTTATTTTCCATAAGATATTTAATAGCAGCATGATCAGTGTGAATAGTAACTTTGGAATCAACAGTATAAGGTCTAAACTTATCACATGCAAACACAACTGCTAAGAACTCTGTTTCATTAGTAGCATAATTTCTCTGGGTAGTATCAAGAGTCTTACTAGCATACTGGATAACATTCAATTTCTTATCGACTCTTTGCCCTAGAACAGCACCTACAGCATAATCGCTAGCATCGCACATAATTTCAAAAGGTAAATTCCAATCAGGTGGCTGAACAATAGGTGCAGTGATCAAGGCTTTCTTAAGTGTTTCAAATGCTTCTACACAATCATCATCAAAGACAAAAGGAATATCTTTTTGCAATAAATTGGTCAGAGGCCTAGAGATTTTAGGAAAGTCCTTAATGAACCTCCTATAAAAGCCGGCATGACCAAGGAAACTTCTTATACCTTCTATGTCCTTGGGACATGGCATCTTTTCAATAGCATCCACTTTGGCTTTATCAACTTCAATACCTCTCTCGGAGATCTTGTGCCCCAAGACAATGCCTTCATTAACCATAAAGTGACACTTTTCCCAATTCAGGACGAGACTAGTGTCTTTGCATCTCTGCAAAACTCGATCAAGGTTGCTCAAACAATCATCAAAAGAGGATCCATAGACGGAGAAGTCATCCATGAATACCTCACAAATATTTTCACAAAAATCAGAAAATATAGCCATCATGCATCTTTGAAAGGTAGCGGGTGCATTACATAAACCAAAAGGCATACGTCTATAAGCAAAAGTACCAAAAGGGCAAGTAAAAGTAGTTTCAGATTGATCCTTTGTCGACACGGTATTTGAGAGAAGCAATAACCATCTAGAAAGCAAAAATGTGTGTGTTTGGATAGCCTTTCTAGCATTTGATCAATAAAAGGTAAAGGGTAATGATCTTTCTTAGTAGCTTTATTTAACTTACAAAATCAATTACCATCCTATAACCTGTAATAATTCTTTGCGGGATCAATTCATCTTTATCATTAGGAACAACGGTAATACCTCCCTTTTTAGGGACACAATGGACAGGGCTTACCCATTCACTATCAGCAACGGGATAAATAATACCTGCCTCAAGGAGCTTTAGAATCTCCTTTCTTACCACCTCCTTCATTTTGGGATTTAATCGTATTTGAGGGTCTCTAACTAGTTTGGCATCTTTCTCCACTGAAATTTTGTGTTGACATAATGTGGGACTAATGCCCTTAAGATCATCCGTAGTATATCCAATAGCAGCTCGGTGCTTCTTCAGAGTTTTCAATAATCTTTGTTCTTCTTTCTCTGAAAGGTTAGCACTAATAATAACAGGATATATTTATTTTTCATCAAGATAAGCATACTTGAGATTATCAGTTAAAGGTTTGAGTTCAAATCCGGGATCACCCTTGGGTGGAGGGGGATCCCCAAGAATTTCAACGGGAAGGTTATGTTTCAGCATAGGTTCTTGTTTAAGGAACACTTCATCTATTTCTTCCCTTTCCTTCATAAACATATCATTTTCATGGTCTAACAAATAATGTTCTAACGGATCAGTTGGAGGAACAGCAATGGAAGCAAGGCCAATAATCTCATCTTTACTAGGTGGTTCTCTTTCATGAGGTTGTCTACTAAACTTAACGAAATTAAACTCATGAGACATACCATCTATGCCAACAGTGACAATATTCTTTTCACAATTAATTTTAGCACTGGCAGTATTCAAGAAGGGTCTACCAAAAATAATGGGACAAAAATCATCTTGTGGGGAACCAAGAACAAGAAAATCAGCAGGGTATTTAATCTTCCCACACAAAACTTCAACATCTCTAACAATCCCAATAGGTTTAATGGTATCCCTATTAGCAAGCTTAATAGTAACATCAATGTCCTCTAATTCAACGGGTGCAATGTCGTGCATAATTTCTTTATATAGATCATAAGGTATCGCACTAGCACTAACACCCATATCACATAAGCCATGATAACAATGATCTCCTATTTTAACAGAAATAACAGGCATGCCTACGACAAGTGTACGTGTCTTAGTATCAGGTCTAGCAATATTAGCAGTCTCACCCAAGAAAGAAATAACATGCCCATCTAAGTCCTCATCCAAGAGATCTTTAATCATAGCAATACCAGGTTCAACGTTAATTTGCTCAGGAGGTGTATAGGTCCTAGTATTACTCTTACGAACAACAGTCGAAGCTTTAGCATGATCTTTTATCCTAACAGGAAAAGGAGGTTTTTCGACATAAGTGTACGTGACATAAGCAGCCTGGGAGCTTGTCTGTCGGCCGAAACGGTGCGGTGGTCTTGGGGTTATCGATATCAAACTGCAAAATGCCGCGCTCCTCCTAAAGTACTTGTTCAAATTCTATAACCGTGAGGATGTACCCTGGGTCCAGCTAGTATGGGAGGCATACTACTGAACAAGGTACCACACGCCCGAACACAATGGGTTCGTTACGGTGGAAGGATGTGATGCAGCTCAATGGAACCTTCCGAGGGGTCACCAGAGTCATCCCGTGAGATGGTTGCAGCTCTTTGTTTTGGAAAGATGTCCGGTTTCTTGATTACGGTTCCGCTCGATGGACACGCACCCATGAGCCTTCTCTTTTGCTCAATGAGGATGCCTCCATTGCCAAGGTTCTCGGGACCACCGATCCGACCACGATCTTCACTCTACCCCTTTCAGTCCAGGCTAGGGAGGAGGTCGAGAAATCCAAAGAAGGGTCCCTGCATGTCAGCCTTGATCCTGATTCGTCTGCGGCGTTTGGGTCTGTGACCTTGGACGATATTCATCAAATAAATACTACGACTATTGCTTCGGGCAAGTGAAAGCTGATGAGGCCTTTGGATGGCTATGGAAATCCAAGTGTCCGATCAAGTTTAAGATGTTTGGATGGCTGCTTCTGGTTGATCGTTTGAATACCAGGAACATGCTGAAGAGACGTCACTTTGCTGTGACTGGGGGCAACTACGCTTGCATGCTCTGCCAAAACCCACCCGAAGAGACTGTAGAACATCTCTTCTTTGAGTGCCCTTTTGCCAAACAATGTTGGAGCAAGGTTGGCCTAACCTGGCCAGGAGGAACCAATCGGTTAGCCATCTTACATGGCGGCAAAGAGGAATGGCGTCAACCGCTCTTTATGGATATTTTTCTTCTTGCAGCTTGGAGCCTGTGGATGGAAAGAAACAATCAACAATTCAGGGGGATACCACACTCGTTCGTCGCGTGGCTGGCCAGGTTCAAACATTTGTTAGGTCTAGTGATTCACAACTGTCCGGAGAAGGTTCATCCTTTTCTTTCTGAATTTATTGTAAATTTGGATCGCTAGTCCTACTTTTGATTCCCATATGGCCGGGGGGGCCTAAAACCCATTGTAACACTCTTGTAATTTTATGTGGTGAGTAATACAAAGTCAGTGGGAGCCTCTCCCACTGTCATTGATCCTTCAAAAAAAAAATAGTCTTCTCTTCGACTATAATGGGTGCAACTACTTTCACTTCAACAGGAGGATTATATTTAAACCACTTCTCTTTAGGGAGATCAATGTGAGTAGCAAAAGTTTCACAAAAAGTAGCTAATGTCTTAGAGTCAAGTCCATACTTAGAGCTAAATCCACGGAAAGCATCGGTATCCATAAAAGATTTAACACAATCGAACTTAGGTGTCATACCTGACTCCTTACCATCGTCGGAACCCCAATCTTCAGAGTTGCGTTTAATTATTTCCAATAAGTCCCATTTGAAATCAATAGTCTTCAGCATATAGGAACCAGCACAGGAAGTATCGAGCAAGTTGCGATTATCAAGAGAAAGTCGAGCATAAAAATTCTGAATAATCATTTCCCGAGAGAGCTCATGATTGGGGCATGAATACAACATTGACTTAAGCCTCCCCCAAGCTTGAGCGATGCTTTCTCCTTCATGAGGCCAGAAATTATATATGTAATTACGATCACGATGAACAAGATGCATAGGATAGAACTTCTGGTGAAATTCCAACTTCAATCGCTTATAATTCCAATATCTCGTATCATCACATAGCCTATACCATGTCAATGCATATCCCTTCAAAGATAAAGGGAAGACCTTCCTTTTAACAACATCATCGGGAATACCTGCAAGCTTAAATAATCCACAAACTTCATCCACAAAGATAAGGTGTAAGTCGGGATGCAATGTTCCATCTCCTGCAAAAGGATTAGCTAGCAGTTTTTCTATCATACCCGAAGGAATCTCAAAGTGAATATTTTCATAAAGTTCAGTAGGTTGAGGAGCATCTCTTTGCTCTTCTAGTTGGGGTGAAGATACCCCAAACAAGCCCCTCAAAGGATTAGTTTCCATAGTGACAAGTAATGTGAAAATTTCAGCACACTATATAAATGTTTCCTTACCAAGTTCCACTCACCAAAAGCGCTACACTCCCCGGCAACGGCGCCAGAAAAGAGTCTTGATGACCCACAAGTATAGGGGATCTATGGTAGTCCTTTCGATAAGTAAGAGTGTCGAACCCAACGAGGAGCAGAAGGAAATGATAAGCGGTTTTTAGTAAGGTTTTCTCTGCAAGCACTAAAATAGTAGGTGATAGATAGTTTTGTGATAAGATAAATAGTAACGAGCAAAAAGTAAATAAAGTAAATAAAGTGCAGCAAGGTGGCCCAATCCTTTATGTAGCAAAGGATAAGCCTGGACAAATTCTAATAATGAAGAAGGAGCTCCGAGGACACATTGGGAATTATCGTCAAGCTAGTTTTCATCACGTTCATAAGATTCGCGTTCTGTACTTTGATAATTTGATATGTGGGTGGACCGGTACTTGGGTACTGTCCTAACTTGGACAAGCATCCCACTTATGATTAACCCTATTGCAAGCATCCGCAACTAAAAAAAGGAGTATTAAGGTAAACCTAACCACAACATTAAACATATGGGTCCATATCAACCCCTAACGAAGCAACGCATAAACTAGAGTTTAAGCTTCTGTCACACTAGCAACCCATCATCTACTTATTACTTCCCTATGCCTTCCTCTAGGCCCAAATAATGGTGAAGTCTCAGGTAGTCGACGTTCACATAACACCACTAGAGGAAAGACAACATACATCTCATCAAAATATCGAACGAATACCAAATTCACATGACTACTAATAGCAAGACTTCACCCATGTCCTCGTGAACAAAGCGTAACTACTCACAAAGCATATTTATGTTCATAATCAGAGGAGTAATAATATGCATAAAGGATCTGAACATATGATCTTCCACCAAGTAAACCAATTAGCATCAACTAACAGGTGTAATCAACACTACTAGCAACCCACAGGTACCAATTTGTGGTTTTGATACAAGATTGTATACAAGAGATGAACTAGGGTTTTGAGAGGAGATGGTGCTGGTGAAGATGTTGATGGAGATTGACCCCCTCTCGATGAGAGGATCGTTGGTGATGATGTTGGTGATGATTTCCTCCTCCCGGAGGGAAGTGTCCCCGGCAGAACAGCTCCGCCAGAGCCCTAGATTGATTCCGCCAAGGTTCTGCCTCGTGGCGGCGGAGTTTCATCCTGTAAGCTTCCCCACGATTTTTTCCAGGGTAAAAGTGATGATATAGCATAAGATGGATGCCGGAGGCCCACCAGGGGGCCCAGGAGATAGGGGGCCACGCCTCTGGGCGCCCTCACATCTCTGGATAGGTGTGGGCCCCCTGACCTATTTCTTTTGCTCATAAATTCTTAATAAATCCAAAAAGTTGTTTCGTGGAGTTTCGGGACTTTTGGAGTTGTGCATAATAGGTTTCAACGTTTGCTCCTTTTCGGCCGAATTCCGGTATCGGCATTCCCCCTCTTCATGGTAAACCTTGTAAAATAAGAGAGAATAGCCATAAGTATTGAGATATAATGTGTAATAACAGCCCATAATGCAATAAATATTGATATAAAAGCATCATGCAAAATGGACGTATCAGTGACTAGTAGTGTTGATTACATCTTGTAGTTGATTACTATATGGTTTATTTGGTGGAAGATTATATGTTCAGATCTAATATGCTATTTAATACCCCTCTGATCTTGAGCATGATTATCACTTGTGAGTAGTTACTTTTGTTCGTGAGGTCACGGGAGAAATCATGTTGCAAGTAATCATGTGAACTTGATATGTGTTCGATATTTGGATAGTATGTATGTTGTGATTCCCTCAGTGGTGTCATGTGAACGTCGACTCTATGACACTCTTCACCATATTTGGGCCTAAGGGAATGCATTGTGGAGTAGTTATTATATGATGGGTTGCGAGAGTGACAGAAGCTTAAACCCTAGTTTATGCGCTATTCCGTAAGGGACCAATTGGATCCAAAAGTTTAATGCTACGGTTAGAATTTATTTTTAATACTTTTCTCATAGTTGTGGATGCTTACGAGGGGGTTAATCATAAGTAGGAGGTTTGTTCAAGTAAGAACAGCACCTAAGCACCGATCCACCCACATATCAAATTATCAAAGTAGCGAACACGAATCGAACCAACATGATGAAAGTGACTAGATGAAATTCATGTGTGCCCGCAAGAACGCTTTGCTTATTATAAGAGACCATTTTGGCCTATCCTTTGCCTCAAAAGGATTGGGCTACCTTGCTGCACTTTTGTTACTACTATTGTTACTTGCTCGTTACAAATTATCTTGCTATCAAACTATTCTGTTACTTACTATTTCAGCACTTGCAGACATTACCTTGCTGAAAACCATTTGTCATTTCCTTCTGCTCCTTGTTGGGTTCGACACTCTTACTTATCAAAAAGGCTACAATTGATCCCATATACTTGTGGGTCATCATTGGGCTCTAACTGAACCCGAGAGAGGCATTCACTTACTGAACCCGAGCGATTGCACTAGCTACATTACTGAACCTGAGCGATCAATCGATCCATGGCTGTTAATTAAACCCGATCGAGGGATTCCTTCGCTACTGCTGCTAACTGAAGTCGATCGAACCTGCTGCCTCTGGATGAATAGTGAATGTGGGGGTTGGTTGAACGAGTCGAGACGTACGTGGTCGGGGTTGGATGAACAGTTCCAGGTGGGGGTTGGATGAACATGACCCCGTGGTAGTAGTAGTAGGCTGTTGCCGCTGGATAAACAGGACCCCCAGAGGAGGCCGCCACAGCCGAGCTGGTTGTGGGTGGATGAACAGGACCCTGTGGAGGGCTGGTTGAATAGTAGCTGGTGGAGGGCTGGATGAATAGTAGCCCGTGGATGAACAGTAGCTGGTGGAGGCAGGAGGAAGATGCTGTGGATGAACAGTGCAGGTGGAGGCTGAAGGAAGTCGACAGTGGGTGAACAGTAGCCCGTGGAGCCCCATTTTGCGGTACGCCACACCCCTCCAATGAACAGGACCCCGTTTCGACCGTAGCGCTCCAACACAAGTCCGTTTCTTCAGTTTTGCTGTATGCCACACCCCTCCCAATGAACAGGACCCCGTTTTGCCCGTAGCGCTCCAACACAAGTTTGTTTCCTCCGTTTTGCGGTACACCACACCCCTCCCGATCAACAGGATGCCGTTTCGACCATAACTGGTCGAACATAAGGCCGTTTCCTCCGTACTACGGTACGCAAGACCCCGTCTCCGTTGTTCCGTCTAAGCTGGTTGGATCCCATTGAACAGGGCGCATTCCGACCCAATCTGTTGCCTCCCGATGAACAGGACGTTGTTTCTCCATTCCGACCCAGCCGGTTGGCTGCCTGATGAACATGACGCCGTTGCTGTCGTCCGTTGCCTCTCCATGTACACAAGCCATGGCCGTACATAGGCGCGAGTACGCGTTTGAGACCCCGCCCGTATGTACGTACGTGGCCATATTTTTTGGCATGTGGTTGTACGTACGTGTACACGGTTTAGATGGGACTGCATGAACTGCTATGTCGGGGTCTCTACAACTACACGTGTTGTTGCTTGCTCAGCCACGGTTCATCATTGCAGAGAGACTGATCGACCAGTATGTACGTACACATTCGCGACAACGCTACATACGCTTCGACCAGGTGTGTCCCGGCTGTCAGGGATGATAAGGAGGCACTTCCTTGCTTTCGAAGTTATTGATGGTGGGTCTGAGCTGTCAGGGGGAGGATTCATTTTTTTCGCCCCTAATATGGAGGCACTTTCCTTGCGTCCGAAGATATAGCTGGTGGGTCCCAGCTGTCCGGGGGGAAACGTTTTTTTCGCAAGGCCCTTCCGGTAGGTCCCTGCTGTCAGGTGGAGGAATCATTATTTTGCACGTAATAAGGAGGCACTTCCTTGCTGCGGCCGTGGACACAGTTGTCAGCCTCTCCACATACAGTCCTCTTCCGATGTAGTCGTTGCTGGACCACGCTGACCACGCCACGTTTGGAGCACCAAGGTGGTGGACGACAGCAAGGCCTAGGAAGGGAATGAACCGGAGCCGGGGAAGACTCGGCAGTTGTTTCCCACGTGGAGGGGCGTACGAGGGTTTACTGGTTTGGCTGCAGTGTGAGGCTGTCGTCGCCAGAGAATAACAACAAGTCTAGGTGAGTACAGGGATGGCCAGGCCAGCGATGGGAGTAGGGTGGGGCGGTGAGGCATGCGCGGCAGCAGAGCCGGCCATGAGAGGCAGGAGCAGGTGGCACGCCCGGTGCTGGTTTGGGCGGCCGGAGCAAGAAGATCAGAGGTTGAAGAAGCACTACGGCCGTTGGATGGACATTGTACGGTCACTGGAGCTAGAATCGTTCATATTGACTAAGTTGACAAAGCCCTCCGTCCGCATCAACTTAGTAGGCCCACAAGTCAGCCTCCAACTATGGTGGGTCCCAGATAGCAGGGGGAGTAGTCATTTTTTTAGCGTAATACGGAGGCACTTCCTTGCGTGCGAAGATATAACTGGTGGGTTCGAGCTGTCAGCGGGAGGAACGTTTTTTCATGAAATACAGAGGCCCTTCCGATGGGTCCCTGCTGTCAGGTGGAGGAATCATTATTTTGCACGTAATAAGGAGGCACTTCCTTGCGTGTGGCCGTGGACCCAGCTGTCAGCCTCTCCACGTATAGTCCTCTTCCGATGGTTGTCGTTCGTTGACCACATTGACCTCGCCACACCGAGAGCGCCAGGTTGGTGGACGAAGGCGAGGCCTAGGAAGGGAATGACCCGGAGCTGGGGAAGACTCGGCAGTTCTTGCCCACGTGGTGGGGAGTACGAGGGTTTACTGGTTTGGCTGCCATCGCCAGAAAATAATAGGAGGTGTGGGTGAGTAGAGAAATGGCCTAGCTAGCGATGGAGTAGGGTGGGGCGGTGCAGCCTGCGCGGCAGCACAGACGGCCACGGGAGGAGGGAGTAGGCAGTCCTGTCGGTGCTGGTTTGAGCGGCTGGAGCAGGAAGAGCAGAGATTGAAGAAGCACGACGACCATTGGATGGACATCCAACAGTCACTACACTCGTGTGTTGATTAAGTTGACACGGCATTGCGTGCGCGTCAACCTTTTTTTAGGAAAGTGTACGCGTCAACCTATAGTATGCGCACAAGTCAGCCTCAGATGTGTGGAAAACATCATACAACCCATCTGCCATTACTTCTAATAATTTACAGCCCATTTGCTAATTCTTAAGGATTTTTTGGAGCCCATATTCTTTTTGTTAGCATTATAACCCATATTGTGGCCACAGCTAAAAAATTATACAAAACTTTGCATATTTCGGTGCGGTCCCAATTGTTTTTAATCCCGAAATTTCGAGTCACATTCAAACTAATTTTAAAAATAAACTTGTATGAATATAAAATCCAAATAATTGTCCACGCATACAAATCAATGGTATTTAAAATCTCGAAATGAAAAAAAAAGAAATTTGAAACTAATTCCCAGTTTGATGTGTTTTAAAAATGTACAACCCATTTCTCATTACTGATAGCCCATTTTCTGGGCAAGCCAAATGAAACTATCCTTGTCTTGAAAGATTTACAGCCCAGCAGGGCTGACAAAGCAAGTAGGCCTCGGTTGGGTATTTCTTTTAATAAAAGTAGAACTGGGCTAGCCATTTTCAGCAAGAAAAAATACAACTGGGCTCATCATGTGGTAAACATAAAATAAAATCCTGGCTAGACGGGCCCCAGCCCCCGCACAGCCCCGTTGTTACCTTGATCCGTCTCCAATACTAGTATAAATAACAACTGCTTGTTCCTAAAAAAGTAAATAACAACTGCGTGACCTGCTGGGTCCCTGGTGTCAGCCGCTCATTGTGTAATTCTCTCATTTATTGACTATGTTGATAATGGCGTGGGCCCCATATGTCCAACCATTAGGAGGAACCATTTTTTGGGGTTGTAATAACGAGGCACTTGCTTGCATACTGACATGACCCTGGTGGGTCCCTACTGTCATCCTCTCCACGTACATTCATCTCCTTGTTCCTCTCGGTTGTTGATGAGATTGACAACGCCAAAGGGCAGCGCACTGCGCACGGTGAGCGAACCAAGGCGGAGGACGACGGCAAGGCCTCGGACGGAATGAACAGGAGCCATGGAAGATGCGCCAGTCTATTCACAGGTGGAGGGGAGTACGAGGGTTGACAGGTTCGGGTGCGGGTGTGTGTTCGGGTTGACGTCGCCGGAGAATAACAGGACGTGTGGGGGAATAGATGGAGGGAGAGGCCAATGTTTGACGGTACAATAGGGCGGCGGAGGCGCAGCCAGCCGTGGGAGGTTGGAGCAGGTGCAACCGATGGGGTGGTTTGGTTTGGGCGGCTGGAGGAAGAAGACAAGAGATAGAAGATACACAACAGATGTTGGATGTCAATCCAACGGCTGGTAGGCAGAATCATTTGTTGACTAGTAATTAAGTCGACACCGCCTTGGATAGGCTTTTTCCTTGTGGGTCCTGTCGGTGTCAAAACCGGCGGATCTCGGGTAGGGGGTCCCGAACTGTGCGTCCAGGCGGATGGTAACATGAGACAAGGGACACGATGTTTTTACCCAGGTTCAGGCCCTCTCGATGGAGGTAAAACCCTACTCCTGCTTGATTAATATTGATGATATGGGTAGTACAAGAGTAGATCTACCAAGAGATCGAGAGGCTAAACCCTAGAAGCTAGCCTATGGTATGATTGTTGTTCGTCCTCTGAACTAAAACCCTCCGGTTTATATAGACATCGGAGAGGGTTAGGGTTACATAGAGTCGGTTACAATGGGAGGAGATCTACATATCCGTATCGCCAAGCTTGCCTTCCACGCCAAGGAAAGTCCCATCCGGACACGGGACGAAGTATTCAATCTTGTATCTTCATAGTCCAGGAGTCCGGCCAAAGGTTATAGTCCGGCCATCCAGACACCCCTAATCAAGGACTCCTCAGTAGCCCTGAACCAGGCTTCAATGACGATTTAGTCTGGGCGCCAGATTGTCTTCGGCATTGCAAGGCGGGTTCCTCCTCCGAATACTTCATAGAAGATTTTGGACACAAGGATAGTGTCCGCTCTGCAAAATAATTTCCACATACCGCCCGTAGAGAGAATAATATTTACACAAATTCAACTTTGTTGGCGTATTCCATGACGTGACATCACACCACGGCCAAGCCTTTATTCGAATCGTTTTTACTGTCCCACCTCAGCGCACTTAGCGAGGCGGTTTCCTTGGCATGTCTTGTTGAAGCAGAGATCGTGTCCCCTTATTCTGGGATTCTCATCAATACGGGTGTGGGTAACCCAACCGTGCCATTAATTTACGGCGCTTGGGAGATAAGCGAGTTTTACCAGGCTGGTGGGGGCACATAGTTTCGTTCGCCCATATAAGGGGATAAGAATCCACCTTTTCCATCTACGCCTTCTTCCTCCTTTGCTTATCCATTTTCGTGCACTCGAGCTCCAGCGCCCAAGTTCGCACATCTTGCCTCAACCTTCTCCAGCCATGTCCGTCACGGAGGGACACATCAAGAAGCTGAGGGAGGCCGGATATTTGTCTAACGACATCGTGCACCGGCTCCCAGACAAGGGGCAGCTCATCCCCTCCCCCAGGCCCCACGAGAGGGTGGTGTTCCTCACCCATTTCTTCCGCGGACTAGGTTTCCCACTTCACTCGTTTGTCTGGGGGCTCATGTCCTACTACGGCATGGATTTCCACGATCTGGCCCCGAACTTCGTCCTCAACATCTCGGTGTTTATCGTCGTGTGCGAGGCTTTCCTCCGCATCAAGCCCCACTTCGGCTTATGGCTGAAGACCTTCAATGTCAAGCCGAAGGGAGTGGGCGGCCAGCAAGCAGAGTGCGGAGGCGCCATGGTGGCCAAGATGCCCAACGTTACATGGCTCGAGGGCTCCTTCGTGGAGACCATAAAGGGGTGGCAATCGGGGTGGTTCTACATCACCGAGCCGCGTGACCCTGAATGGGCAGCGGCCCCCGAATTCCGATCTGGCATCCCCACACGGCTCACCTCCTGGAAAGAGAAGGGCCTCTCGTGGGGTAATTCGGAAGAGTGGACCGGACTCCAAACCTGCCACCAAGACCTGGTGAACAAAGAGGTTAAACTCGTCAACGTAGTCCAGGTCATGCTCATTCGCCGGATCCTCCCGTGTCAACGACGGGCTTTTAACTTGTGGGATTTTGATCCGGCACAGCACCAAACCCTGAGCAGGCTCTTCGACACTATGTACGAAGATGCCTGGAAGGTGGTGTTCATTGGCGCCGAGCCTCCCGCATCCGCTACCGAAGATCACGGATGCAGCACGCAGCATCAAGCCAACGCGGTAAGCTATTTTGCCCTTTACGGGACACTTGTTTTCATAGTTTGACTCTATGCGGGATCTAAGCTCCCGTTCCTTTGACAGGAATTGCAGAAGAAGACCGAACAGATCAACTGTCCGGCTCCTTTGCCCGAAGATCCAGCAAACGCCCACTTGACGGGGCTGCTGGTCCCGGCACCTTACGTGGTGCCGGAGAAGAAGGCCAAGAAGAAGGCCGCGGGAACTCGAAAGAGTTCCCGGCGCCCGTCTTGCCGGATTCATCGTCCGATGACTCCGGCGCCTCCTCCTCCGAAGACGAGGAGGAAGAAGAAGCCTCTCCCCCTCCTGCGGGGGGAGGAATGAAAAGGAAGGCCGCCCCAACTGGGGTGGCCGGAGGGTCCAAGAAGGGAAGGACCCTTCCTCCGGACTACTCCACCAACGCCGACAACGGCGAAGAGGAGTGGCCAACCAGGGCCAAGCCCCTGGAAAAATCGTAAGTATCCGGATACCAGAATAACTCATGGCATTCCTTTACTGCACAATATCTTCTGACGCCGAATGTAATCATGCAGTCCGCCCGCGGCCCAGCTCGATGATTCGAGCGGATCCCTGGATTCGTCGGATGTGAATAGCCTTTCACTTCCGACTGCTACCTCCCCTCGTCCTACGGACGATACCGAGGTGGAGTCCCAAAAGGGTCCAAGCCAAGAGGGGGTGATCCTCGAGGCGCCGCAAGGCGACCTCCCGGACTCCAGGCACAAAGGGGATAAAACCCCGAAAGGCTCTAAGTCCGGCCCTGGGCCGGACACCGCACTGGAACCTTCAACGGTTCCGGTGTCCGGTAGGCGACCCCCTACTAAGAAGGGCAAGCCTACGACGTCGTCCGTCCAACCGGAGGCACCGGATAATCTGCTGGAGGTGCTTAAAGGCGCCTCCATCGACGAGGAGCACCGCACTATTATGAATGTGGTGATCTAGAAGGTTCAGTCCGCCAAGAGCGGGCTGACTGAAGCCTGTGCCAGTCTTCTAACAGGCTTTGAGGTATGTATTTAAGATATGTAAAAATATTACCGCATAGACAGTAGCCCCTGATGCTTAGTTTGGTGTTCGGAAAGAAAAGCCGAACTGAGGATCAAAAAGATATACGCAGGAGTCTAACATAAGTATGTCAATATGGGAATGCAGGTTGTGCTACTGACCTCTACCGCAGACCGATCATGGAGGTCACTGCATTGAAGCAGAGCCTCGAGCAGTCCGAGAACGAGCTCGGCCTTGCCAAGAAGCAGCTCGAGGACAAGGAAGGTAAGTAATACCTTATGTAAGTATATAAAAAAGATGTGGTTACAAAAAATGACATGACCGACGTGGGTATTGCAGGGGCCACGAACAAGGTGGCGACCCTGAAGGAAGCTCTGTCCAAGGCTGAAGAAAATGCGGCCGTGGAGCATACCCAGCGAGAAAAGCAGGAGGCGCGAGGTGGTGGAGGTGCAGCAAGAGCTCCAGGACACGAGAGTTTGGAGCTTGACTCAAAGACTCGAGAGTCCGAGCTCGCCTCGGCGCTTGAGAGCGCCAAATCTGCCAAGGCCGAAGCCCAAAAAGCCCTCCAGGAAATTGAGGCGATGAAGAAGATAGCAACGGGTAAGACATTCTTTATGCAAAGCAAGCACGTGAAAGTGAATTACTTGTTACTTACCCGAGTCTGGAGCTCTCCAGGAGCATTCGCAGATCTTCCCCGGAGTGTGTCCGACGCTGCCGCATTCTACCGAGCCGAAGAGGGGAGCTCGACAGCGAAGGTGTTACGGTCCCGTATCTTTGAGGCGGACACCCGGTGCCTGAGCGACCAGTGAAGCAGCTGGTCGAGCTCCATAAGGTGGCCAAACAGGCCATGAAGGGTCTTCTTGATCTGGTGTGGCACAGGAAGCCATGCTTGGGAGCTACTTCGGGCTGGTAAGGCGGCTGGTGGATGCATGTCCAAGGCTTGAAGTCATCAAGCGCTCCGTATGCATCGAAGGTGCCAATAGGGCCCTTGCCCGTGCTAAAGTGCACTGGGCAAGATGGACGCTGAGAAGCTTGTGACGGACGGACCACCACCGGGCAAGGAGCATCGCAAGCCCGAGATGTATTATGAGGGCGTCCTGAAAGGTGCCCGCCGTATGGCGGATCAGTGCTCCAAAGATGTAATTTTTGAGTAAACTTCGCATTTGTGATCCTGTCTGTTTGAAAACTTGTTCATATGCGCTAAGCAACGCTTTTGAATTTAAAATATTACCTTCTGTGCGGCCGTTTATTAAATTTGAGAGATGGCGAGTCGTCGGCTTCTGCCCCCATGCCACGAGTGCTGGGGTGTTCAGGATAAACTTGAGCGCTCTTTTTCCCATTATTGGGTCCTTCGAGGGAGGCGCTCAACACAACGAACAAGGCAATCGGACTATAATGCTTGAACTCTCTCACTTAGCCATAGAATTCTATAATTTTAAATTTCGGCGAAGCCCCTAGTATTCGGAAGACCGAGCTCGGGGCTCTATCCACGCCTAGGCCGGACAAAGCCGGCTCCTCGCTCTAAGCGACATAAGTCTTTAGGGACTCGAAAACCTCTCGAACAGCGACCAGCTCTCGCCCTATCATGACGGTCAGTTTTAGCTTTCTCCACTTAGGTGCTTAGCCCAGCTCAACCGGGGCACAATCGCGGTGGTTCTCCCAGTGCTAACTTAGCCGATATAACGGAACGTAAGGTACCAAAACATGGGAGCCGGGCAAACCCAACTATTGACCCAAGACATGATTCGGAGCCGATGCATATAATGCTATAAGTTCGGGGTGCCGCACTCATGATAGTGTTCGGACTTCTCACACCATATTCTGGGGTACGTAAGCCCCTGGTGTATTGGCCGTACCAAAGTGTAAGGTTGCCTAATGTCATAACTGAACATATTTTTATAAAAAAGGAATGCAATAATAGACAAAAGCTATGTATTGTTTTACTCGAAAAGTCTGCGGTAAAAGCAGAACGATACAAATAGTGCGATAAGCAAGAGATGGGACTGTTTAACATGTCCCCCTCCAGGGGCGAGCTGCAGGATGATATGTGAAACAAGTATACTGCTCGTTATAGAGACCACCTGGACACTCGACGTAGCTTTCTGCCTCCCTGGCTGTTGCATCATGTGTTCGGCGATTGTACTGCCGGACAGGCCTTCCGGAAAGTGGAGTCCTGAAAGTAAGAAAAAAAGAATGACAAAATCGGGAGCCCCTGGTGCGGTTGAGCCGCATTTTGGGCATGCCGTGGTCGTGCCCCTCCCCCTATGCCCATGGTATTTCCAGAGCGTAGTTATGTACGCGTAGTACTGGTTTCGCAGTTTCGCGAGGGCTGGGGTTAGCCGCCGCTACGCTGGCGATGCTTTCGGAACATGCCCGGCGGTCTTGTTGTAGGTTACTCCGGGCGCGCTTGACAGTGTCCGGACGTTTAATGGCCGGACTGGAGAATTGCCTTGAGAGGCTGCTTTGTATTTTCGCCGTGAGGGCCGCCGTATGCTCCTCCATCCGGAGAGAGCGTTCGGTGTTTCCATTGACCGTAATGACTCCTCGAGGGCCTGGCATCTTGAGCTTGAGGTATGCGTAGTGCGGCACCGCATTGAACTTTCCAAATGCGGTTCGTCCGAGAAGTGCGTGATAGCCACTGCGGAACGGGACTATGTCGAAGATTAACTCCTTGCTTCGGAAATTATCCGGGGATCCAAAGACCACCTCAAGTGTAACTGAGCATGTACAGTTGACCTCTACACCTGGTATGTGATACGTCTCCAACGTATCTATAATTTTTGATTGCTCCATGCTAATTTATCTATTGTTTTGGACTATAATGGGCTTTATTTTCCACTTTTATATTATTTTTGGGACTAACCTATTAACCGGAGGCCCAGCCCAGAATTGCTATTTTTTTGCCTATTTCAGTGTTTCGAAGAAACGGAATATCAAACAGAGTCCAAACGGAATAAAACCTTCGGGAACGTGATTTTCTCACCGAACGTGATCCAGGAGACTTGGACCCTACTCCAAGGAGTGCCAGAGGCAGTCACGAGGGTGGGGGCCACGCCCTTCCCCTTTGGGCGCGCCCCCTGCCTCGTAGGCCCCCTGACGCTCCACCGACGTACTCCTTCCTCCTATATATACCTACGTACCCCCAACAGATCGGAGACGGAGCCAAAAACCTAATTCCACCACCGTACCTTCCTGTATCCACGAGATCCCATCTTGGGGCATGTTCCGGAGCTCCGCCGGAGGGGGCATCCACCACGGAGGGCTTCTACATCATCACCATAGCCCCTCCGATGAAGTGTGAGTAGTTTACTTCAGACCTTTGGGTCCATAGTTAGTAGCTAGATGGCTTCTTCTCTTTTTGGATCTCAATACAATGTTCTACCCTCTCTCGTGGAGATCTATTCGATGTAATCTTCTTTTTGCGGTGTGTTTGTTGAGACCGTTGAATTGTGGGTTTATGATCCAGCTTATCTATGGAAAATATTTGATTCTTCTCTGAATTCTTTTATGTATGATTAAGTTATCTTTTCAAGTCTCTTCGAATTATCCGTTTGGTTTGGCCAACTAGATTGGTAGTTCTTGCAATGGGAGAAGTGCTTAGCTTTGGGTTCAATCTTGCAGTGTCCTTACCTAGTGACAGAAGGGGTTGCAAGGCACGTATTGTATTGTTGCCATCGAGGATAACAAGATGGGGTATTTATCATATTGCATGAATTTATTCCTCTATATCATGTCATCTTGCTTAAGGCGTTACTCTGTTTTTAACTTAATACTCTAGATGCATGTTGGATAGCGGTCGATGAGTGGAGTAATAGTAGTAGATGCAGAATCGTTTCGGTCTACTTGTCACGGACGTGATGCCTATATACATGATCATTGCCTGGATAACCTCATAATTATGCTCAATTCTATCAATTGCTCAACAAGAATTCACCCAATCGTAGAATATCTATGCTCTTGAGAGAAGCCACTAGTGAAACCTATGGCCCCCGGGTCTATTCTCATCATATTAATCTCCATCACTTTATTTACTTGCTTTGCTTTTACTTTTACTTTGCATGTTTATACCAAAAATACCAAAAATATTATCTCTATCAGATCTCACTCTCGTAAGTGACCGTGAAGGGATTGACAACCCCTAATCGTGTTTGTTGCGAGTAGCTATCGTTTTGTGCAGGTACGAGGGACTTGCACGTAGCCTCCTACTGGATTGATACCTTGGTTCTCAAAAACTGAGGGAAATACTTACGCTACTTTAGTGCATCATCCTCTCCTCTTCGGGGAAATCCAACGCAGTGCTCAAGAGGTAGCAAAAAGAATTTCTGGCTCCATTGCCGGGGAGGCTTACGCAAAAAGTCAACATACCAAGTACCCATCACAATCCCTATCTCTCGCATTACATTATTTGCCATTTGCCTCTCGTTTTCCTCTCCCCCACTTCACCCTTGCCGTTTTATTCTCCCTCTCTCTCCCAATCTCCTCCTGCTTTTCCTTTTGCCTTTTGTTTGCTCGTGTGTTAGTTTGCTTGTTCGTCGCGATGACCCTACCTAAATTTGGTGATCTTCACCTTATTAGGCTAGAGGAGATCGAAAACAATGTCAGGAAGTTTATGGTTTTGCAATTTGAGCATAATAATTTCTTTAGAAACGAGCTTAAGGAACAAAAGAGTTTTATGAGTTATATGAATAAAGAGCTCGATGATATGTCCAAAGAATTTGATAGTATAAGAGCCCAAATCGCTCGTCTTGAAAAGATGACCGCTGAAATTTCGGATATGCAAGCTACCTTAGTCAATAAGATGGCTGCTAAACCGAATTCCTATGAAAATCAAGATGAAGATCTAAAAGTTATTGATACGCCCCCTATTAAATCTTTGATTTGCAATATGAATTTTGATGGAACTGAATATGATCTTCCTTTACCTAGAAGGCGTTCTAAGAATTCTGAGTTTTTAGATCTTAATGATGAAATTGACAAAAGTGGGATTGAAAGAAATAAAAATTGAGATATTGCTAAACCCACTATATTGGATCTCAAGGAATTTAATGATGAAAATTGCTCTTTAATTGATTGTATTTCCTTGTTGCAATCCGTATTAAATTCTCCTCATGCTTATAGTCAAAATAAGGCATTTACCGAACACATTGTTGATGCCTTGATGCAATCTTATAAAGAAAAGCTTGAGTTGAAAATTTCTATCCCTAGGAAGCTCCATGATGAGTGGGAACCTACTATTAAAATTAAAATTAAAAATTATGAGTTTCATGCTTTGTGTGATTTGGGTGCTAGTGTCTCTACTATTCCCAAAACTTTGTGTGATTTGCTAGATTTCCGTGATTTTGATGATTGCTCTCTAAACTTGCATCTTGGATTCCACTATTAAAAAGCCTATGGGAAGAATTAATGATGTTCTTATTGTCGCAAATAGGAATTATGTGCCCGTAGATTTTATCGTTCTTGATATAGATTGCAATCCTTCATGTCCTATTATTCTTGGTAGACCTTTCCTTAGAACGATTGGTGCAATTATTGATATGAAGGAAGCAAATATTAGATTCCAATTCCATTTAAAGAAGGGCATGGAACATTTTCCTAGAAATAAAATAAAATTACCATATGAATCTATCATGAGAGCCACTTATGGATTGCCTACCAAAGATGGCAATACCTAGATCTATCCTTGCTTTTATGCCTAGCTAGGGGCGTTAAACGATAGCGCTTGTAGGGAGGCAACCCAATTTTATTTTGTGTTTTTTGTTTTTGGTTCTGTTTAGGAATAAATAATCCATCTAGCCTCTGTTTATATGTGGTTTTATCATTTAATTAGTGTTTGTGCCAAGTTGAACCTATTGGATCTTCTTGGATGATAGTTATTTGATCTTGCTGTAATTTCCAGAATCTTTGTGCTCAGTGCCCGAATTATTAAAAATCACCAGAACGTGATAAAATACTGATTCAAATTGCTTCTGATCAATAAACAAATTTTCCAGGTCTTCTAATATTTGTAGAATTTTTTGGGTTCCAGAAGTTTGCGTTAGTTACAGATTACTACAGACTGTTCTGTTTTTGACAGATTGTGTTTTGCGTGTGTTGTTTGCTTATTTTGATGAATCTATGGCTAGTAAAATAGTTTATGGTCCATAGAGAAGTTGGAATACAGTAGGTTTAACACCAATATAAATAAATAATGAGTTCATTACAGTACCTTAAAGTACTATTTTGTTTTCTTTCTCTAACGGAGCTCACGAGATTTCTATTGAGTTTTGTGTTGTGAAGTTTTCAAGTTTTGGGTGAATTCTTTTGATGGATTATGGAACAAGGAGTGGCAAGAGACTAAGCTTGGGGATGCCCATGGCACCCCCAAGATAATCCAAGGACACCAAAAAGTCAAAGCTTGGGGATGCCCCGGAAGGCATCCCCTCTTTTGTCTACTTCCATCGGTAATTTACTTGGAGCTATATTTTTATTCACCAACATGATATGTGTTTTGCTTGGAGCGCCTTGTATTATTTGAGTCTTTGCTTGCTAGTTACCACAATCATCATTGATGTACACACCTTTTGAGAGAGCCATATATGAATTGAAATTTGATAGAATACTCTATGTGCTTCACTTATATCTTTTGAGCTTGATAGTTTTTGCTCATAGTGCTTCACTTATATCTTTTGAGCTTGATAATTTTTGCTCTAGTGCTTCACTTAGATCTTTTAGAGCACGGTGGCGTATTTGTTTTAAAGAAACTTGATCTCTCATGCTTCACTTAGATTATTTTGAGAGTCGTTAATATCATGGTTATTTGCTTAATGTTAATATACTTGGTGTTCAAGATATGTGAAACTTTCTTTTGAGTGCGTTGAATACTAAGATAAGTTTGATTCTTGATAATTGTTTTGAGATATGGAGGTAATAATATCAAAGTCATGCTAGTTGAGTAGTTGTGAATTTGAGAAATGCTTGTGTTTAAGTTAGTAAATCCCGTAGCATGCACGTATGGTTAAAGTTGTGTAACAAATTTGAAGTATGAAGTGTACCTGGCTTGTGCATCCTTATGAGTGGTGGTCGGGGACGAGCGATGGTATTTTCCAACCAATCTATCCCCCTAGGAGCATGCGCGTAGTACTTGGTTTTTTATGACTTCTAAATTTTTGCAATAAGTATATGAGTTCTTTTGACTAATGTTGAGTCCATGGATTATACGCACTTTTACCTTTCCGCCATTGCTAGCCTCTTCGGTACCGTGCATTGCCCTTTCTCACATTGAGAGTTGGCGCAAACTTCATCGGTGCATCCAAACCCCGTGATATGATACGCTCTATCACACATAAACCTCCTTATATCTTCCTCAAAACAGCCACCATACCTACCTATTAGGGCATTTCCATAGCCATTCCGAGATATATTTCCATGCAACTTTCCACCGTTCCGCTCATCATTATCATGACATACATTACTTTTGTCATACTGCCATTGCATGACCATGTAGTTGAGATCGTATTTGTGGCAAAGCCACCATGCATTATTTTCATACATGTCACTCTTGATTCATTGCACCATCCCTGTACACCGCCGGAGGCATTCATATAGAGTCATACCTTGTTCTAGTTTCGAGTTGTAATCCTCATGTTGTAATCAATAGAAGTGTGATGATCATCATTATTAGAGCATTGCCTGAATAAAAAAACAGAAAGGCCAAAAAAAGAAAGGCCCAAAAAAAGGGCAATGCTACTATCTCTTTTTCCACACTTGTGCTTCAAAGTAGCACCATGTTCTTCATGTAATGAGTCTCATATTTTGTGCTTCAAAGTAGCACCTCGTTCTTCATGTAGTGAGTCTCATATATTGTGCTTCAAAGTAAGCACCATGTTTTTCATATAGTGAGTCTCATAAGTTGTCCTTTTTATACTAGTGGGAATTTTTCATTATAGAACTTGGCTTGTATATTCCTACGATGGGCTTCCTCAAATGCCTTAGGTCTTCATGAGCAAGCAAGTTGGATGCACACCCACTAGTTTTCTTTTGTTGAGCATTCATAGCTTTAGTGCATCCGTTGCATAGCAATCCCTACTCCTCATGTTGACATCAATTGATAGGCATCTCCATAGCCCGTTGATTATCCTAGTCAATGTGAGACTTTCTCTTTTTTTGTCTTCTCCATACAATACCCATCATCATCTTCTATTCCACCCATAGTGCTATATCCATGGCTCACGCTCATGTATTGCGTGAAGGTTGAAAAAGTTTGAGATTATTTAAGTATGTAACAATTGCTTGGCTTGTCATCAGGGGTATAGAAGTTGGGAACATCTTTGTGTGACGAAAATGAAGCATAGCCTAACTATATGATTTTGTAGGGATGAACTTTCTTTGGCCATGTTATTTTGAGATGGCATAATTATTTTGATTAGTATGCTTGAAGTATTATTATTTTTATGTCAATATGAACTTTTGTCTTGAATCTTTCGGATCTGAATATTCATATCACAATTAAGAAGATTTACATTGAAATTATGCCAAAGTATCACTCCGCATCAAAAATTCTCTTTTTATCATTTACCTACTCGAGGACGAGCAGGAATTAAGCTTGGGGATGCCTCGATACGCCTCCCTACGTATCTATAATTTTTATTGCTCCATGCTACTTTATCTATTGTTTTGGACTATAATGGGCTTTATTTTCCACTTTTATATTATTTTTGGGACTAACCTATTAACCGGAGGCCCAACCCGAAATTGTTGTTTTTGCCTATTTCAGTGTTTCAAAGAAAGCAGAATATCAAACGGAGTCCAAACGGAATGAAACCTTCGGGAATGTGATCTTCTCACCGAACGTGATCCAGGAGACTTGGACCCTACTCCAAGGAGTGCCAGAGGCGGTCACGAGGGTGGGGGGCGCCCTCCCCCCTAGGCGCGCCCCCTGCCTCGTGGGCCCCATGACGCTCCACCGACGTACTCCTTCCTCCTATATATACCTACGTACCCCCAACAGATCGGAGATGGAGCCAAAAACCTAATTCCACCGCCGTACCTTCCTGTATCCACGAGATCCCATCTTGGGGCCTGTTAGGAGCTCCATGGGAGGGGGCATCCACCACGGAGGGCTTCTACATCATCACCATAGCCCCTCCGATGAAGTGTGAGTAGTTTACTTCAGACCTTCGGGTCCATAGTTAGTAGCTAGATGGCTTCTTCTCTCTTTTTGGATCTCAATACAATTTTCTCCCCCTCTCTCGTGGAGATCTATTCAATGTAATCTTCTTTTTACGGTGTGTTTGTTGAGACCGATGAATTGTGGGTTTATGATCCAGCTTATCTATGGAAAATATTTGATTCTTCTCTGAATTCTTTTATGTATGATTAAGTTATGTTTGCAAGTCTCTTCAAATTATCCGTTTGGTTTGGCCAACTAGATTGGTAGTTCTTGCAATGGGAGAAGTGCTTAGCTTTGGGTTCAATCTTGCGGTGTCCTTACCTAGTGATAGAAGGGGTTGCAAGACACGTATTGTATTGTGGCCAACGAGGATAACAAGACGGGGTATTTATCATATTGCATGAATTTATTCCTCTACATCATGTCATCTTGCTTAAGGAATTACTCTGTTTTTAACTTAATACTCTAGATGCATGCTGGATAGTGGTCGATGAGTGGAGTAATAGTAGTAGATGCAGAATCGTTTCGGTCTACTTGTCACGGACGTGATGCCTATATACATGATCATTGCCTGGATAACCTCATAACTATGCTCAATTCTGTCAATTGCTCAACAGTAATTTGTTCACCCACCGTATAATATATATGCTCTTGAGAGAAGCCACTAGTGAAACCTATGGCCCCCGGGTCTATTCTCATCATATTAATCTCCATCACTTTATTTACTTGCTTTTCTTTTACTTTTTACTTTGCATCTTTATACCAAAATACCAAAAATATTATCTCTATCAGATCTCACTCTCGTAAGTGACCGTGAAGGGATTGACAACCCCTAATCGCGTTGGTTGCGGTAGCTATCGTTTTGTGCAGGTACGAGGGACTTGCGCGTAGCCTCCTACTGGATTGATACCTTGGTTCTCAAAAACTGAGGGAAATACTTACGCTACTTTGCTGCATCATCCTCTCCTCTTCGGGGAAATCCAACACAGTGCTCAACAGGTAGCAGTATGACGCCTTTAAAGGTCGTCTTTGTGGGTTTAATCCTTGAGGGATCTATGCCCATTTTTCACACTGTATCCTGATAAAGCAGGTTCAGGCTGCTACCGCCGTCCATAAGGACTTTAGTGAGATGAAATCCGTCAATGATTGGGTCTAGAACCAATGCGGCGAATCCGCCATGGCGGATGCTAGTGGTGTGGTCCCTTCGATCAAAAGTGATCGGGCCGGAGGACCATGGGTTGAACTTTGGGGCGACTCGCTCCAACGCATATACGTCCCTGAGTGCACGCTTCCGCTCCCTTTTGGGTATGTGGGTTGCGTATATCATGTTCACCATCCGCACTTGTGGGCGGAAGCCCTTCTGTCCCCTATTGTTCGGCGGCCGGGGCTCCTCCTCGTCATCGCTATGCAGCCCCTTGTCATTGTTTTCGGCGTTTAACTTGCCTGCCTGGTTGAAAACCCAACAATCCCTGTTGGTGTGGTTGGCTAGTTTTTCGGGGGTGCCGTGTACTTGGCACGAGCGATCGAGTATTCGGTCCAAATTGGACGGGACCGGAGTATTTCTTTTGAATGGCTTTTTCCGCTGACCGGGTTTAGAGCCTATGAATCCGGCATTAACTGCCGTATCCTCAGCATTGTCGCCGTTAATGCGGCGCTTTTGCTTGTTGCGACGCGACCTGCCAATGATGTCCTTGATATCCAAATTACCAGGGCTCTTGGTCATGTTATTACTACGAGCTAGCCAGCTATCTTCTCCCGCGCAAAAGCGGGTCATGAGTGTTGTGAGGGCTGCCATGGATTTCGCTTTTCTGTCCTAGGTGCGGGCAAGCCACTCGTCATGGATGTTATGCTTGAAGGCTGCAAAGGCCTCTGCGTCCGGACAATCGACTATTTGATTTTTCTTGGTTAGGAACCGTGTCCGTAATTGTCCGGCGATTCCTCCGCTGCTGAATTATGTGGCTTAGGTCATCGACGTCTGGTGGTCGCACGTAGGTGCCCTGGTAGTTGTCGAGGAATGCGGCTTCCAGGTCCTCCCAACAACCAATTGATTCTGCTGGCAAGCTGTTAAGCCAATGCCGAGTTGGTCCTTTAAGCTTGAGTGGGAGGTATTTGATGGCGTGTAGATCATCGCCCATGGGCCATGTGGATATGAAGGAGATAATCCTCGATCCATACCGCCGGATCTGTTGTGCCATCGTATGATTCGATGTTTACGGGTTTGAAACCCTCAGGGATTTGATGATCCATTACTTCATCTGTGAAGCATAGTGGGTGTGCGGCGCCTTTGTATTGGACTATATCACGACGTAGCTCAGATGAGCTTTGTCTACTGTGTTCGGCCCGGCCAGATTTACCATATCCGGCATGACGGTTATCGTCACGTGTCGTGGGGCGCCCACGCGATCCATAGATCGATCTTGTTTGCCTTGCCCTGTCCTCCAATATATCTCGCAGGTCTGGCGCATTCCCTGTGCCTTGGTATTTTTTGAGCGACACCGGGTGCGGCTTGAGTGGAGGGCCGAGAGGCCTCTGTCTGTCATGCCACGAGGTGGCGGTCGGCCGCATCATGCGTTGGTGATGTAGGTCTTTGTGCTTCCTCCTCTAATCGGGGTAGCAGCCTGCGTTTTGGGTAGCTCTTGGAGGGGCGTTCGAGTTCGTACTCTTCAGCCGCAAGGACATCCGTCCATCTGTCGGCTAGTAAGTCTTGGTCAGCTCTAAGCTGTTGCTATTTTTTCTTGAGGCTGCTCGCCGTGGCCATAAGCCTGCGTTTGAAACGCTCTTGTTCGACGGGATCCTCAGGCACGAAAAATTCGTCGTCATCGAGGCTTGCCTCGTCTTAGGCGGGAGGCATGTAATTATCGTCCTCTACCTCTCTGTTTGCCGCTCTCTCATGAGGGCTGGCTTCTCCATCCTCCTGTGATGATTCCTCTTTGGAGGGTTGTCTTCGCACCTTTGTCCGGTGTTATTGTCTCCGTGCGGAATTGTCGCTTTTGCTTTGGCAGGATTTAGAGCGGCCGCCGCCTTGGCGCTTAGGCTTCTTCTTGGAGGGGTCATCCTCCGTTGTTCCATCGCCGTTCCCTTCTTTTGGGGTGCCCACCATGTATATGTCATACGACGAGGTGGCCTTCTAGTGCCATGTAGGCGCTGGTTCTTGGTCGTCTCCTGCATCGGCGTCCATACCGTCGATGTCATCGGATTCGAAGTCGATCATGTCGGTTAAATCATCGACAGTGGCTACGAAGTGGGTGGTGGGTGGGCTTTGAATTTCTTCGTCGTCCGCATCCCAACCTTGCTGACCATAGTCCGGCCAGGGCTCTCCTGATAAAGAGAGACTTTAGTGAATTCAGAATGTCGCCGAAGGGCGAGTGCTGAAAGATGTCCGCGGCGGTGAACTCCATGATCGGCGCCCAATCGGATTCGATTGGCAGGGGCGCGGAAGGTTCGGAGTCCGGAGAGGAGTCCGGCACCTTGAAGCCACGAGCTTCGCAAAGGACAAGTATGGTGTTCTGCTCGATCGCCGTAGAGATTGCAGCCCCCGAGGCGGTGTCCAGCCACCCGTCCTCGATTGGCGCAGTCGGCTCCGAGCTGAGGGTCGGGCGGACATCGGTGCGGCCTCCGAGCCTTTGCTCGGCGAGCTAGATCATGCCCATCGTGACAGTGCGGCACGCTTGGCTGTGGCTCGAACCCGTCGAAGACCAAGTCTCCGCGGACGTCGGCCGTGTAGTTTAAACTTCCAAATCTGACCTGATGGCCAGGGGCATAGCTTTCGATCTGCTCCAGATGGCCAAGTGAATTGGCCCGTAGTGCAAAGCCGCCGAATACGAAGATCTGTCCGGGGAGAAAAGTCTCACCCTGGACCGCATCATTGTTGATGATCGGAGGAGCCATCGGGCCTAAAGATGACGACATACGGAAGGAACTCTCAATGAAAGCACCAATGTCGGTGTCAAAACCGGCGGATCTCCGGTAGGGGGTCCCGAATCAAAGGCCCAGTGCGGATGGTAACAGGAGACAAGGGACACGATATTTTTACCCAGGTTCGGGCCCTCTCGATGGAGGTAAAACCCTACTCCTGCTTGATTAATATTGATGATATGGGTAGTACAAGAGTAGATCTACCACGAGATCAGAGAGGCTAAACCCTAGAAGCTAGCCTATGGTATGATTGTTGTTCGTCCTACGGACTAAAACCCTCCGGTTTATATAGACACTAGTGAGGGTTAGGGTTACATAGAGTCGGTTACAGTGGGAGGAGATCTACATATCCGTATCGCCAAGCTTGCCTTCCACGCCAAGGAAAGTCCCATCCGGACACGGGACGAAGTCTTCGATCTTGTATCTTCATAGTCCAAGAGTCCGGCCAAAGTTCATAGTCCGGCCATCCGGACACCCCCTAATCCAGGACTCCCTCGGGTCCCAAATGTCAGAATCCAAATCTGTCACGGTCATGCAGCCTTTCTTATGAAAATTTATAGCCCATTTGGTGTGCTAGTTCAAAATAAGTTCGTGGGTGCTGGTGGGGGCTAATCACTTGGGTTCTGTAATGCATGGTGAGCTCAAGCAGTCGGTGTCGGTGTCAAAACCGGCGGATCTCGGGTAGGGGGTCCCGAACTGAGCGTCTAAGGTTGATGGTAACAGGAGACTGGGGACACGATGTTTACCCAGGTTCGGGCGCTCTTGATGGAGGTAATACCCAACTTCCTGCTTGAATTATCTTGATGAATATGAGGGTTACAAGAGTTGATCTACCACGAGATCATAATGGCTAAACCCTAGAATTCTAGCCTATATGATTATGATTCTCTCCTACAGACTAAACCCTCCAGTTTATATAGACACCGGAGGGGCCTAGGGTTGTACAGAGTCAGTTTACAGAGGAAGGAATCTTCATATCCGAACGCTAAGCTTGCCATCCACGCAAAAGAGAGTCCCATCCGGACATGGGAAGAAGTCTTCTATCTTGTATCTTCATGGCCCATCAGTCCGGCCCATGTCACATAGGTCGGACGCCCGAGGACCCCTTAATACAAGACTCCCTCGATAGCCCCTGAACCAAGCTTCAATGACGATGTGTCCGGTGCGCAGATTGTCTTCGACATTGCAGGGTGGGTTCCTCCTCTGAATACTTCAAAGTAGTCCTCGAACATAGAGAATGTGTCCGGCTCTGCAAAACAAGTACCACACACAACCGCAGAGAATATAATATTCACGAGTCCAATCTACTGACAACTTTTGTAGCATGACATCACGTCGCAGCCCGGCCATTATTTTGAACCGTTTTTTAGCCTCCCACTCCATGTCTTGAGATGCGGTTTTATTGGCACGTCTTGTCAAAGCAGAGATCATGTCCCCTTATCATGGGATTCTCATCAATACGGGCGTGGGTAACCCAACTGCACCGTCTACAAGGCCCTTGGGGAATAGGTGAGTTTTAAGGCAAGTGGGGAGGCGCTTGATATTCGCTGCCTTTATAAGAGGATAAGGATCCATTCTTTCACCCACGCCCTCTTCTTCTCCGCATATCCGCTCTCGAGCTCCAGCGCTCGAGCTTCCATCCTTTCCGCCTCAAAAAAGCACTCTGACCATGTCCGGATCCGGAGCGCAGGGCAAGTGGATGCCCTCCTCCATCAAGGAGAAGGACATTACGAAGCTCTAGGAGGCAGGGTACTTGGCCAAGGAAATCGCCCACCGGCTTCCGGCCAAGGGTCAGATCGTCCCCACCCCGAAGCCCAACGAGAGGGTGGTATTCATCTCTCACTTCGTCCGCGGGTTAGGATTCCCCCTTCATCCCTTCGTCCGTGGACTCATGTTCTATTACGGGCTAGATTTCCATGATCTGGCACCAAACTCCTTCCTCAACATCTCGGCATTTACTGTCGTGTGCGAGGCATTCCTCCGCATCCCACCCCACTTCGGATTGTGGCTGAAGACCTTCAATGTGAAACAGAAGGTGGTGGGTGGTCAACACGCAGATTGCGGAGGCGCTATGGTGAGCAAGCTGTCCAACGTCACATGTCCCAAAAGTACCTTCGTGGAGACCGTCAAAGGGTGGAAAAAGCAGTGGTTCTACATCACAGAGCCCTGTGACACCTCCTGGCTAGAGAAGGGCCTCGACTGGGCCTCATGAGATGAGCTGGCATTGCTGCAGGCGCGCATTAAGAGCATGGTGGATAAGAACATCAAGCTAGTCAACGTGATCCAGGTGATGCTCGTTCGTCGGATCCTTCCTTGCCAACGCCGGACTTGCCATTTGTGGTAGTTTGATCCGGCCAAGCACCAGACCCTGCAACAATTCTTCGGCACAATGCACGAAGATATCTGGAAGGTGTTGTTCAAGGCAAACCAGATGTGGCCGAAGACGACCGAGGATCGCAGTCATGCCCTGACTCATCCAGCCAGTTCGGTGAGTAATCCATATTTCAAAGTGTATCCTCCACCTGTATATTCAAGGAAGGTATCTAAGCTTCCCTATTTTTCTTTTCAGGGCTGGACAAAGAAGGCAGAGCGGGTCCAGTGTCCGGCTCCGCTGCAGAAGACCCAACGATCCCTCTTTTGACGAAGATGCTAGTTCCGGCGCCCTACAAGGCGCCGGAGAAGAAGTCCAAGGAGACCAGAAGTGGCCTCCGTCGCAAAGGTACTTCGGACGAATCGTCCGAAGAAACTGAAACCCACTCCTCACCCATCGAGAACAACGAGGAGGAAGAGGAGGAGGAAAGCCACTCTCCCCTTGAGGCGGGAAGGAAGAAAAGGGCGGCCTCCTCA